>JAJJWW010015704.1:0-149471 GCA_023531295.1 Papaver armeniacum
TAATGATTAACGAGGGGCGATCAAAGAGCATTGGCTCATGTGGAGGTAAATTCTTGGATTTATGAAAAGCGAACATGCAGAAAACATTTGAGATGTTTTTCATTAATCGAAGCGAAAAGTTGGGGCGCCGAAAACATTGAGATAAAGTACAATTTCAACCGCCATAAGCGTCTGGAAGCAGGATCGCGGATGTTGCCCAGGACTCATGGCGCCTTACCAAGTAAAGTTTTAGGTTGAAGTGTATTCCATGAGCAGAAACTCCAAAAGGGGGTGAGGCACACAGAGTGGAGCACAAGCAATTTGACTCTTCTGGGGAAACTTACGAGTCCTGGAAACCTGCATGAGATTAAGCAGGCGGAAAATTTCTTTCTTGATTACCTTACGGTGGTGGTGCATGGCGCGTTCGCAGTTGGTGGAAGCTGATTTATGCAGATTAATTCCGTTGAAACGAGACCTCGGCCGCTAACCAGCTACTCTGGAGATTCCCTCCGCGTGAAATCTGAAGGCATGGCGTTTGATGGAAGTTGAGAGCAATATGAGTCTGTGATGCCCTTAGATGTTAAGGCAGCGCGCTACCTTTGATGTATTCATGAGTATATAGCCTTGGTAAACGGTGGAAATAATCTGCGAAAAGTTCATCGTGATGAGGATAGATCATTGCTGTTGGTCTTAGCGAAATTCTGGTAAAGCGCTGATCGTGAAACCGCGTTGACTTCGTCCACGCCCTTTGTACCAACGCCCGTCAATCCCTCTACGTAGATTGAATGATGGTGAAGTGTCCGGATCGCGGCGGCGCGTGATTCGCCGCCCGGTGGCGTCGCGAAGTCCACTTGGGCCTACTCATTTAGAGGAAGGAGAAGTGGCAGGGTTCGTGAGTGAACACGGAAGGATCATTATCGAAACACGCCGTGAAACGACCAGCGAACCGTGAATCGATTTCGGTGGTGATGCAAGTGGGAAGATCCCCCTTGCTCCTTCGATGGGGAGTTATTTCTGCGTGCATGTACGTCATAGAAAAAGAAAAGCGAACCCGGGCGCGGTGGCGCCCGAGGAAAAAAGCTCATTGGACACTGGCGTGCCTCTTATAACATCACCGCCTCAAATTAGGAGAAATCTGCGGTGATGAGTGTCGCGAAAATCCAATCTTGAGCGACTCACCGGCAGCGGATATCTCGGCTCTCGCATCGATGAAGAGCGTGGCGAAATCACGATACCCAATTGTGAATTGCGAGAATCGAAGCGAACCATGGTTTTGGCTTGCAAGTTGCGCCAGCCTTGGGCCGGCGCTGCACAGGCGTCCACGCACCAGTCTCCCCCTCCCGACTCATGTCATGGCGCCTTCGGCGGCATTTGGCATTGTGCGGTGAATGGGGAGGATATTGACCCCGTGCCTTGAAAGTGCGGTGGAGTCCCAAGCACGAGGCCACAGGAGGAGACCGAGCGTCACGATTCGTGGTGGTGGAGACACTGTTGTCTCTCTTCGTTCCTGAATCAGGTATGCTGTGCCTACGGTGAAAGGACCATAAGAACCCGGCCAGACCCATTATTCGGCCCACTGCGACCCAGTGAGCCAGGACTACCGGCCGAATTTAAAAGCATATCAATAAGCGGAGGAAAAGAAGCACACAAGAGATTCCCTAGTAGCAGCGTGGCAAGAGGCAGCCCGGCTTGAGAATCGGGCGGCTTATTGTCCAATTATGAAATACAGCAAAGCGTCACCGAGCGACAGGCCAAGACCCACAGTCCACAGAAGAGGCACTGGGAGGGTGAGGCAGGTCGTTGCTCGGACCTGTCGCACCACGGCGCCTCGGTAGGTCAGGTTGTTTGGGAATCAGCCCATGGGGTAAATTCGTCCAAGGCTAAATCTGGAGACGGAGAATGCGGAACAAGTACATGAGGAAAGAGATAAGGACTTTGAAAAGTGAGTGGTGCCAGAAATTGTCGGGAGAAGCGGATGGGGCAGGCGTGTGCCCGGTCGGATGCGGAGCAGTGATAGGACGATCCTGCAGTCATTTCGAGTGCCAGGACCGGCGGCAGCGGATTAGGCGGCGTCCCAAGCCGGGCTGTAGTCATGCCAGCGGAGGCGTCGTCGCCTCGATGCGTGGTGGGCGGCCACCGCGCCTCGCGGCGCTCGCCTCATGCTGGGGCGGCCTCCGGCGTGCTTGGCACGTGGGTTCCCCCGTTCGGCCGATCTTGAAACACGGACCAAAGAAATCGAGCGTAGCGAGTGCACGGCAGAGTAAAACCCGTCATGCAAATGTCATGAGCGGGATCCCCTTGTGGGTTACCTGCATGACATGGAGACCAACTAGATGCTTACAGCTGAAGGGGTTGAGTGAGAACACGTCCGCTGGACACGAAAGGTGGTGACCTCTGCACGGCTGGCGTGGCGAGAAACTACGGTGGGCTCGCGACGATCTTGACGTCTGGCAGTCGTGTAAATCGTTAAACGGCTTAGGTGTAGGGGCGAAAGACCAGATCGAGCCGTCAGCCAGCAAGTGGATTCCCTCAGAGGGTTTCCCTCGGGATCAGCTTGGGCCGCGTGGCGGGTTCCTGCTCAGGTCAGCCGGTGATTAGAGCGCATCGGGGCGCAGCGCCACTCGGCCACATTCCTCAAACTTTAAATAGAGTACAGGGACGAGGCGCGGCTGCTCCATTGGCCAGCGCCCTTCACGGGAATAAGAACTCCAAGTGAGGCCGTTGCTGGTAGCCAGGCCCAGCGTGCTGGGATCAGGCGTGAGGCAGGTTCAGGTGCCCGTTGTAGCTAACCTAGAACCCACAAAGGTGTTGATGGAGTCAAAGAGCAGCGAGACGGTAGTCATGGAGACGTAATCCTAGCTAAGGAGTGTGTAACTCCAACTCACCAAGAATCAGCCTAGCCCAGTAATGGGTGTGTGGCGTAGCGACCCCACACGGCCGTCAGGGTGTCCAGTGGGGAGCAAGCTCATTCAGGCCGATGGGAGGGCGCGGCGGTGGTGGACATGAGCCTCGGCGTGAGGCAAAGATGAACCACTCGCGTGGTCTGAATCACCCAGGTAGTAGTAGCAAATATTCAAATAGGGAACTTTGCTTTGCGGCGAGGGGAAAGGTTTACACATGTGAGGCGAGCTCGCACTGGGTTAGTCGATCCCAGAAGGCGAAGCCGTCAGAGAAAGCGTGGCAATCCCACGCTTGAACTTGAAAAGGAATGGAGTTAAAATTCTCACGAAGCGGGACGTGGCGTGCGGCTGGCGCGCGTTAGGAGGGAGTCGGAGAGCGCCGGCGAAGGCCTCGAGAAGGAAGTTATGCCGCCTGTTTAACGGCTGCCCACCGACCGATTAGCAGCTGGCGGTGAGTCCGGCGGCGGAAGAAGCTGCCGCCACGGCCAAGCGTGGTTGTCGGTGCGCACCGCGCGCACCGCAATCAGGAGGACCAAGGTGCCATCCACGCTTCGAGTGGCACTCCTGCTGCAATCCAGTCTCCAAGGTGAGGCAGGCCTGCAGTGGTGAGCCGAGTGTAGGCTGAGGGAGATCAGTAAGAAATGGATCAGTAGCCTCGGGAAAAGGATTGGCTCTGTGAGGGCTGGGCAAGATCCGATCTCCGTCTCCGTCGAGCTGTCGGCCAGCCCAGCTCGTCGCATGGCCACGAAGCTGGCGAGTCGGCTCAGCGTGCCCGGCCGAGAGAGAGACGAGACTCAGGCTTAGCTCCTCGGGAGGGCCCGACGCACGTCAAACTGATCGGCTTCGAGGCTGGTGCGGACTAAAGAGATCCAGCGCATGTAATTAAAACAAAGCATTGCGATGGTCACTGCGGATATATTAGCATGATGCGATTTTCTGCGATTGCTCTGAGATGTCAAAGTGAAGAAATTCAACTAGGCCGGCAGGTAAGCGGCGGGAGTAGCTATGACTCTCTTAAGAGGCAGCCAAATGCTACACAATCATCTAATTCAGCAGTAGCATTGAATGAGTTCATGAAATTGGCATGTCCACCATCTCTATCCGTGCGAAACCATTAGAGGCGGGCTCAGCGGAGTCAGTGAGGAAAAGAAGACCGTTGAGCTTGACATTTCTGGTCAGAGCTTTGTGAAATGAGCTTGAGGAGAGGTGCCGGAGTCAGTGGGAGCCGTCGTGTGCAGCGGCGGTGTACTGTGCTACTCAGCGTTATTTTGCCTTCGAGCAGAAGTGAGGCGGAGGCGGGGCATCGCCCTGCTTTTTTTAGATCGAGAGGCTAGCTTGCTCTCCGTCCAGAAGCAGAAGAGACATTGTCGGATTGGTGGGGAGTTTGAAGCAGAGGCTGCATGCATTTAAAAGATAGCAAGGTGTCTCACGATGAAACTCAGGCTGAGAGCAGATCTCGTGTGGAACAAAGGGTAAGCTCGTTTGATTGGTTTCCGGTCACGAGTCCCACGAGCCCAGTAGGCGTGGCCTGCTCGATCGCTTTAGATCTTCGGAGTTTGAAGCTAGAGGTGTCGAGAAAAGTTACCTGAGGATAAGCTGGCTTATGGCATGTACCAGCGTTCATAGGCGGCGTTGCTTTTTGAGATCGCTTACGATGTCGGCTCTTCCCCCATCATTTGTGAAAGCGGTGCTGTATGTTGGATTGTTCGCCCGCGACAGGGGAGGCATGTGGTGCAGGTTTGAGCCGTGCGTGAGGCGAGGTGTAGTTTACACCCCTGCGGTGGCAGATTACCGCGTGATAGCAATTCAACCTGATGCTGAGAAGGCAGGTGGGTCGCACGGTCGGTCATGCGCTGGATTTGAAAAGCCGGTGTGTGCAAGCTACACAGTGTGCAGGGATTATGGCCCAGACGCACTCTAGAAGTTCAGAATCAGGGCTAAAGAAAGCGGCGCATCTTCGCCGTCGCCGATGACCAGAGCTGCGGTGCAGGACACTCCGGTCCCCGAGGCTGCGGCTCGCCGTGGCGCAACGCTGCACTGGTAGACAGTGCTGCAGGCGCCACTGATACCTCATCACCACTTAGGGTGGCCCAGGTAGAATCCCCTGGATGACAAACCATCTGCTTGTGCAGGTATTGTAAGTAAGCAGTGCAGTGGCCTCCTTACGAATCAATGGTTAAGTGCCCATGTGCTTATGATTAAATCCCTCCCCTCAATCCACCGTGCATCCAAAAGAATCACTTTGGAAGAAGTAAACCAAAGTTCCCTCATGCCGCAATCATTCCTTCTATGGCCTAAAGAGACAAGGATTGGTCTGCGGTCGGGTGTTTCGGATGAATGTACTTAACTCCAGCGTCACGTAGTGGATGTCATCGGAAGATTGGGAGGATGCGGGAAAGATGTCTTAGGATCAGAGTTTTTATACGTGCAGACACTTGTCGAAAAAAGGGTTGCTAAAATAATATATATACTTATCACATCGCGTGGCTGTGATCCATGCATTTTTCTCTGCCTACATAGCGGGAAGGGCGAATGACGCCAGGCTAAACTCTCGTCATTTAATCGCCGTGCATTTAAACAAGATATGATGTCCCAAGCTCGTTGCGTTATAGCCCGTGGCAGCTTTTATTTGGACCTAATTTTGAAGCCAAAGAGCGCTTGGTCGCTTTTCAAAACCTGCAGCTCTTTAGACACTTGGTCGGAATGCATAGCCTCGTGACTCATCATGGCTGACAGCCTGCTTACGGAAAGCACAGGCCAAGCCCTCAGTATCAGCCAGGTAAGACTTGGCGTGGACTTGCCCACGGGCAAAAGCTTGATTATTAAGCAAGCGTGATCTGCACCAATTTGCAAGCTTGAGAGAGTCGGCGCTACGGCCAGAGAGGACCGTGATATGCTGGCTTACCATGTCCAGTGTCTGATCCAAGATGGCGGGATCCAGCCTCGGGAGAGTTGATGAATGTTTTCCTCCCTAATCTACTTGTAATCACGAATAAGACATATATAGGAGGGAGAGTTGGTTGGAAGTCCAAAAACAAGATATGTCCCAAAGGCTGGATTGTAGGCCATGCAGTACAGACTGGACCCGATTTTAGACCAAAATTGCTTGATCATCCACTCAAATGCAACACTGCACACTCGTGGATCGAATGCTCTGTCACTCATGGCTGTGGCCACTATAGCAAGCCTGATAGAAACACTAAATCCACTCATATGAGCTTAAAGGCAGGACAAAACTTGGAGCGCAGCGCTACGGCCAAGGCAGCAGTGATATGTCCAACTACAAAGCTTGGAAGGTCGAGCCTCGCCAAGAAGGCCGTGATATGCTAGCATGCTCATGTCCATGCCTGAACCAGATGGTCGGATCAGCCTCAGGGAGTTGATGAATGTTTTTCCTCCCACTAATCTCTACTTGCGAAATCAGAATACAGACATATATGGGGAGGAGTTGGTTGGAAGTCAAAAACAAGATATGTCCCCAAAACTCCGATGGCAAACCATGGCAACACCATGTTTGGACCAATTTGGAAGTCCAAAAATTGCTTGATCCTCGAAATGCTAACAACAGACATGCACGGATCGAATGCTCGGCCATCCATGGGCTGGGAAGCCTTTGTGAACACTGGACTAAGCTCGTCCATCATAGGCCAGGCTTGGCAGAGCTGCCGTTGGCGTTGAGCCAAGGCAGCCGTGATATCTGCATGCACGCAAACTTGGAGGTCACGCTGTCAGCCCAAGCGCAGTGCATGTACAAGCCATGTACCGTATACCGACCAAGATGGCCGGATCAGCCTCGGGGAGTTGATGAGATGTCTTTTTCCTCCTAATCCTGCTATAGAAATACGAATAAGACATATAGGAGGAGTTGGTTGGAAATCAAAAACAAGATATGTCCCAAAACTAAATTTGGAAGCCCATGGCAACACATTTTGGACCAATTTTGAAACCAAGTATGGTCATACCAGTACAACACTACACATGACGGATCAGAATGCTCGACCATCATGGCTTAGATGACACCATGAGCTGGACAAGCTTCGACCCGTCGCCAGCGGGCTTGAAGAAAATTTCAGGAGCTTCTAAGAACGGCGCTCGGCGAGCGGCCGTGTTATTTCAAGCTTGGAGAAGTCGGCCTTCAGCCGAAGGCCGTGACATGCGCTTGCCATGTCCATGCTCCGCAGCCCAGATGGTAGGATCGGCCTCGGGGAGTTGATGAATGTTTTCCTCCCCCTAATCTCACCCCTTAGAAATGCAGACCGAGAACTTGTATATATATAGGGAGGGGAGTTGGTTGGAAGTCCAAAAAGCAAGATATGTCCCAAAACTTCGTTAGGCCATGGCTTACTTATTTGGACCAATTTTGAAGCCAATTGCTTGGTCAGTGCCTCGAAAATGCAGCACTAGACATGACGGATCGAATGCTCGACGCCATACACGGCGGGCCATTGCCTGACGAGGCCTGGACGAAGCTCCCCAGCCGTCATGGCCGAGGCCTGAAGGCTGCGCGAAGCTTTCGCCAGATCAGGCGCTTTCGGCCAGGCGACCGTGATATCTGGCCGCAAACTAGAGGCTTGGAGAGTCGGCCTTCCGGCCAGAAGGCCGTGATATCTTAACACCATGTCCATGTACGGCCAGATGGCGGATCCGCCCTCGGGGGTTGATGAATGTTTTTCCTCCGTCTACTTGTAGAAATACGAAATAAGACATATAGGGAGGAGTTGGTTCAGAGTCCAAAACAAGATATGTCCCAAAACTGGTTGGAAACCCATGGCAACACATTTTGGACAATTTTGAAGCCAAAAATTGCTTGGTCATGCACTCGAAATGCAACACTGAACACTTGTGGATCGAATGCTCAGCCGTCATGTGCATTTGAATGGCCCTCAAGCAGGCTGGACAAACTCAGCCATCAGCCGAGGCTTGGCACAGGAGCTTGCCCGGAGCAGCGCTCAGCCAAGGCAGCCGTGATATGCAGAAGTGCAAGCTTCTGGAGGGTCGGCTCGGCCCGAAGGCGTGATATCTTCAGCTTGCCATGTCCATGCTCTCTGCAACCAAGATGGTAGGATCGGCCTCGGGGAGTTGATGAATGATTTTCCTCCCCTAATCCTATTTGTAGAAATCACGAATAAGACATATATAGGAAGGGACGTTGGTTGGGAAAAATAGTTGGTTTAGCATCGATTGGCTCAGCCCTCATCGCACGGTTGCAAGTCCCAGCTGAGTGAAGCTTCCTCTTGCAAGTTGCAGGAGTTTGCCAAGCACGTGACCTCATCTTGCAATTTGCAAGTTTGTGCCAAGTGGACTTCATTTCCATAAGTTGCGATCCGGCTAGTGCGGTGGCACCGTTTCTTACAAGTTGGAAGTCCTCGGTCGCCAATGAGGCTTCGTTTGGGCTGGCCTCAGGCGATCCGGCCTCGGGGAGTTTGATGGGCCGATTTTTCCTCCCCTAATCCTATTTGTCAAGTACAGGCGAACAAGACACTATATATAGGAAGGGGCGTTGGTTTGGGAAAAATGGTTGGTTTGGCTCAGTGGTGGCTCGTCTCATGCACTTCCAATTGGTGGCATGGAGTCCCAGGCAGGTAGAAGCTTCGCATCCTGCATAGTTTGCCAGGAGGTTTAGCCACGCACGTGAGCCTCATCTTGCAATTTTAACCTGCAAGTTTGGCCTTGGTGGCTGCATGTCCTCAAGTTCTACGATCTAGAGGCCTAGCTTCGATGAAGCTTCATTCTTACAGGTTGGAGAGCCCTCAGTCAGTGTAATGGCTTCGTTTGGGCTGAGCCTCGGCAGGATCCAGGCACTCGGGGGTTGATTGAATGATTTTTCCTCCCTAATCCTGGCTGGCAGAAAGGACGAATAAGACATATGGAGAGAGGACGTTTGGTTGGGAAAAATAGTTGGTTTGTTTATCAGTTGGCTCATCCTCATCGCCATATTGCTAGTAAGTCCCAAGCTGGGTGAAGCTGTCTCTTACCCGAGTGCTGGTTTGGCCAAGCACGTGAAGCCTCATCTTGCAATTTGCAAGTTTGACCAAGCGAGTGAAGCTTCATTCTCCAAGTTATGATCAGCCTATGCTTCGATGAAGCTTCATTCTTTACAAGTTGGAGTCCCTCTGATCATAGTGAGCTTCATTTGGGCTGAGACCTCAGCAGATCCGGCCTCCAGGAGTTGATGAATGATTTTCCTCCCTAATCTATTTGTAGAAATGCAGGACATAAGACATATATAGGAAGGGACGTTGGTTTGGGAAAATAGTTGGTTTGGCATCAATTAGGCTCATACTCATGCCATCTGTGTAGAGTCCCAGTCTGGTGAAGCTCACTCTGCAATTTGCAGGTTTCAGCCAAGCACGTGAAGCCTCATCTTGCATTTGCAAGTTTGGCCAAGCGAGGTGAAGCTTCGTTCCTCAGGTTCAGATCAGCCTGCGTGGAAGCTTCATTCTGCAAGTTTCAGAGTCCCTCAGTGTGTAAGCGTTAATACTGCATTTCGTGGCCTCAGCCAGGCATCCAGGCCTCGGGAGTTGATGAATGATTTTCACTCTAATCCTTTGATAGAAATACGAGATAAGAGCCTATATAGAGGAAGGGACGTTGGTTGGGAAAAATAGTTGGGTTTGCATCAGTTGGCTCATCTCATCATCAATTGTGTAGAAGTCCCAGCTGAGTGAAACTTCCTCTTACAATTTACGAGTTTGGCCAAAGGAATGAAGCCTCATCTTGCAATTTGCAAGTTTGGCCAAGCAGTGAAGCTTCATTCACTCAGAGTTGCGATCTAGCTATGCACGATGAAGCTTCATTCTTACAAGTTGGAAGTCCCTCGGTCATAGTGAAGCTTCATTTGGGCTGAAGCCTCAGCAAGATCCGCCTCGGGGAGTTGATGAGATGATTTTCCTCCCTAATCCTATTTGTAGAAATCATGAATAAGACATATATGGGAAGGGACGTTGGTTAGGAAAAATAGTTGGTTTGGCATCAATTGGCTCATCCTCATCGCTAATTGTGTAAGTCCCAGTTGAGTGAAGCTTCCTCTCAATTTGCCGAGTTTGGCTGACTACGTAAAGCCTCATCTTGCAGATTTAGCAAGTTTGTGTGAGTGAAGGCTTCATTCCTCCAAGTTGCAGTCGCTAGCTATGATGAGGCTTCATTCTTACAGGTTGGAAGTCCCTCGGTCATAATGAAGCTTCATTTGGGCTAAGCCTCAGGCAGATCCGGCACTCGAGGAGTTGATGAATGATTTTCCTCCCCAATCCTATTTGTAGAAATACGAATAAGACATATATAGGAAGGGACATTGGTTAGGAAAAATAGTTGGTTTGGCATCAATTGGCTCATCCTCATCGCGAATTGTGCAAGTCCTAGCGAGTGAAAGCCTCACACCACAGTTTGCGAGGTTTGCCAAGGCACGTGAAGCCTCATCTTACAATTTGCAAGGTTGTGGCCAAGAGTGGCTCCATTCCTCAGAGTTGCGAGTCAAGCCTAGCACGATGAAGCTTCATTCTTACAAGTTGAAGATCCCTCGGTCGTAATGAAGCTTCATTTGGGCGTGAAGCCTCGAGCAGAATCCCGGCCTCGGGGAGTTGAGTGAATGATTTTTCCTCCCTAATCTACTTGTAGAAATGCCAGATAAGACACTTATATAGGGAAGGACGTTGATTGGGAAAAATAGTTGGGCATGCGTTGGTTAAGCTCCATCTTCATGCGCGATTGTGTAAGTCCCCAGCTGATGAAGCTTCACTCTTGCAATTTGCAGGGTTTGTGCGCAAGTACAAGCCTCGAATCTAATTTGCAAGTTTGTGCCTGAGTGAAACTTCATTCCTCCAGTAGTTCACGATCATTTAGCACAGTGAAGCTTCATTCCTACAAGTTGGAAGTCCCTCGGTCATAATGAAGCTTCATTAGGCTAGGCTATCAGCCAGAATCCAGCCTCGGGAGTTGATGAATGATTTTCCTCCCTAATCTGCTTCCGTAGAAATGCGAATAAGAGCACTATATAGGGAAGGGACGTTGAGTTAGGAAAATAGATTGGTTTAGCATCAGGTGGCTCATCCTCATGCGTCGATTGTGTGAGTCCCAAGTTGAGTGAAGCTTCACTCTTTGCAATTTGCGAGTTTGGTCAAGCACGTGAAACCTCATCTTACAATTTGCAAGTTTAGCTGGAGTGAAGCTTCATTCCTCCAGAGTTGCAATCCGGCAGCCTAGCTGCAGTCAGAAGCTTCATTCTTACTAAGTTTAAGTCCCTCAGGTCTATAGTGAAACATATTTAGGCTGGGACCTCAGCAGATCACAGCCTCAGGGAGTTGATGAATGATTTCCCTCCCTAATCTATTTGTAGAAATGCTGAATAAGACTATATATGAGAAGGGACGTTGGTTGAGTAAAATGAGTTGGTTTTGGCGTCAGTTGTGGCTCGTCTTCATGCGCCAATGATTATGTGATCCCATCTCAGTGAAGCTTTACTCTTGCAATTTGCGGGTTTTGGCCAAGCACGTGAAGCCTCATGCTTGCAATTTGCAGAAGTTTGGCTCATCGCGTGAAACATTATTCCTCCAAGTTGGAAGTCGCTCAGTCGTGTTTGGCATCGGTTGGCTCATATTCATGCGACAGCTGTGTAGGAGTCCCAGGCAGAATAATTTTCGGCATTGCTGAGTTTCCCTTGCAAGGCGAGAAGAAGTCGTTAGGTGAAATAACTATATTTTCCACGTTTGGCGTGTTCTACTTAGAATAGATTTGTCCACGGTGTTGAAGTACAAGATTAGGCTTGCCATAAGTGGCTTGGCTTGCTAGTTTCTGCACGAGACGGTTGTTTCTTTGACGGACAATACGTATTTGGCGTATAGGTGGTGTTTGGTTCTTGTGTGCTTGGATTTGGCTCTCTCAGCTACGAGCGGCGAGCAGCAAGCAGGTTACCTCTTCGAGTCCGAATCCCATGTTTTCCTTTGGAAAACACCGATTTAGTTCATGTGTTGCCTACCTATCGAGAAGGTATAGATTTTGTCCCTACGCTTCTTGCCTCTACTTTTGCTCTTAGGTGGCGGAGATGGTACTTTCGACAAAGGGTCTCGTGTTCCCATTGTTCGGTGATGTCTTATCCAGTTCATGGAGCATGAGATCTTTTACATTCCCTTAACGGATAGATGATGCCATTGGGAGCTGAGGTATTTTCAAGCCCCGAGAGAAAAAAGGATTTCCAAAATCCAGTACCGCTACTCTTACTTCCCAGTGTTCGCTCGGAATGATTTGTCCCGGTGCTCTTGCGAGGTTTGGGCTTTCCTTGAGTGGATTGGCTTGCTGGATTACATTGGAGCCGGTGAAATTCCGGCGGCCAATTAAATCTTGGGAAGATAGGCGTCATTGAGGAATGCCACGGTTGATCTGCCGGTAGTCATATGCTGTCTCAAAGATTAAAGCCATGAAATATGAACTAAAAATTTGTGTGTAGCTGCGAATGGCTCGTTAAATCGCGTTATAGTTTGTTTGATGGTACTAACTGCTGGATCATATTAGTAATTCTAGAGCTATCACTACGACAAACCCGACTTACGGAAGGGATGCATTTATTAGATAAAAGGTCAGTGTGAGCTTTGCCGTCTACTCGAATGATTCACCCAGTAACCAGCGGATGCGCCGGCCTTTGTCTGTGGCGCCGTCATTCAAATTTACGCCCTGTCAACTTCGATGGTAGGATAGTGGCCTACATATGGTGGTAGCTGTGGTAGCGGAGGTTGGGGTTTAGAGTCAGGAGGGCTGAGAAGCAGCTACCACATCCGAGAAGGCGGGCGGTGGCATAATTACCAATCTAACACGGGAGGTAGTGACAATAAATAACAATGTTGGGCTCTTAATTGCAGTAATTCTAGATATTACAATCTCAATCCTGCCCGAGGATCCATTGGAGAGGCGAAGTCTGTGTGCCGCTGGTAATTCAGCTCCATGCGTATATTCAAGTTGTTCGCGGTTAAAAAGCTCGTAGATTGGACCTTGAGGGTTTGGGTTACGTCAGTCCAGCCCTTTGGGTGTGCACGGTCGTCTAAATCTCCACCCAGCGTACGTTCCTAGCACTTAGTTGAAGCGGGTGGGTACTACTCAGTCTGCATTACTGAAGAAATTGGAGTGCTCGAAAGCAAGCCCGAGCTGCAGATTGCATTGGCTGGGATAACATCATAGAATTTCGATCTATTGCGTTGGCTGCCGGATCGAATAGTGGATTACGAGACGATCGGGGGCATTCCATTTCATAGTGAGAGGTGAAATTCTTGGATTTATGAAAAGCGAACAGCTACAGAACATTTACCAAGGATGTTTCATTAATCAAGAGCGAGATTGGGGGCTCGCAAGGCGGTCGGATGCCGTCTGAGTCTCAAGCATAACGATTGAGACCGGGGATGGCGGATGTTGCTTTAGGACTCACGCGGCGCCTTGCAGAAATCAAGTTTTGGGTTCAGGGAGTGCGGTGCCATTTGAGTGCACCCTAGGAATTGACGGAGGCGCCGCGGGGGTGGAGACTGCGGCAATGGTGACTCAGCACTTTGGGAAACACTGCGAGGTCGAGACATAGTAGGTTGTGAGGTGAGAGCTCTTTGCGGGGTTCTATGGGTGGTGAGTGCATGGCCGATTACTTGGTTGGTGGAGGCTGATTTATGCAGTTAATTAGTTGCGAGCGGACACCGCGGCTGCTAGCAACTAGGCACGCGGAGGATTCCCTCGCGGCCTGACTTCTTAGAGGGACTATGGCGGGTTCAGGCCGCGGAAGTTTGTGGCGATACTGAGTGCATGCGATGCGCTTAGAGTGTTAAGGGCACTTATGTGGCGCTACCATGCTGATGTATTCACTGAGTATATAGCAGCCTTTGTGGCGAAACGGTCAGGGTAATACTAGTAAAAGAAGTTCCTTCGTGATGAGATGGAAGTCCATTCACAGGTGTTGAGGTGCCAGCGAGGAATTCCTAGTAGCGCTTGAGTCGCTCGGCTGACGCGTTGACTTACCGTCCACGCCCCTTTGTGCACTCTGCCGCCCGTCGCTCCTACCGGGTTGAATGGTCCGGTGTTGAGTTGTTCGGAGTCGCGGCGGCGCATGGCTGAGTTACATGCCATGCGCGGTGGCGTCATGAAGTCCCAGACACTTATCATTTAGAGGAAGGAGAAGTCGTTGCTGGGTTTAAAGTAGGTGAACTGCCCGGGAAGGATCATTAGCCAAAAACTTTGCCCGATGCCCAGGCGACCGCGAGGCTGCGTGAATCCATTTCGGTGGTGGTGATCTGGTAGGGAGAAGTCCCCACTGCTCACCGCTCGGTCGGGAGTTTGCGCGTGCGCCTGCTCGTCGTAAAACTGGCGGGCCCAAGAGCAGCGGTAAGCGCCAAGGAAAACACAAATGGATTACTGGCGTTGCTCTCTTCTCTTTATCCATGCCCTCGGGAGAAATCACGTATGATAGGTGTCGCGAAAATCCAATCTTCGAGCTTGACTCATGCTTTGACAGTTCCTCGGCTCGCGTCGGTGAAAAGGCATTGTGGCGAGATCGTCCATGGTCGCGAATTTGGCGAATTACGGTCAGGTGAACCGCCGAGTTTTGCAGGCATGAGTTGCTGCCCCAAGCCTTGGGCCCGGGAGGCACGCTTGCACGGCGTCACGCCTGGGGTCTCCCCCTCCCGGCTTTCATGTCACCCAGGCGCCAGCGATTTCGTTGGCATTAGTGCGGTGAGATGAGGAGGATAGTGACCCCGTGCAGCAAGTGCAGTCGGGCTAAGCCACGAGGCCATTTTCTGGAGGCATTGCGTCACGAGTCGTGGTGAAGTGGAAGCACTCAGTTTGTCTCTCTCTCAGTTCTGGATCAGGTGTCTGCTACTTTGTGCCTCAGGCGAAGGACCGTAAGGAACCCAGCGAGGGCGTCATTCACGGCTCCCACTCTGCATTGGGGTCCATGCGAAGGACTACACAGCGGGTTTGGCATATCAATAAGCCGGGGGAGAAGAAACTTACAAGAGATTCCCCCTAATAGCGATGGCGGCAACGAGCAGCCAGACTTGAGAATCGGGCGGCTTATTTGTCCGAGCCATCGAAGTATGAAATGCAGCAAGGCGATCTCAAGCGGCGACGGAGGCCAAGACTGAAGTCCCACAGAAGAAGCGCTGAGAGGGTAGAGCCCGGCGTCAAATTGCTGAGACATCTGTCCACTGTATGGCCCATCGGCTGAAGTCGGGTTGTTGGGAATGCAGCCACGCAGCGGCGGAATTAGTCCAAGTCAGAGCTTCATCTTGGCGCGAGGCCGATCGTGAACCAATGCGCTTGAGGAAAGATGAAAAGGACTTTGAAAAGAGAGTGAAGAGTGCTTGAAGTGTCGTGGAGGGAAGCGGATGTAGGGGCGCGAGTGTGCCCGGTCGGATCTGCTGAGCCAGTGGCGTGCGGAGTCAGCCCGTCCCGGCTCGGGAGTGCCCGGGCCAAGCGGATTGGGCGCGTCCCAAGCCCGGGCTGTGGTCATGCCCGCGGAGGCGTCGTCGCCTCGATCGTGGTGGGCGCACGCGCCTCACCGCGGCGTGCCTGACCAGCAACAGCGTGCTTTCCCAGCGTCGGCTTTATGGGGTTCCACAGCCGGCCGTCTTGGCTCACGGACAGACTTAAGTCGACATGTGCCCAATAGTGCAGGCGAAGTAAAAACCCCGTAGGCGCAAGGAAGGCGGCCCAGTTGCAAGGATCCCCTTGTAGAGTTGCACACGCCGGCCAAGACCTAGATCTGCCAGCCGAAGAGGTTTAGAGTGAAGCATACACAGCCAGGACCCGAAGGTAATTGTGGCTACCATGCAGCGGGGCTGAAGCCGAGAGGCTTCACGGTGGAGGCTCGCAGCGCCGTCTTGTGACGCAAATGGGTCGTTAAATGAAGCTTGGGTGTAGGCGAAAGACTAATCGGGCAATCCTAATGCATTGGTTCCTCCAAGAAGTTTCCTGATCGGCGTTTGGGGCCCCCATGGGCGTGAATTGCTGTCAAGGTAAAAAGCCAATGATTCAGAGGCGCCAGGGCGCAGCGCCCTCGATCTATTCTCAAACTTTACAATAGGTAGAGCATGGCGTGACGCTCCATTGAGCCAGGCCACGGAATCGAGAGCTCCAAGTGGGCCATTTTGCACAGTAGCGGGCAGCGTGCGGGGATGAAGCCGGCAGGCCGAGATTGCAGTGCCCTTAGCATGCTAACTCTAGAACCCACAAGGGTGTTGCATTGAATTAAAACCAACGGAGGCGGTGGTGCAGGAGTGAAATCCAGTAAGGAGTGTGTAACAACTCACTGCCAGAATCACTTCTTAGAAAATGGATGGCCTAGCCATTGACCCTAGCACACAGCCGTCCAGGGCAGTGTTCATTGCCAGTGTAGTAGGAAGCCAGCCGTGGCTGACTCACGAAAACCTGAGCCGTAGTAGGCGGGCGGAACCCTCCAGTCGAGTGCGAGATCTCTCATTGGTAGCTAGCAAATATTCAAATAGAGAACTTTGGAAGCAGAGGAGAAAGGTTCCATATAGACGGCACTTGCCACATGGGTTAGTCGATCTAAGAGGCAGGGGAAATGCAGTGAGGAGGAGCGTGCAACACACGAACCGAAGAAGAGGAATCGGGTTAAATTCCAAGGCACAGGGCGTGGCGGTGCGTACCGCGTTAGAGGGTCACGGGAGGCGTAGGCGGGGGCCTCGGAAAAGAGTTATCTTTTACATTTCATGCTCAGCCACCCACCAGAAGCAGTTCCACTCGGAGGTAGGGTCCAGCGGCCGGAAGAGCCGTGCCGCATCGCGTGGTGTCCAGTCGCGCCCGGCTGCCCTTGAAATCCGGAGGGCCAGAGTACCATCCACGCATGGTCATTACTCTAGCCGCCGTCGAGTCTCCAAGGTGAGGCAGGCCTGCAGTGATGGAACAATGTAAGCAAGGAAGTCGGCAAAATAGATCCGTAACTTCGGGAAAAGGATTGGCTCTGAGGGTGGGCACGAGGTCCCGATCCAGGCCGTCGGCAATCTGCCTTTCGAGCTCATTCACGCGGCGAGGCGGATGCATCAGCGTCTTACAGCCGAGAGACAGATTAGGAGGCAGCTCCTCGGAGCCTATGCGCGTGCGTCAAGCAGATCGACTCAGAGCAAAGTGCAGACAAAGGGGAATCCAAGTTGTTTAATTAAAACAAAGCATTGCGATGGTCCCTGCGGATACTAGCACGATATGATTTACGTGCGATCTACAAGATATCAAAGTGAAAATTGACCATAGCGTGAGTGGCAGTAGGGAGTAATCTTGTAGCTCTCTTAAAGGTAGCCAATATACCTCGTCATCTAAGTGGTGGCGCGCATGAATGAGATTCGCAGTTACTGTCACATCATCACTGAAACCACGGCCGAGAGGCAGGCTTGGCGGAATCAGTGAGGGAAGAAGACCTGTTGAAGACCTGACTAAGTCCAGACTTTGTGAGCCAATGGCTTGGAGGTGTAGGATAAGTGGGAGCCAGTCTTTGTGTGGCGAAGGTGGCTCTGCTACTGCTTTTAACGTTATTTACTTATTAAGTGAGGCAAGAGCGAGGCATCGCCCCTCTTTTTAGATCAAGGCTAACTACTATGCCCGTCGAGCGGAAGACATTATCGGGTGGGGAGTTTAGGTGGGCAGCACATACATTAAAGATATGCGAGAGTGTCCTAAGATGAGCTCAGAGAGCAAATCTACGTGTGGAGACAAAAGAGGTAAGCTCGTTTGATTACAGATTTCCAGTCTGAATCAGGCAACTAGTAAGCGTGGCCTATCAGTCACTTTAGATCTTGGAATTTGAAGCTAGAGGTGTGAGAAAAGTTCCACGAGGATAGCGGCTTGGCGGCAACCAAGCGTTCATAGCGGACGTTGCTTCTGATCCTTGATGTCGGCTCTTCCTATCATTGTGAGCGAGAATTCACCAAGTGTTAGATTGTTCACCACCGATAGGAGCGTGGTAGGTTTAGGCCAGTCGTGAGACGGAGTTAGTTTACCCTCGCAGTAGCCAGTCCGCGATAGTAATTCAACCTAGTACGAGGAGGGCCGTTGATTCCACAATTGGTCGTCAGCGCTTGGTTGAAAAGCAGTGGCGCATAGCTACGTGTGCGGGATTATGGCTGAGCGCCTCCAAGTCAGAATCGAGGCTAAAGAAGCGGCGCATGCGCCGTCGCCCGGTGCAGACTGCAGTAGGGACGCCGGGGTCCCGAGAGGCACGTGCGTGGCGTAGCCTCGCATGGCAGGCGAGGCTGCGTGAGCGCCATCCAAAGTACTATTACACCGGTGCTGGGTAGAATCCTTTGCGGAGCTGACTTAAATACGCGGCGAGGGTATTGTAAGTGGCGAAGTAGCCCATCTTGCCCGATCACTAGATTCAACCCCATGCTGCCAGGTCATCCTCTCCCTCAATCTTCTTCACTCAAAAGAATCACTTTGAAAATAGCAAAGTCCCTCGTGCTCAAAATCATTCACTCTACGACCTAAAAAGACGAGGTTCGATTCTGCGAGTCGGGTGTTTCGGATAGATATGTAACTCCACACGTGCTAGGTAGATGCTCAAGGAAATTAGGAGGATGCAGGAAAATGTACTCAGATTAAGTTTTTATCAATGCGAAGCACTTGTCAAAAAAAAGAGTTACTAAAAATAATATGCACATCATCGGCAGTGGCCATGAGGATCCATTGCACTTCTATCATACATAGGGGAAGGGCGAATGACTTAAGAACTCCCGTCAGTACCAATCACAGTGCATTCAAACAAGATATGTCCCAAAACTTCGTTGGAAGCCCATGGCTACACACATTTGGACCGATTTTGAAGGCCAAAATTTGCTTGGTCGCCCACTCGAAATGCAACCATTTAGACGCGGATCGAATGCTTTCGGCCGTCCCCTTGTTTCCAGGCCAGCGCAAACGAGCTGGACGAAGCTCGGCCGTCATGGCTTAGAAGTGAGGCTTCTTACGGAGCAGCGTTCGGCCAAGGCAGCCGTGATATGACAAAAATTGCAAGCTTGGAGAGTCAGCTCGACCAAGAAAGTAGTGATATCTTGCTTGCCATGTCCATGTCTGACCAAGATGGCCAGGATGCGACCTCGGGAGTTGATGAATGTTTTCCTCCCACCCCAATCTGCGCAGAAATGCGAATAAGACATATAGGAGAGGTGTGGAGTCAAAAACAAGATATGTCTAAACTCGTTTGGGGGAAGCCCATGGCGACCACATTCCCAGATGTTTGACGTAAGTGCTTGGTCATTTTCAATGCAACACTACACATAGCCGGATCGAATGCTCGGCCGTCATGAGTGGACGGCACTGTGAGGCACAGGTGGCTTCGACCATCATGGCCGGGCAGAAAGGCGGGAGCTTGCGAAGACAGCGCTCGGCCAAGGCAGCAAGAAGTGATATGCAAAGTTTGCAAGCTTCAGGAGGTCGGCCTTTCGGCCAGAGAAATGATATGTGGCTGCCATGTCCATATCTGGCCAGATCGTAGGATGGCCTGGTTGTTGATGTTTTCCTCCCTAGTCCTGCTTGCAGAAATCAAGACTAAGATATACTGAGGAGGAGTTGGTTGGAAGTCAAGCTAAGGTCTGTTTAAACTCGTTGACCATGGCAACATTTGGACCAATTTTGAAGCCAAAAATTGCTTGGTCATATTACTGGAAATACAACACTGAACCTTGGCCGGGTTCAGTCTCAACGTCATGGTGATGACATATGGGCTCAAGTGACTGATGCCATCCACGGCGGGCTTGAAAAGGCAGGAAAAACTTACAGACAGCGTTAAACCAAGGCAGCCGTGATATCTGAAGCTGCAAAGCTTGAGAGTTAGCTCAACCAAGAAGGCATACAATGTACCAACTTCCCCACCATGTCCACTCATTAAGATGGCCAGGGTGGAAGCTAGAGTTCAGTGATGTTTTCCTCCCTAATCCTACTTTATAGAAATCACGAATAAGACATATATAGGGAGAGAGAGGTTGGGCAAATCCAAAAACAAGATCTGTTCCCAAACTCGTTGGAAGCCCATGTGAAGACACATTTTGGTTATAATTTTGGTAAAGTGCTTGGTCATACTCGAATGGAGTATTGTGCCTATTGCTAGCACACACTTTCATAAAAGCAATATTCCTTTCCCAAAACATAATCGTAGTCATATTATCAAAACCATTCATCCTTAAATAATCCAATATCCTCAAAAGCTACCAATTGTCTACCAAAACCGGTCGAACCTTGAACCGGACATCCGGTATGTCTTTCAAAAAAAAAAAACCTAAATGAAAGTTTAACGAGAGAAAAATTCAAGGAAAATCATCCAACAAAGGTCATTTCTTCTTGGAGAAAGTCAACTTTGCATCTTCAAGAGCCGCTCTCTTCATAGTCAACATCTTGGAAAGCTTTTCGAGTTCTACCTCATGTTGTGCAATCTCCTCGGCGGAAAGGCTTTCGGTTGCTGCATCTTTCAACTTTTGGATCTCAGCAAGGCCTTCGACAAACCACGAAGTGTTCAACTCCTTTTCTACGCACATGTCGCGATGGTGCTCCCAGTCGGCAATAACGTCTTCAGAAACGGTGTGACCAGTCACCCCACGCATATCCTCGATGGAAGATAAAGCCTCTTCCACACGCTTAACCAGCGCAAATCGACTAGTGACTTTCTTGGTTGTGGCCATATGCCCGTACTTCTCCCAGATTCTGGTGTACAACGCCTCATGCTTAGCCGGCACGCTGAAGCCGCCAACCAACACATGACTGGATAAGGAACCAAGTAATGGGGATCAAAAATGGCGCCCGCACGGGCCTCACGACTCGCGAGAGGGTCTTCTTCCATGTCTACAAAGAAGCAGCAACCATCAGAGAATCATCCACCGTTCGAGCCACATCTCGTGCTCCTGGCAATTGGCTAACTCCCATCTCCAAGTCACCGGCGGTGGCCACCAAAGGCAAGTTTTCGTGTGGCTCTATCCCAGAATCGTCCTCCGAACCGGATTCCTCCTGCGAACTTGAGTCAGACATTTTTCAAAAGAAGAAATTGAAGAAGAAAGAAAAGAAGCGCGGAACTCACCTAACCACTTCCCGAAAAAGAACCAGTGCTGCCAGAGGAATCACTCTCACTTGTCGAACTTTCTTCTTTCTTTGACTCATCACCGCTATGAGAAGGCTCAGTGCTGCTGGAATTCTTTGAAGAAATTGCCGTCTCCTGGCAACGTGCAAGGGCAGCAAAGCATTAACACTACCGAAACCCCTGGAAGAAACAAGACATGTTTTGTGCAATTTCACGTGTTTTGAGACAAACCAATGAAGAAGCGACACATACCAGTTATTGGAAGAACCGAAAGACACGAGAGCTGCGGGAGGATCTTTTTGAAACCGTCAGGAACCCGCCGGCAGATTCTTCGTTCTCCGTTCCTTGGCCTGGGGACTTTCCGAGTTGCTAGGCAGCTTTCGCTTGAGATCTCTCAACATTGGATACTTCTTCAAAACTGCTGGGGAAGGTTTACAACGAACGTTCTCCACCACGTTATTCACAAAATCTTGGATCATAATAAACTCGTCGCACTGTAACTCATTATAACCGAAGGTCGTGAAGTTACTCTTCCCGTTTGAAAGAAGGGAAGGCGGATACCCGGCTCAAGGGCACTGGCATTAAGGGCGGCACGCAATGAATCCTTAGGGATCACCGGCTGGTAAGCAAGAGGCACCCCTTGATCGAAACCCATGTGACGAGCATCACGGTCAATATTGTAAGCAGCTATCTGGAAAGACCCCATGAAGAAAGACGGCATATAACTGGACGTGCAACTTTGAATAAACAAGTTTTCACCAACGCTCAAATCGCCATCAGAAGACAAAGACATGAGCGGGGCAGAAGCAAAGGTGTCAATTTGAGTCACCGACCTATGGACCGGCTCCCATGGGCGAAACGATTTCATACGACTTATCAAGAAGACTAACCAAGCTCACACCAACTCTTGGACGCCTGTTCACCCATCGAAGAATTCGAGAGCCGCCTCAACTCGCGGGAATCGAAGGCATCGGTTTCGGAGCATACTTCTCAAAGTGCTCCCATAGCCAGACTTGCAGAAAAGCAACGTGCACATATGAATTCACTTTCATGAAACCATTCGAAACTCGCATGTTCGCAACTAGGTGATCCAGATGCACATACAGGAACCGAGGAATAGCTTGCCAATGGGAAGAACTTCACCTTTTGCCAACTTCACAAAGAATCACTAGCAACTCGGTCTTATCTCCTTCTTACCAAAGACGTCGTCAAAAATGTCTCTAGACAACCGGAGAGCCAAAAATGCCGCAACGTGAAGATCATCAAGCTACATTCGTGTTCTGCTCGTCAGGAAACCATTGAGATATCCACCACCGTAAAGGCACCTTTCATCCTCTTCCGGATTTAATCCTTCGACTTAGCAGCAGTAGAGTCTTTCCGAGCGAAATCTTCCAACTTAGCGGCAAGGTCATCCCGCATCTTCCCCTCACTTTCAGATAATTGGATTTTAAGATTCCCAGTTACCGGAAGATTCAGCAAGAGAACCACACTCTCCAAGGAGAAAGTTATCTCACCCCATCTACATATGATCGTATGGGTGTCCGAACACCATCTGGAGATGAAAGCAACCAAGCCCGAGATATCCTTCCTAACTGAGATTCCATCAAGCTCGACGTGGCATCAATAATCTGCGCCTCGAGTCAAGTTGGTATTTATATGCTCCTTACTCACCATGAACTCAACCCATCTATCAAAAGAACGCAATGGGCTTTGGCACATCCACGAAATCAATGTTGGAAGAGGAATATACCCCTTTATGAAGACAGAACCGTATGGTGTTCTCTCGGGCGAACCGAACGTGTCTTCTTTTCATCTTCACCACCGGTTAACAAAATTGGCACGAAACCCGGGTGATTTTTCCGAGCAGAGGCAAGTTTTTGGCGAAGAATTCATCATCCGTGTTCGGTTTGGAACTATGGACATCTTTCGATGAGGCGAAATTTTCGGGTAACATCTTACCCAGATTTCTTCATAACAACTTAGTAACAAGATATCCGCACACGGAGAAAGACAAAATTATCTCCCGACACATAACCGCGCCCAACAAAGGAAAACCCGAAATACAAAAAAAAAAAAAGAGAAAGGGCGTATTCTTTATCGGCTCAAAACGCACACGTGATATTTTCTTCTGTGGTTCAAAATTATACACAGTATTTTATACGGGCTCAAGTGCGTCTGCAGTATCATTCTTCGGGTTCAAAATTATATATGGAGCATTCTCTACGGGTTCAAAAATACACACGCAAGTATTTTCTTCGTGGTTCAAAATTATATACGCAGATATTTTATACGGGCTCAAGTGCGTCTGCAGTATCATTCTTCGGGTTCAAAATTATATATGGAGCATTTTTCTACGGGTTCAAAAACTGCACGCGTGTGATATTTCTTTCAGACCGAAAATTCATATATGCGATATTTCCTACGGGTTCGAAGTCATATGAAGCACATATACGTATTCTTCTTCGGGATTCATATACAAAGTATTCTCTACGGGTTCGAAAACCGCACACGCAAAGTATTTTCTTCGTGGTTCAAAATTATACGCGGTATTTTATACGGGCTCAAGTGCGTCCGCAATATCCTTCTTCGGGTTCAAAATTATATATGGAGCACTTTCCTACGGGTTCGAATAATATATGCAATATTTCCCTTGGGCGCATACATACAATATTTTCTACAAGAGGCACGCCAAGAAATTATATGCGCAATATATAAACGCCTACTCTTAGGGTTTACACCTACATAAAAAGGGAAACAAGAGAAGTACTGGAAGACATACCTGGAAGCTGGTTTTTCTTTGTGACTCTGCCGCTAGTAGGAAAGGATGAAAAGATGAAAGTGCAAGATGGGAGAAATGGACTTTGTATATATAGACGTGAAGATTCTGAAATAGGAAGGATTTCCCTTTACCAAAATCGTGCGTGTAAGAAACGGGCCCACAAGGGCGCCCAACTTCCCAATGTCGCCCAAGCTGCACCGGCCCCACCAATTGCACCGACTTCCCAATGACCGCCCAAGTCACGCCGCAAGCACGCACTGCCTTCCACACCTTGCGCGGTCCCCACCAGCTAGCACGCTCAGTTTCCCAACTCACGCCAACTTCCCAACGTCGCCCAAGTTGCATCGGCCCCACCAATCACGCCAACTTCCCAATGACCGCTCAAATCCCGCCAGCAAGCACGCACAGCTTCCCCACCTTACGCCGGTCCCACCAGCTAGCACGCTCAGTTTCCTAAACTCGCGTCAACTTCTCAATGCCGCCCAGCTGTCCTGTCTCTCACGACGCTAACTTCCCAATTGTGCCGGCCTCCCGATTTGCGCAAAACTGCCAGAGGCAAGGATTCCAAATCCTATTTATAAAAAGGTCAGACGAGCCTCCTCAATTCTCTTTACAGTTTGCTGCTGATAGTTTGTCACCATCTTATGCTTACCCCGCAACAAAGCTCATGTTCCGAACTAAGCAGGGGACTTAATGTTGATGGTGGTTTTTAGACAAAGGGTAAAATCGTAAAACCCCAAATAACCTAATGTCACCAGTGACACATTTATTAGAACATTCAATGCGTGTAGTCAGTAATTAATAGGAGGTATTTTTTCAAATTAGGGTTACAACGAAGAAAACCCTAATTCACCTCCGTGCCAATGGCAAACCATGCCATCCACACCTAGCCCGAGCTAGCCGCATCTCTATGCCAATGTCAAATCATGCCAGCCATACCAAACGCGCCGAAGCATGCCAACCATGCTAGCCGCACCTCCGTGCCAATGGCAAATCATGCCAGCCACACCGATAGGTGTAGAATACACCGTATTTACTATCTAGTAGTTACGCTTTCTTTGCTATTTTTCTTGTGAATTATGTACTTTACGCGTGTTTTTGAGTTATTAGGTACTCTGGAGTCGCACGGAGGAAAAGAAGCGGAAATCATTCAAAGTGAGTTAAAAAGGCGTAATTGTCATTTCACATGCTATTTGGAGCTGAGCCAAGGCTAAGGGGCAACTCTACTTGGAGGAATACTATCTGGAGCCGACCGAAGGTTAAGGAGCTGCAACAAGGATAGCCCTTATCTGGGACTAGGGGTTGGTTGAATCCAATTATTACAACCCTAGATCGACTCTCTTCTTCTCATTCATTTCATTCACCTGAAATTAACAGCAGCCTCTGCTAGAGGTGGAAAATCAGATCGAGAGAAGGGTGAGGAACTATGGTTAGTGGCTTCGATTGAGAGGATAGTGTTGTTATTAATGGGTTTTGGTGATGAAATCGCAAGGATAAGAGATGATACTGTGTTGAGAGGATGGAATCTGTAATGGATGAAGGTACTGAACTCATGGAGGAGATTGCAGCTGCAACTGAGTGCTTGAGAATGAGCATAGAGGATTTGTGTTGCTGGCCTTGTAACTGAGATTAGGGTTGAATTGACAAGACATGGAAGCAATTGTGTTTGGCAGCAGATTGAATCTGAGGTAATTAGAGATTTGGGATTTGTTCGATTAAGCTAGATGTGGTGGAACTGTGAAGAAATGTGAAGTTTGCAGCGGATTTGGTCATGTTGAGCTGAAGTGGTCGCCTGAGATGATTTGCAGGTTATGATGCTGATGGCAATGCAGGTGTGTGTGGTGCTGGGATGAACCTAGTGATGGTTGTGGGAGAGCTGAAATTGCAGGCCTGAATTGGTAGGAAGTAGTGGTGTTATGAGCTGATGAATGAATGGAGCTGGTTGCAGGTGTTGTGCAGTACAGAGCAGCAATATTAACTGAGGTTGGTTGTGTTCTTGCTGTGGGAGATTACCAAGGAGAGGTGAAGGTGTTGGAACTGGCTGTGTGTTGTAGAAGCTACAACAATGGATTGGTTGAGCTGGAGGGTTAAATTGAGGTTGAATTTTGAAATGGGTCTCAGAGATGAAGATTGAGCTGATGTTGTTCTGCTGCTGTTGGTGTTTAATGCAAGTCACAGGAATTGAGTGTTGGTTGTGTCAGCTACAACAAGAAGATGGTGCTGGTGCTTAAAGTTTGAGCTCTGTTGATGTTGTTGTTGCTGTTACAGAATATTGGTGGTGGTCATGAGGTGATTGTGGGAAGCTGCTGCTATGAATGCACTAATGTTGTGGCTCTGAGAAACTACAGCTGAGCTAATGAGGCTGTGATTGCAGCTGTGACTAAGAATACATGGCTTGAGGTAATGAGAAGTTAGAGGTGCAATGAAATGGAACTGAAGTGCAGGTAATGGTGCTGTGACTGGCAGTGAGAATAGTGCCAGGGAAGGTTGAGATGGGTTATCCTGCGGCTAGGGGTTGTGAGCTGCACATAATGTTTGTTGGTATGTGAAGCAGATGGCTTATTGTGCTAGGAGAAATGTGGTGACTGAGGCTGCAGACTGGTGATTGGTATTGTTGTTTATGTGCAAGCGCAATGGATTACAGGCTTGAGGTTGTGTCTGCTAATGCTGGGTTGAATTGGAACTGCTGTGGCCGGTAATTGCGGATGTGTCTTCGTTGAAATTCAAGTTACAAGGAATGGCTTTGTTGGTTCAAACTGCAGTTCGGGTGGAGTGATATGTTGATTGTGTATGATTCAAGTTGCAGCTGAAGTGCATGCTTAGGATGGTTAAAGTGCTGGCAAGGAGGAATTCAGGAAGTTGTTTGAGTTGAGATATATGGTATAGTCAGATGTTGCAGCTGATAGGCAGAGATGGTGTTGGTTGCCTGCAAGAGTGTACGTGGTAAAGTTATGCATTGCGGGATGTAGTCGTTGTATGTCACGCCGCCGATCTTTGTTGATTACGGTGGAATATGGAGTTGAGGTTGTGCTGAAATGATGAAAAGGAGTTACTTGTTGTTTGGGTGATGTTCTGCCAAGATGGGTCTGAAATTGATATAGAAGAAATCAGAGTTGCAAGTGTTGGGAGTGGCAATGCAGGGCCATTATGGCTGGGTAGGAGTTAAGCTAAGCACAAGGATTGTGCATCAGAGTTCAGCCTGTGCAATGGCCTGGCCTGACCAAGTTAACTCAGTCAGCTGAATCTGACTTCACCTTAACTCAGACCTGACTCGTCTGATTCGGCTGACTCTCCCTGACTCGGTTTGACTCGGTCTGACCGAGTTGACCCGATCCGACCCGTTGACCGGTGACCGGGCGGACTTTGCCGGTCACCTGAGACGTTTTCCGGCGACCTTTCCGGCCAAGTTCCGGACACAATACCAGATTTCCGGTGACCACTTTTGGGACATATTTTCTACATGGGTTTCACCTTCTTATGGGCTTGGTGGATTTTCATCTAATGGACTTTGAAGACTAGACCTAATTTTAGAAGTTGGAGAAAAGCTATAAAGGGAAGGTCTTCTACAACTTATAAAATATCTTATTCTTGGAGTTTTGGAGGGCCGTTTTGTTTACGCTTCTAGGGTTTGCTTTTGTTCTTCTTCTTCATTATTTTATTATTGAATATTGATTATGATGAACTCCATAGCTATGAGTAGCTAAACACAAATTATTGGTGATGGGATAAAAGTTGATTTCTCAACATGTTTTTTAATCTATGAATTAGTTTTGTCTCAATATTTTATTGTTTGTGATTCACAATTAATAGTGTTATAAGATTTGAATACTTGTTAGGTTGAGTCCGGAATCAATCCGATTTGCGTTCATCTCTAGAGCTATATTAGGGTTTTCAATACGAAAAAGTTGTTTATCCCTGATTCTAAGTAGCATAATTGTGGGTAGTGCTTGTAGTGATATATCCTACTAGTCACAAGTGAATCATAACTTTTGTTAAAACGTTTAGTACTTTTACACATTCGTTTGCATTGATTAGTCTTATTCCATAAAACTTAAAGCTTGTAGGGAGTTAAACTTAATTGTGCTTTTACACTTTAGGTTCCTTTCTAGGAAGAATTCACATATGCATCTTTTAATGTGGTTGTGATGAAAACTTAGGAATTAACTAGGTTATACTTGCGATCAAGGTATCCTAGGACTTTTAGTAAATACGAGATTAAAATACCAATTCTAATCATTGATGAAAATACATGTTTGTGAATGATACTATCTCGTGACCAATATCTTCTCCTTATTGATTATTCCAACTATTTGCCTCTATTTTGTTTTTACTTTAGTATTTCGCTTAAACAACAAACATCCCCCCCCCTTGGTTACCTTAGAAACTGAAAATTTCATAACAACAATTGCCTCTCTTGTGGATACAAACTCTTCCTTACCTTTTGCTTCATTTAAATTTAGTGAGTAAGAAAGTGAAATTATTTTGACGGATTGACAACCGATCAAATTTTGCGCCGTCTACGGGAGGCATACTGCTTGTTATTGAGTTTTTAGTTTCTTTTACAATTTCGCTTTTATCTTTGCTTTTTGTTTTTCGTCTTGTTTCTCACTTGTTTGCTAGAATTGTTTTCGTATCAATCCCGGCTACTAAAGATTGGAATTATCCAAGGTGCTGGATAGCTACTTGAAAAGGCACAATACTCCAACCAAGGCGAAACACAACGGATGAGCAAGAGTTAGAAGTGGACGAAGAGTTACAACTTGAAGAAGAATTAACAATGGGTGATGCAAATCGTTCACTCAAGGACTTGGCTTCTCATAGGCTTGATACACAACAGGGGTGTATTCAAATGAACTCTACTTTTGAGATAAAGCCGGGGTTGCTTAGAGAATTACCGAAATTCCATGGCATGGTGAATGAAGACCCAAACAAACATCTTTTGGACTTCCACACCATTGTCACGGCTATGCTTCCAGCGAATGTTGAGGCGGATGGTGCAATGTTGAAAGTTTTCCGTTTCTCTTTAATGGATAGTGCTAAGGATTGGTTGTACTATTTACCTCCCGGAAGTGTCACAACATGGAATGGGTTGAAGAAACTCTTTTTAGAGAGATATTTTCCTGCATCAAAGGCTACTCAAATTCGCAAGGAGATTTGTGGGATGAAGCAAAATGTGGGAGAATCATTATATGAATGTTGGGAACGGTACAAGAGATTGGTTGCAAGCTGCCCTCACCACCAATTTAGTGACGCTATGATCATCCAATACTTCTATGAAGGACTCCAATCAAGTGATAGGAATCTTATTGACGCCACTGGGTGGTGGTGCACTAGTTAGCAAAACGGTGGCACAAGCTAGAGAGTTAATTGAAAACATGGTGGCGAACTCCCAACAATTCTTGAGTCGTGGTTCGGATGTGATTCTAAGAAGGGTGAGTGAAGTGAGCAAGGTGGAGGAACTTCGTCAACAAATGGGTAACATGACAGCAATGTTGCAACAAGTTGCATCCGCGGTTATACCAAGTTCTCCTCAATCTTATGAAGACGAGCAAGCTAATGCGATCTTTCCAAATCAACAAAGACGGTATGATCCCTACTCCAACACTTACAATCCGGGATGGAGAGATCACCCCAATTTTAGCTATGCTAACAAGCAAGGTGCCATTCAACAACCTACTTTCAACCGTCCGAGTGGATTTCAACCACAACAACAACAATTTCAGCAACCTCAAGCACAACAATCAATGCAAAATCAAGGTTCGATATTGATTCAAAGCTTCAAACAATGATGCAAGGTATTTATACCATGTTTAAAGAGAGTCAACAAGAAACTAAGAGTGCTATAAAGGAGTTGCAAACACAAATGGGCTCCATGGCTATTGAGTTGAACCAATTGAAGGCACAAAATAGTGGGAAACTCCCTTCTCAACCTATTAACCCAAAGGAGGGTGTCAATGCTATTACGTTGAGAAGTGGTACACAACTTGTGCAACCCGAAATTACTGATTCGGGCAAGGTGAAAACACCAAAGGAACCTGTTTTGGAGGAGAAAAATGAGGATTCTCCCAAACTTCGAGGTACCTATTCCTAACTCTAAAACTCCGGTTTCTACTTATGTTCCTCCTTTACCTTTTCCTCGCAGATTTGCAAGTTCTAAGAAGGAGGAACTAGAGAAGGAGATTTTAGACGTTCTTAAAAAGATCCATGTGAACATACCACTCATTGATGCTATTAAGCAAGTTCCAAAGTATGCAAAGGTGTTGAAGGACTTGTGTACCAACAAACAAAGGCTCAAAGGTAATGAAGTGCTTAGTATGGGGGAGAATGCCTCGGCAATCTTACAACACAAACTCCCACTTAAGTGCAAGGATCCTGTAGTTTTGACATTCCCGTCACAATTGGTAACACTACATTTAACAAAGCTATGTTGGATTTAGGTGCATCCGTTAATGTTATGCCTGCGTCAATGTATAATTCACTTGATCTTGGTCCTCTTAAAAAGGTGAAATTGTATTGCAATTAGCCGATCGCTCTAATGTCTACCCAATGGGTATTGTTGAGGATATTCTTGTGCAGGTTAATCAACTTGTATTTCCAGCTGACTTTTGTGTGTTAGAGATGGATGAAGGTTCACCGGACTCGTCTCTTCCATTGCTACTTGGGCGTCCCTTCATGAAAACGGCGAAAACCATAATTGATGTGGATAAGGGAACATTGACCATGGAGTTTGATGGAGAAACAATACGTTTCAACATTTTCGAGACGATGAGATATCCTAGTGATGTCCACTCTTGTTTCTCCATTGATGTTATGGATACATTGGCACAACAAATGTTTGAATTAAACGGTGATGATGCTTTGGAAACCGTGTTAACTACATCCATGGATAATGGTGTAGAGTGTGGTAATGAAGTTAAGGAAGCCCTTGGTGATCTTAATTCACTACAAGGATGCCCGAAACTCATAATATCTCTTTTATTTCTTTACCATGCGGTGATGAAAAGCTTGTACCTTCAATTGTTAAATCTCCAAAGTTAGAATTGAAACCTCTTCCCGACCACCTTAAGTACTTGTACTTGGGTGATAATGAAGAGTTACCTGTGATTGTTTCTAATAAGCTTAATGATTTACAGGAGAAAAAACTTCTAAGGGTGCTAAGGAAGTACAAGACGGCCATAGGATGGACAATTGCCGATATCAAGGGTATAAGCCCCGCCGTTTGTATGCACAAAATTCGTTTGGAGGATGATGCAAAGCCTACTAGGAAGTGCAACGTCGTTTGAATCCTCCCATGATGGAAGTTGTGAAAAAGGAGATACTCAAGCTTTTGGAAGTGGGTGTTATCTACCCCATATCCGATAGCAAGTGGGTGAGTCCCGGTGACAAGTAGTACCAAAGAAATCAGGTGTGATGGTGGTGCGAGAATGATAAGAATGAACTTGTCCCAACTCGTGTGCAAACCGGTTGGAGGGTTTGTATTGATTATAGAAAATTGAATGCCACCACTAGAAAAGATCACTTTCCTTTACCTTTTATTGATCAAATGCTTGAACGTTTAGCTGGACACTCTTACTATTGCTTTCTTGATGGCTATTCAAAGTTATAATCGACATTGTGATAGCAGGAGGACCAAGATAAAACCACTTTCACTTGTCCTTTTGGTACTTTTGCTTATAGAAGGATGCCTTTTGGCTTATGCAATGCTCCGGCTACTTTTCAAAGGTGTATGGTGAGTATCTTTTCTGAATATGTTGAAAACATAATCGAAGTGTTCATGGATGACTTTAGTGTCTTTGGTGATTCTTTTGACCTTTGCTTGAACAACTTGTCTCTAATCCTTGAACGATGTGTTGAAACAAATCTTGTGCTAAATTGGGAGAAGTGCCATTTCATGGTAACTCATGGCATAGTTTTAGGCCATATAATATCTTCTAAAGGCTTGGAAGTTGATAAATCTAAGATAGACCTTATTCGTGCTCTAACCCCTCCCACTACGGTGAGGGAGATACGCTCTTTTCTTGGTCATGCAGGTTTTTATCGTAGATTCATCAAGGACTTTTCCAAGATAGCATCACCACTTTGTAACTTATTGCAAAAAGATGTGGTTTTTAACTTTGATGAGAAATGTATGGCGGCATTCAATCGTTTGAAAGAACTTTTGATTTCAGCCCCTATCATTAAAACCGGATTGGAGCAAGCCTTTTGAGCTCATGTGTGATGCAAGTGACTATGCGGTTGGTGCGGTGCTTGGGCAACGTGTGGGGAAGCTTCCTCATGCTATCTATTATGCTTCTAGAACGTTAAATGAGGCCCAACAAAACTACACAACCACTGAAAAAGAGTTATTAGCCATTGTTTTTGCTTTAGAAAAGTTTCGCTCTTATCTAATTGGTACAAAAGTTGTTGTCTTTTCGATCATGCAAAGCACTTAGATACTTGCTTACAAAGAAAGAGGCGAAACCGAGGCTCATACGATGGATATTACTCTTGCAAGAGTTTGATATTGAAATCAAAGACAAGAAAGGAATTGAGAACCGTTGCGGATCACTTGAGCCGACTTGTTGTGGACAAGGAGACTATCCCGTTGCGTGAAAGTTTCCGGATGAGCAACTTTTCTCAATTGCCTTTGGAGAACCATGGTATGCCGATATTGTCAATTACTTAGTTTCTAAACAAATCCCAAAGAACTTGTCTCATGCTGAGAGGGACAAACTTAAGAGGTTAGGGAACCAATACATATGGGATGATCCATACTTATGGAAACATGGTAGTGACCAAGTAATACGAAGGTGCGTTCCGAATCAATTTAATTCTATCTTGTCTTTTTGTCACTCTTATGCTTGCGGAGGACATTTTGGGAGTAAGAGAACCGCGCACAAGGTACTTGAAAGTGGTTTTTATTGGCCAACTTTGTTTAAGGATGCACATATATTTTGTACAACTTGTGATAGGTGCCAAAGAACCGGCAATCTAGGTGCCCGAAATCAAATGCCACAAACTTTTATTCAATTTATTGAAGTTTTTGATGTATGGGGTATTGATTTTATGGGGCCTTTTGTCAACTCCCATGGGAATTTTTATATCTTACTTGCGGTTGATTATGTCTCGAAATGGGTGGAAGCTAAAGCTACCCCTACTAATGATTCTAAAGTGGTTTCAGATTTTGTGCAAGCTAATATTTTTGCAAGGTTTGGAATTCCAAGAGCCATAATTAGCGATGGGGGTTCTCACTTCAAAAACAGGATTCTACAAAGCTTGTTGTCGAAGTACAATGTATCGCACAAGATTGCAACACCTTATCATCCCCAAACCAATGGACAAGCCGAGGTGTCTAATCAGGAGGTGAAATCTATTCTAGAAATGACGGTGAACCCAACAAGGAAAGATTGGAGCATGCGACTTAATGATGCTTTGTGGGCGTATAGAACCGCATATAAAACACCTATTGGGATGTCTCCTTTTAGGCTTGTGTATGGTAAACCTTGTCACTTACCCGTGGAAATTGAGCATAAGGCGTTTTGGGCTATTAAACAATGCAACATGGAGATGGATGGGGCTGGAAAGCAAAGGAAGTTACAACTCCAAGAGCAAGAGGAACTTCGCAATGATACATTTGAAAGCTCGCGCATTTACAAGGAAAACACGAAAGCATTTCATGATAACATGATTTCTAGGAAACAATTTTGCATTGGGCAGAAAGTGCTTTTGTTTAATTCTCGCTTGCATTTATTTCCGGGTAAATTAAGGTCACGATGGATCGGACCTTTTATTGTTACTAATGTGTTTTCTCATGGTGCAGTGGAAATTCGTAGCATAGCTACATGGAAAGAACTTAAAGTTAATGGGCACCGGTTGAAACCATATTATGAGAATTTCACTACCGAAGTGGTGGAAGGAGTTAACTTTGTGGATGTACTCCCTCTGGAGGAGTCATAGAAAGCAAGGAGATAGTCGGGCTGACGACTTTAAACCAAGCGCTACTTGGGAGGCAACCCAAAGGATGAGTATTTCTTGTCTTGTAGTTATTTCTTTTCTTGTTTTTAGTTTTTCTTGTTTTGTTTTTACTTTATTTTTTCTGTTTTCTTGTTAGGATTTCCCACCTTGACTTACTTTGGACGATTCAATTTACATTGAGGACAATGTAAAGTTTAAGTGTGGGGGAGTGGTTTGCGTTGTAAATTTTTGCAATTTTTCAACTTTTTTTGTGAAATAGTGAATAAGAAAACTCCAACTTGTAGTTAGTTTAGAGTCACATAGTATACATGTCACTAAGATTACATCGAGAATCTCATACTAGTGACTCGAACTTAGAGATGTGAGAGAACATGATCGGGTTTCTTAATTGTATGAGAGTTAAAGTTGGATTTAACCATGCCAAAGGTGGCAAATAAGGTGCAGATCGAATTCGGTATTAGAGCGGTGATCCCCTATAGTGGAGACTACCCATGTTACATAATGTGAGGCACCAACCTTCAATTCTTTGTACCTGTCTAAATTTGTGCTTTTAGAGTGTGTGTCACCGTACGTAAATTCACAGGCGTAATGGTGAGATGTCCAATTTCCCACCATAGAAGCACTATTTTGATCTCTTGAGTGCTATTTTTTTATCAACCATGTTGGTGACATCGAATTGCTAACTTACATACCACTTGTGATCTTGTTCGCAGTTAGCACCATCCACCTTATCTCTCTCTACACCAACAGGTCCATAGAAACACCATCATCATCAACAAGAGGAGCGTCACAAATTTGAAGGAAAGTTGAACACGTTCATGGTTTACAAGCAACGGTACAGAATTGAGCAGATTTTAGATTCAAGTAAAGCAACAAAACAAGGGGCAGAATTTTTATAAGTTGAAGACTATTGTACAAGAGTGAAAATTATCAAAGATGAGAGTTCGAGAAGTTTATGATATCAAGACATATAAGTTGTGAAGAATCAAGCGGTAAAGTACTTACACCATGGCCTTTGTACTTACGTTTTTATTTTATTTGTATTTTACTTTCTCTTGTCTCAGTAAAAAAAAAAAAAAAAAAAAAAAAGACAAGATAAAATGTTTAGGTTTGTTAATAGTTTTTATTATTTTGTTTTATTTTTATTTTGTATTTGTTTTATTTCTCAACAGAAAAAAAAAAAAGAATAAAAAAAAAATTAAAATTTGGGTTTGTATAGTTTGTTTTTATTTTTGTATTCTTTCAATAAAGCCTATGGAAAGAAGGAATATTTATAATGAAGTTTCAAGCGACAAGGAATTTGAGGGAAAGAATCATATTGTCAAGATTCTACGAAGTTCAAGAGTTATCATCAAGAGTTGAAGACCGAAGACGAAGATGAAGACACCGATAGAAGACCGAAGACGTTTCTATGGATCTTTGTGAGAGTGGTGCTAGCCGCACGCCGAACGGATACACTGAGTAAGTAAGCATATTCCCACCTTCGTTAAATGGTTGATTTCCTTTCGAAGAGATCGTCGGAAAAAATGGGTTTTCAAAATATATAAAAGATGTGGGTTTTCAAAATACTTCGGAGGGTTTTTACCTTCCTACCATTCAACGTGTCGCAGATTCTCTCTTCATTCCTACTGGACACATGTGTGACCCATAAAAAGTCGTTTATTATTGAGAGCAATTTCATAAAACCCTTTCTTGTGAGGCGTAGTCGAGACTTTCGATCACTCCGAACCCGAATTTATGTCGAGAAGGGATGGTTATTTCTCTCTCAACTTTTAAGAATGAGATTGTGTTCATTTATGTGTCTAACTTCTTATGACTAGTGTGCAGAATCTCTATGTCTTCTTAGCGCGTTGGATGCTATCATTACGGAGAACTAGTAAGTTGGAAATAGGTTTTGTGGGTATATCTCTAGTAAACCCTCACGAGACTATAACTCGTCCATTAGGGACACCTAGGGGTTTAAAGGCTTGTTATTTATGCTAAAAGTGACCGTAGCCTCGACGACACCTGAGTTGTTGTATTTTATTGTTTTATTTGATTTGCTCGAGGACTAGCAAAGTCTAAGTGTGGGGGAATCTGATAGATGTAGAATACACCGTATTTACTATCTAGTAGTTACGCTTTCTTTGCTATTTTTCTTGTGAATTATGTACTTTACGCGTGTTTTTGAGTTATTAGGTACTCTGGAGTCGCACGGAGGAAAAGAAGCGGAAATCATTCAAAGCGAGTTAAAAAGGCGTAATTGTCATTTCACATGCTATTTGGAGCTGAGCCAAGGATAAGGGATAACTCTACTTGGAGGAATACTATCTGGAGCCGACCGAAGGTTAAGGGGCTGCAACAAGGATAGCCCTTATCTGGGACTAGGGGTTGGTTGAATCCAATTATTACAACCCTAGATCGACTCTCTTCTTCTCATTCATTTCATTCACCTGAAATTAACAGCAGCCTCTGCTAGAGGTGGAAAATCAGATCGAGAGAAGGGTGAGGAACTATGGTTAGTGGCTTCGATTGAGAGGATAGTGTTGTTATTAATGGGTTTTGGTGATGAAATCGCAAGGATAAGAGATGATACTGTGTTGAGAGGATGGAATCCGTAATGGATGAAGGTGCTTGAACTCATGGAGGAGATTCATGTTGCTGTTGAGTGCTTGAGAATGAGCATAGAGGATTTGTGTTCTTTGGCCTTGTAATCGAGATTAGGGTTGAATTGAAAAGACATGGAAGCAATTGTGTTTGGCAGCAGATTGAATCTGAGGTAATTAGAGATTTGGGATTTGTTCGATTAAGCTAGATGTGGTGGAACTGTGAAGAAATGTGAAGTTTGCAGCGGATTTGGTCATGTTGAGCTGAAGTGGTCGCCTGATCGCGAGAACGATCAAGAGAAGTAGCAAGTAATGCCTTTTCCTTGCGAATCTTGGCAAAGTTAAATTCCAAAGTAGAAAGAGAGCAGCGAAGATCTTTCTCAGATTCTGCAAAAACAAAGAATAAAGAAAATCATATAGGCGAAAGATTCGCAAGGAAGACATAATAAAAAGACTTAACAAAGAAAAAAATGGTCGAGGCAGTCAAATTTTATGACTACCTTCCTTTTGCGAGATAAGATATTGAGTTGAAGCCAAGCAACTGTTCTCCAAGTGATCCATGGCATTGTCAAACTTATCACCAACCAAGCCTTTCAGCCGAGATCGTAAATTATTTTCATTAGAAATAAGTAAGGTGTTTTGTTTCGCAAGAGAGGTGTAGGATTCTTCTAACTTGGAATATTGATCCTTGAGTTGACTTGCTTTTATGCTTAAAGCTATTCTACCTTGAACAAGTTTTTCTCTCTCCGCAGAAGATGATTATGTTACTTCTTTGAGTTTATTTCTCAATGAGCAAAGAGATCGTTCTTGATCATTACATACTTTTTGGCAAATGTTAAGTTCTTGCGAAGAGATCGCCACCTTATTCAAAAGAACTCGTTTCTCCTGAGATAGGGTTTGATTCTCATCTGATAAAGTTTCCAACTCCAGATTAGCTTTAGTCAAAAAGTAAGAGAGGCGAGACAATTCATTACTTAATAAATTTTGCTTTTGGACTAATTGAGCATTCTCCTTGGTAAGGTTATCTATTTGATCAACAGAATACGTATGAAGATTATCTAATTGGTTATATTGATCCATCCAAGCATCTCTATCCATTCGGGCTTCCTCGGCGACGGATTCAAATTGATATATCTCCATTTTTCGTTTATGGTTTAGAGCTTAAAAGGGGAGTAGAGATTTCAAAAAAAAAATAAAAAAAAATCACCTTTTAGTTCCTCATTCTTCTTGCAAAGATTATCACGATCCAGTGAAACGTTTTGAAGTTTTTGATTCTCAAGATGAAGAGTGTCACATTTCAAGGTCATAGCTTGGAGGTTACTTTTCAAAGCTTCAATTTCCTTCTCCAAAGATGTTTGAGAAACCATTCTATTAGAGCCAAAATATTTACTTACAACCTCGCAAACACCAAATTTGATAGGATCAGTGGAAGATTTCTTGACATCATCGAGAAGGGAGGATAAAACCTTGAAAGCAATATCCATCCCATCCAAATTTTCTTTAGTAAAAGGTAGAGATTCAGATGATGAAGCGATGACGGCAGAAGGTGGGAGAGTCGAATCATCTTTCGACATAGGTATATCATCGTAAGACGAGATTTGATGAAGGTTAATGACTGGGGTTGAGGCAATGTTAAGAGAAGAGGCATGAACAATAGAAAAGGAAAGGGGTTCATTCGCAACAGGGTTGTTGTGAGGAGTTTCATTTATAGAAATATTAGTTACAGGGAATGAATCTACAACGACATTTTCGGAAATGAGAAGAGGGGATTCCGCTTGCGAAGATGTCGCAGGAGGTGTTGAAAGCTTAAACAAAGTAAATGAAACAGCTGTTTCAACATTTTTAGGATGGCGAGGTTTTTTGGGGGGCCTCTCGACATTTACATCACCCTGCGAATCACAAATTATATAAGAAACAGAGGCAACAATATTGTTATTAAAAGAATAAGTGTTTCTTAATACCTTGCTATTCGCAGGCTTCCTTTTGTTCACAGCGAATTTTTTTGCTGCGAACTCTTGGGAACATTAGGGTTTTGAATTGTAAACTTGGTCTTTGGAAGTGTTTTTCTAAAAACAGAACAAGATGTATGGGAATTATCTAAAGATGATCAATATCAAATAAAATAATTTCAGTAGAGAAAATCAATTTCAAGAAGATCAGCTTCAGCAAAATAAACAAACCTTGATGGCTCCATGGGAACAGTAGCAGAAGGATGAAGAGGATTTATGAAAAGATGAACAATGAAAAAATTGCAGACGACAAAAAGAGGATTTACAGATGAAGAAGACGAAATAAAAGAAAGAAGACATTTTTACGATGAATCTCTTCTTAAATAGACAAAAAATGATGACTGGTTATCATTTAAAGTGTCGGTGAAAAAGGGAAAATTTAGCACGTGTAAACGGTTATGCTTAATTTACGGAATCTTATCGGCAGAAAGAAATGAACAACTGCGGTACTTTGAAAGTATTAGTTCTCATGACATTCTCTCCTTCGCAGAGAAGACATGAGAAGAGGCAAGAAGTAGGATCAGAATATCGCAACACCAACGCCCTTGCGAAATCCATGAACGACACACTGCGAAGACATCGTAGATGAGTAATATAAATGACGCAACGGATGACGACAACTTGAACACGAGAAAGATTTGAAGACCTAGCGATATTTAGGAGCGTTGCGAGATTGGCATTTGTACACTCGCGAGAGTATCGCAAGTCAGATCCGAAAATAAAGGGGAGCTTAGCTGTCAACCACTATGTAATGTCCTATATAAAGAGCTGAATAGGCTTAATAGAAGGGAGAGATCTTTTTCAAGTGAGGAGCAAGTTATTAGGAGAGAGAAAGTTTAGAGCGGTTGTAAAGTCCTTTGCTTAATTTCCTTTCCACCTTGTAATATTAGTGAGTTTTAATCAAGAAAGAATATAATTGTTCATATTAAAATGGCTTGATTGTGTGAATTCTTGTGAGGGGTGTAGTGTGGGATTTCCTGCTACCACATATGTCGCTAGAAACATGGACTGAAGATTAAAGATTGGAGATTGTTGTTAAAGTTGTTCAAATTAAGAAGATGATTGATAAATTGGTTAAAGTAGAGAAAATCAAAATCAAGGAACGTAATAGAAAGTTGGAATGTAGTTTGATTACAAAAACAATGATTAATGAATTTCATGAAAATATCAGAGGGAGAATACATAAACGAGATTTTGAAGGAAAGAAAATCGTAACAACGGAGAAAGCGTCACCTATGAAAGAATGGGAAAAACAGAAGATTACATTCACAGCAGCAGAGATATCAAGAGAAAACTTAAACCACACATCTCCTTTGGTAATCACAGTAACCATACAGAAAGAAAAAGAGAAATCAACAAAAATTATGGAAGAATGGGTGGTAAACAGAACTCTAGTTGATACGGGGAGTTCGGCGAATATAATCTTTTACCATGCATACAGAGGGATGGGATACAAAGATGAAGAGATGTCTCCTTCAACTTATCATATTCATGGCTTTGGTAAATCTATAACAAAACCAAAAGGAGAAATAGAGGTGCGAATTTTGCTGGGAGAGATTGAAACACAAACGGCATTACGCATAGTGGATATGGAATCACCATACAACATGTTGTTGGGAAGGCCATGGATTCATGCGATTAAAGCTGTAGCATCAACATTACATCAATGCATCAAATTTCCTATGCCAAGTGGGATTGGTGAAATTAGAGGGGAAACCGATAAAGCGAAATTATGCTATCAAATTGAAGTAAAACAATATGAAGGACGTGAAAAGAAGCGAAAAGATCGCATAAAATTGGCGAAGGAAGCAAAGAAAGAAGAGAAATTTAGAGCTTATATGATAAGAGCAGAGGAAGGAAAAGGGATACCCAGCGAAATTTTGGAAGAAGGAACTGAGCTTGCGAAGGAGATAAAAGAACCTACACCTATGGGAGAACCTAAGGCCAGTTACACTGCGGCAGAACCAAGGAAGAAAGTGAATGTTGGGACCGAAGAAGAACTAAAAATACTAAAAATTGGGACCAAGATGGAAGCAGATGAAGAAGAAAAAACTATTGGTCTGTTGCGAGAATTTAAGGATATTTTCGCACGGAACATGGATGAGGTGCCTGGGATAGACCCATCTGTGGCATGCCACAGATTGGAAATTGACAAAAATGTAAGGCCGTTCAAACAAAGAATCAGAAAAATCGCGACAACGTATCATCCTCAAATAGAAGAAGAGTTGCAGAAGATGCTTGATGCAGGGATTATAAGACAAGCAAAATATCCAGAGTGAATAGCAAATATGGTCGTAGTACCAAAGAAGAAGAAAGGGATAAGAATTTGTATAGATTTTCTTGATTTAAATAAAGCTTGTCCAAAGGATAGTTTTCCATTCTAGGATATTCCACAAATGGTCGAATCAAAAAGAGGAAATGATAGAATATCTTCTCTAGACGGATATAAAGGGTACAATCAAATTTCTCTCATTTGAAGAAGATCGAGAGCATCTTTTTTTTTTTCGCTCCCAGAGGGTTATATTGTTACACAAAAATGCCATTTGGTTTGCGAAATCTTTGGAGCAACATACCAAAGGATGGTAGAAAAGGTGTTTGCGAAGTGGATACACAAAACATTGGAAGTATATGTAGATGATATGTTAATAAAAAGTAAAGAAGCAAAAAATCATGTCCAAGATCTGAGGGAAATTTTTGAACAAATGAGACATTTTAACATCAAGGTAAATCCAGAAAAATGTATTTTTGGGGTTGCATCGGGAAAATTTTTAGGTTACATCGTATCAAAAGAAGGAATACAAGTTGATCCGGAGAAAGTACAAGCAGTTCGCGACATGCCAACACCGGCGACGGTAAAAGATGTACAAAAGTTAAATGGACTCTTAGCTTCGCTGGGAAGGTTCATTTCGCGATCATCAGATAAGTGTAAACATTTCTTCAATATACTCAAAAAGGGGGGCGAAGTTTAGATGGGGATGACGATTGCGAGAAAGCTTTTCAAGGAATAAAAGAACATCTGACGAACATATCTATTTCGCAAAAAGCAGAACCGGGAGAAGAATTATTAATCTATCTTGCGACAACTTCGCATGCATTAAGTGATGTGTTATTGCGAGTAGAAGCAGGAGTTGAAAAACCAATCTATTACATCAGCAAAATATTCAATCTGCAGAAAAAAATTATTCAAAGATTGAAAAATTAATTTTGGCATTAGTTTATGCAGCATTTAAACTTCGAATATACTTTCAGGCGCATGAAATAAGGAACTGACAAAAATACCAATCGAGTCAGTAATGAAAAATTCAAAAAGATCAGGCAGAGTCGAGAGATGGAATGCACAGATAGGACATTTCAAAATCAAATATGAAATACTATCTTCACCAAAATAGCAAGTTGTTGCAGACTTCTTAGCAGAATTTCCTTTAGAAGATGATGAAGCAGTGGAAGAAATGATGGATATAGAAGAAGAACATGGGAATCCAAGAGATCTCATTAATGAGCCAAATAGATGGGAAATATTGGTGGATGGATCATCAAATGGGGAAGGTAATGGAGTTGGAATTGTTTTGATTTCGCTTGAAGGCAACAAAATGGCTTTTTCCTTGATTGGAGTTTGCATCCACTAATAATGAGACAGAATATGAGGCTGTGATACATGCCCTGAAATTCGCAATGGAAATGAAGTTGGAAAATGTAAGAATCACCAGCGATTCACAACTAGTCATTTGTCAAATAAAAAGGGAATACACTACAAATGAATCATCCATGAAGAAATACAAAAAACTTGTTGAGGAATTATCAGCGAGAATCCCAAAAATTAAATGGAGACACATATCAAGAAAAGATAATGAGACTTCATGCAGACGCCTTTGCTTTTATCTCAAGTATGATGACGGACCCATATGTGAGATGCATAAAGATACAAACACTTTTATCACCATCAATCAATAAAGAAGAAGAAGAAGAAGAAGAAGAAGAAGAAGAAGAAGAGGTAGATGTAATGATATTAGAAGATGGAGAACAAATACCTAGTATTGAAGATTAGAGAGCAGAACTTCATGCATATCTGAAAAGAGGAGAAACACCAAGAAATAGATTGGAGGCGCACAAATTAAAAAGCCGAGCAACAAATAATGAACTCAGGGATGGGATATTGTACCGGAGATCTTTTAATGGACATTCACTCAGATGTTTAACACGAAAAGAAGGAGAAGAAGTACTAAAATGTTACAGAGGGGATCTTTGAAATCACGGTGGTGGAAGATCTTTGGCATACAAAGCGAAGATGCAAGGTTATTATTGGCCATTTATGCACGAGGATGCGAAGCAAATATCAAGGCGTTGCGAAGATTATCAAAGGCACGGAAAGAAAATACATGCACCAGGAGCACCATTAACATCTTCAAAAAGTGTATGCCTTTTGGAAAATGGGGTTTAGACATTGTGGGACCATTCTTACCAGGAACGGGGCAGAGAAGATATCTGATTGTCGCTACAGACTATTTCACAAAATGGGTCAAGTAAAGGCAAAGTACAACACATTCGCGATAAAGATATTTTTACATTCATATTTGAGAATATCATATGCAGATTTGGAATCCCTTTGAGTTGGTGTCCGACAATGGGAAACAATTTGAGGGATAGAATATAGAACTGTTACTTAATGCATTTAAGATAAAATGTGGAAAGTCAACTCCTTTATACCCTCAGGCCAACGGACAAGCAGAAGCAACAAATAAAACAATCGCAGATATATTGAAGAAGAAATTAGAAGGACATAATAGAGCATGGTGTGAACAAGTGCATAATGCAGTATGGGCTTACAATACAACCAGGCGAGAAGCTACGGGAATGTCACCTTTCTGTTTAAAATATGGAGTTGAGGCTGTACTACCAACATAAGTTATTATTCTAACAACAAAGAGAGAAGCTTGGGAGAAAAATCTTAGTGCGGGTAATATTTTAATCAAACTAGATGAGTTAGAAGAAAAAAGAGAAAGAGCTCTACAACATATGGAGAATTACCAACGAAGATTAGTAAGAGAATATAATAAACGTGTTAAGACACGCGAATTTCAACCAGGTGATTTGGTACTGAGAGAAACACCAATATATCAGCGAGAAAGTGGTGGCAAGCTTGCGAAAAGATGAGATGGACCTTATATCATTAAGGATATAGTTGGAACATGGGCATATAGATTGATGGATCCTGAGGGTAAAGATGTGGGCCACAGATTGGATAGACCATGGAATAGGTTATACTTGAAGAGATATTACCCGTAAAAGATTGTGGGAAAAGATTAGACTGCGAAATAATGTATGATTGAAGCAAAACGAATTTATATGAAAATCTTGCGAAAGAATCACTGCGAGATTGCACAAAATAAAGAAAAAACATGTGAAAATCTCGCATAGATAATGACAAGAGATAATCAAAAATCAATGACATATCAGAAAGGGGCGAACCTACTATGGCGTACAACCTAGTTCGCGAAATCAAAATTTCGCAAGAGCCAAATGTAAGACCTAAAGTACGTCATAAAAGGGGGTACCTGTTAACATGGCTCAGGGAAAAGGTTACACCGCCCCTGGAACCTGAGTCATGGAGAATTGGGGTCAATAAAGCCCATCCAGGAGAGGTACTTTGGATTTTCAATCTAAGCTTATGACTTAGGTTGGACGGCCGAGGGTCTCTTATAAAGAGTCAGCATTTGACCAAGGCGTCGAGGTACACGGTTGATCCAAGAGTGCCTGGGGCATTTGAAGTGTCTCGGCCATTCTTGGCAAGTCTCGGCATATCTTGCACTCGCCCAAGAAAACTCCACTTAGGGTGCAGTCTCGTAACCATAAGCCCTATATGCAAAAGGGATAAGAGGCTACGAAAACAACTGGTTGTTGTTAAGACCGGATGGGGGGAGCTAGCCTTGTATGGCAGAAGTACGCCTCCTTGAAGGGGCAACCAGGGGGATGATAAGGGCGGCACCCTCCATTAGGGAGCTGATAAGTGTCTTAAGACGCAAATGTCATGAGGCTTTATTTTCGCAAGGAAATTTAGGGTTGCCATATTTGTGCGACAATCCTGAAGAGGCAACAATACAAAAGATAAAGATAAGACGAGATCAATGGGTCAGTACATGAAAATGTAAAGACGTCCTGCGATTTCGTCGCAAGACGGCAATATCATGGGGCTTTATTTTCGCAAGAATCTTTAGGCCTGTCATATTGTCGCAACAAAAATTTCAAAGAAAAGGTTAAGGCAAGGTCAATGGGTTTTTGCATGCAAATGCAAAGACGTCCTGCGATTTTGTCGCAATGACACGAGGTGGCGCAATAAGACCTTTAACTAGGAAGGCAAAATAAGACCACATGATTCAATAAAATATTTATAAAAACTAATTATCATTTATGAAGGTCATCCATCGCAAGAAAGATAATGAGAGGAAGTATGGGAATTATTCAACAATGGACATTATCTTTCTCACAAATAAACACAATAATAAAGAAATAAGTGCACCTCAGAGAGGAATGAAATACATCATATGCAAGAAGTTATGTAGGTGAAGAGGTTCAAAGAAATAAAATTACAAAAGAAGTTCAACTCTCAACATCAACTTTTTCGCAAGAAGGAGATAATGGACATCCTTCATTAATTTTATCACTCTCGCTAGCTTTCTCGATCTCACTAGCTTTCCCAGCTTCGCCAGTTCTCCCTTCATTTTGATTTGTTTAAATTTCTCCTCCAACTGGATTATTATCAACACCTTCATCATTTGGAGGAATCTCTTCTTCATTTGCGAAATCCTCGCCGCATTCATAATGATAATCGTTGTCCGGAGTACCAGGGACTTCATCATCATCTACTTCCAAAGGCTCGATGGATACATGGGAGAGAGATTTGGATAATAAAATTTCATTCACAATAACTTCAGCCCTAAGATGAACTTGTCGAAGAAGTGACTTCTGGTGATTCCTACTATGGATATCTTTGGAGTAAGAGAGATAATCAAGTCTTCTTTCTGCCCGATCGCGAGAACGATCAAGAGAAGTAGCAAGCAATGCCTTTTCCTTGCGAATCTTGGCAAAGTTAAATTCCAAAGTAGAAAGAGAGGAGCGAAGATCTTTCTCAGATTCTGCAAAAACAAAGAATAAAGAAAATCATATAGGCGAAAGATTCGCAAGGAAGACATAATAAAAAGACTTAACAAAGAAAAAATGGTCGAGGCAGTCAAATTTTATGACTACCTTCCTTTTGCGAGATAAGATATTGAGTTAAAGCCAAGCAACTGTTCTCCAAGTGATCCATGGCATTGTCAAACTTATCACCAACCAAGCCTTTCAGCCGAGATCGTAAATTATTTTCATTAGAAATAAGTAAGGTGTTTTGCTTCGCAAGAGAGGTGTAGGATTCTTCTAACTTGGAATATTGATCCTTGAGTTGACTTGCTTTTATGCTTAAAGCTATTCTACCTTGAATAAGTTTTTCTCTCTCTCATGAGAAGATGATTCTTGTTACTTCTTTGAGTTTATTTCTCAATGAGCAAAGAGATCGTTCTTGATCATTACATACTTTTTGGCAAATGTTAAGTTCTTTGAAGAGATCGCCACCTTATTCAAAAGAACTCGTTTCTCCCGAGATAGGGTTTGATTCTCATATGATAAAGTTTCCAACTGACATTAGCTTTAGTCAAAAAGTAAGAGAGGCGAGACAATTCATTACTTAATAAATTTTGCTTTTGGACTAATTGAGCATTCTCCTTGGTAAGGTTATCTATTTGATCAATGAATACGTATGAAGATTATCTAATTGGTTATATTGATCCATCCAAGCATCTCTATCCATTCGGGCTTCCTCGGCGACGGATTCAAATTGATATATCTTCATTTTTCGTTTATGGTTTAGAGCTTAAAAGGGGAGTAGAGATTTCAAAAAAATAAATAAAAAATCACCTTTTAGTTCCTCATTCTTCCTGCGAAGATTATCACGATCCAGCGAAACGTTTTGAAGTTTTGATTCTCAAGATGAAGAGTGTCACATTTCAAGGTCATAGCTTGGAGGTTACTTTTCAAAGCTTCAATTTCCTTCTCCAAAGATGTTTGCGAAACCATTCTATTAGAGCCAAAATATTTACTTACAACCTCGCAAACACCAAATTTGATAGGATCAGTGGAAGATTTCTTGACATCATCGAGAAGGGAGGATAAAACCTTGAAAGCAATATACATCCCTTCCAAATTTTCTTTAGTAAAAGGTAGAGATTCAGATGATGAAGCGATGATGGCAGAAGGTGGGAGAGTCGAATCATCTTTCGACATAGGTATATCATCGTTAAGGCTAGGGTTGAGATTTGCATGAAAAGAAAGGGGTTAATGTTGTTGTGAGGAGTTGAGGCAATGTTAAGAGAAGAGGCATGTGCGCTTGCCTGCCGTTAGAACCGTGGGTTATCGGGGTGAAGGAAAATCCTGGACCGAGTCCCGGAGGTTTTCGCAGACGTGGGGGGTTGTTGTCGGGAGTCGGATTTCATTTGATAGGCTCGGGTTTATAAAACTCGAAGAAGTCATTTTGGGATAATCATAAATCTTGGAAGATTCAAGATAATTGTAAATCTTGTGAAGATGATATTCTGAAGATAAACAAGGATCTTTGAAGATAAACTCAAATCATGTGAAGATATACAAAGATCTCTCAAGAATGAATCTACAACTATCTTGAGTGACTATCCTCGACTTTAGCATCGGAGTATCTTTGCGGGTACCCCCAGTCAACCCTTGGAGAATCTAACCAAACGCGGTGATTCAATCTTCAAGCACGCATCTCGACATTTTCGGAAATGAGAAGAGAATCAATTGGAGGACACGGATGATTAAATCCGATGAATCAACGGGCAAACCGCTGTCATCGAAGATGTCGCTAGTAGAGGTGTACGGGCTCGAATGAGTCCACCTCCGTTCATGCTAATACCACAACTAATGTGCAAGGCGAAGGTCTGTACAAGGTGTCACTCGATTTTTGAAAGCTTAAACAAAGTTGTCAAAGCCTTGGTCGTCGTGGTATTGGCACTCATGAAGCGAAAAAGCTAGAGAAATAAGCCGGAAACAAATTTAGGAAGGAAGTTTCAAGAATACTTCGATTTTTAGGATGGCTGTGGTAGCACCCACTCGTTGCATTTGATTCACGGCAGCGAAAGTTCATGGATGACTCGAACGATATCGCGTTCAAGTATCCCGTGTTGGTACCCACTCACGGATTTCATTCGCGGCGATCGAAAGTTCTGGATTACGAGTGTGACTGGAGCTAAGGATATTTGGAAGATGACTTGGCCAAAAAAAAAGCGACAAGGTTTTGGTCAATGTGTTTGGTTACTATAAGAAAGAAAAACGTTTTGGAGGGGTTGTTATGCAGTTACATGTCTCAAAGTATCTGCGGCCAATTTGCTACAGCCAACGACACGGTATGGAATGTCTTATCTTCATCATATTTTGGAGGGGTTAGAGGATGGTCTCGAGGTTTTTGCACTCGCGACATCATTTTCGCTCAAATTACATCATTAGGAATTTGAAGGCTGTTGAAGTTTAAACAAACAAGGGCCTCATGAAGAAATTGTTTGACCTCGTGGACCAAAGCTTCACCACAAAGTCTCATTCTTATAAGTGTGATAGATCGAATTAAGTGAAATACCACCTCGACGACAAGAAAACCATGAGGATCCGCCGACCGGTTACCGTTCGGGGCCTTACTTCGACATCAGAAAAGGTGGAAAGTGTAAATATATAGAGGATGTATACACGCTGACAAGAAATCAAGTTCGGCTCCATTGAGTACTGGGGGAATTTGATTTCGACGGTTTGAATGATAGGTATATTGGTTCATGAGTTCATTCTCTAGGAGAAATCTCGGCAAGGAGGAAGGGAAACGGATGAGTTGGGTTGTTGTCAAAGAGTTTGAGGAGTTTCATTTATAGAAATATTAGAGTTTTACGGAATTAAACTCTTACGGCATGGGAATGAATGAGGCTTTCTGCGGTGAACATATTACGACATTTTGAAATGGACACGCCATGAAAAGAAGATGTTCCAAAGGGGATTGCACAGTTAAAAGAATCGACATCGTCTCTTACAAAAGGGAGGCATTAACATTTCTCGATTTGTTCACAAAAAAGATGTCGTCACGAACAAACATGGGCAACATAATTTAGTACTTGGGCTTATAACACCAAGGTGTTGAAAGCTTAAACAAAGTAAATGAAACAAGTCACATGAAGCCTTACTCTTCTTTTCAACTTTTTTTTAGGATGGCGAGGTTTTTGGGGGGGCCTCTCGGAGGTTTATCAAAACATTTGCATCACCCTGACCCACGGGGCGAATCACAAATTATATAAGAAATAGAGGCAACAATATTGTTATTAAAAGAATAAGTGTTTCTTAATACCTTGCTATTCGCCTATAAATAGCTTAATCCAACTCAAAAATGCTTCCTTTTGTTCTACGGGTACCCCCATTTTCTTCGTCAACCCTTGGAGAATTTTTGATTCAATCTTCAAGCACGCATCTCGAGGAGTGTTGGGGTAATTAATTTTGAACTCTTGGGAATATTAGGGTTTTGAATTGTAAACTTGGTCTTTGGAAGTGAACTCTTGGGAATATTAGGGTTTTTTTTCCGGAAGTGTTTTTTTAAAACAGAAACAAAGTATGGGAATTATCTAAAGATGATCAATATCAAATAAAATAATTTGATGAGAGAAAATCAATTTCAAGAAGATCATTTCAACAAAATAAACAAACCTTGATGGCTCCATGGGAACGAGCGAGAAGGATGAAGAGGATTTATGAAAAGATGAACAATGAAAAAATTGCGGGACGACAAAAAGAGGATTTACGAGATGAAGAAGACGAAATAAAAGAAAGAAGACATTTTTACGATGAATCTCTTCTTAAATAGACAAAAAATGATGACCGGTTATCATTTAAAGTGCGACCGTGAAAAAGGGAAAATTTAGCACGTGTAAACGGTTATGCTTAATTTACGGAATCTTATCGGCGAAAGAAATGAACAATCGCGGTACTTTGAAAGTATTAGTTCTCATGACATTCTCTCCTTCGCAGAGAAGACATGAGAAGAGGCAAGAACTAGGATCAGAATATCGCAACACCAACGCCCTTGCGAAATCCATGAACGACACACTGCGAAGACATCGTAGATGAGTAATATAAATGACGCAACGGATGACGACAACTTGAACACGAGAAAGATTTGAAGACCTAGCGATATTTAGGAGCGTTTGCGAGATTGGCATTTGTACACTCGCGAGAGTATCGCAAGTCAGATCCGAAAATAAAGGGGAGCTTAGCTGTCAACCACTATGTAATGTCCTATATAAAGAGCTGAATAGGCTTAATAGAAGGGAGAGATCTTTTTCAAGTGAGGAGCAAGTTATTAGGAGAGAGAAAGTTTAGAGCGGTTGTAAAGTCCTTTGCTTAATTTCCTTTCCACCTTGTAATATTAGTGAGTTTTAATCAAGAAAGAATATAATTGTTCATATTAAAATGGCTTGATTGTGTGAATTCTTGTGAAGGGTGTAGTGTGAGATTTCCTGCTACTACAGGTGACTAGTTAAGAGTTTTGCCAAAACCAAACTCAGCAGAAATTCTCGGTTTGAGAACTTCCGCTAGTATGCGTACATGTACGCATTCTTAACCTGTCTCCTTCACCAATTCCGTATACACACATATGCATACTCTTGGCTCTCGGTTTATGGACTTATACACTAATGTGCAAACACACTATATATGCTTATATCCAAAGATGGTTACATCATCAACTCTTTATTTCAATCATTGAAATATTCTTCTATAATGTCAATAGTCGTTTTCACACACTATTAACATCAAAGCAATTTTCAAGATATTGAAATAATCATTATTGAAACCTTCCAAGTCTTACACCAAATGATTGTATCACACAAACCATGTAAGATGTTACTCGGCAATTTTCTCATGTTATAAGATGAACTTGGTCGAAGCGAAAGCTTACCAACACATGTTTCGAGAAATATGTAAGCGAGATATACTCAACTCGAAATCTCAAATGTGTATAAAGAAAACTATATCGTAACACGAATTATGTCTCAATATATGAGATAGTAGAAATAGACTTTCCAAGTGATAGATAAGTTCAAGTCTCCACATACCTTTTTTCAAAGAATTTCCACAAGCTCCCCTTAGTAGTTCTTCGTCTTCAAGAGATGAACGTCGAGAGATTTAAGCTCAACTACACTCTCTATGTCCTAGTCCGAGACATCTATAAATAGGATAGAAATCAATACTTATAGTTTTGATCACTAACATTGACAAACATGCTTGAGATAGCAACGCATGCGAGGTTGACCGAGCAATGCTCTAATAATCCCCCCCCTTGGTCAATTTTAGTGACAAAACTATCAATACATATGGATTACAAAAAAGATAAAAAAAAATAAGCTTCTTATCCACATGCTTGATTTCCTTGGCATCTTCAACGCGACTCGAAATCTTCGTCACTTCCAAGTACTCCATGATCCTAAAGGTTTTAATTTCAGCATCACAGGTGTTGAAGATCCGTAGCTATAATAATGAGAAAACAAAATGCTCTCAATCATTGTTATACAGTGTCATAGTATTATTACACAGCATCAAAGTTCAATTGTATCACAACTTTGACAATAACATTATGGTGATATGCATCACCCCCCCACCCTTTGTTAATACATATCTCAACATGAAAACCAATCCCCCTTGCATAATGAGTCGTAAACCATATGTATTTGTAGTGTGAACTACGCATTAATTCTCCCCCTTTTTGTCAAAAAAATTGGCAAAGGTACGGAAATTAGTGGGATCCTAATGAAATTTCCACGGAGATACATCATGACCAAAAGGTGTATTAACATACCAACAAATTTAGATGCAATCATAAATACGAATCTAAAAGCATTCATCAAGGAGTTATGAAGATACAAGATAACCCCTAAAAATTCCACAGCCGCACTCCCCACAAAGATATGGCAATTAAGCACAAGTTCAAAAGAACTCTCCCCCATAAAATGTCATCCCTGAAGGAACAACAAAGGCGACCTTACTTTCACAAGAAAAGAAGGATTTCTTTGGACAACCAAATCACATGAAAACATGAATTTGTATCCACAAAATTCAATTGAAATAACCACAAGAGAACCCATAGTTAGTTCAATCGAAAAATAACAACCAAATTAATCACAAGAAAACCCATGATTAATTCAATTGGAATACACAACCAAATTAACCACATAAAGCGATCAATTTAATTGGTCATGCTCGACATAAGCGAACTTACGGAGCAACAACTAAAATAACCAAACTGATAAATTTAGTTGATCATGTTCGACATAGGGAACCTCACTGAGCAAAAACTAAGTTAATCATAAGAGAATGAACAACTCAGTCGATTGTGCTCAACATAAGAAACCTTATGGAACAACACAGTATATGCACAAAGATTGTGGATCAGGGATCGACCAAATACTGCGGAATAGACAAGAATTCATTCTATTTTCCATCACTATTTGCACAATGACATATAATAGACTTAATCCTTGTAAACAAAAGTTTTATCCTTTCTTTTTATCAAAACATGACATAAAATGATTTAACTTTTGTAATGTCAAAATTCATTCTATCTTCTATCAATACTTTCATATCGACATAATAGAGATAACTTTTGAACAGGTATGGGAAAGTCATAGGTTCACAGATGTAAACAACATATCCCATAACAATTTGCAATATATAAAATCATAAAGATTTAAATTGCAAAAATCATCTTCCAAAAAATACTTTAGAATTTAAATAAATAAATCTAAAAACAATGAAGATGAAAATCGTTGGACATAGCTATGTGTACTCACAATAATGGCTATTACAAACCCTAGTTATTCTTCTAAAAACATAACAAAGAATATTTACTAGACATAATCAAAGTTCTTTGAGAACCTCATACCTTTTAATGAATCCATCATGGAAGGTATCACTGATTTCCTTTACTCTCTTGACCGTAGACACACCATGTTCGAGAGTTAGAACACAAACCTTTCGATCAACAACCCGAGCAAGTTGCCTAGCTTTGACACAGTCCATGATGAGCTTTTTCTGATTTCGTATCAGAATATTTTGATTTGCAAGGATTTTGGCCTGATGATGAGTGCCAAATAGTGCATATTTATACACCTTTTTATTGGCATTTTACTCATCTTTTGCGCTTATAAATCAGATATTATCCCATATTCTGTATTTTCTTTGTTTTCAAGAATAAATATTTATATTAATTAATTTTGTGTTTTTAGGTACTAAATAAAGTCCGGAGAAACTGAGGAGTCAAGGAGCGAAGAATTGGAGTCAAGCATCTATGGAGCAGAGATAGCCAAAGCCGCGCGCAAGTGATTTGCAACCCAACAAGTAGCAACTCATCTCAAGACATGGGCTTGAGCTAGACCCAACCCGCGACCGGATCCGGGCCCGTCCACCACGAGCCGTCCGGATCTCTCCCATGCATCCTACGGTCGCTCCATCACTATACATCATCTCTTGATGCTCCGTGCAACACCGAGATCGCTCCAAAACCGCTTACCATCCTCGACCGTTCGGATCTTACCTTTTACATCCGACGCTCGCTCCGACCTTCACATCAAATCCGATGCACCCGCTTCACATCACACCACCTATATAAGCCCCTAACACAGAAACCTAACCCTATTCTCTTCTCCTCCCCCATACCTCTTCACCCGACAGACAGAGCTCTGCTCTGCATCTCCATACCTCCCTCTCCATCTCCTGTCTCTATCATCACCATCCCCATCTTCTTTCACCTCAACAACCGCACCATCAACCACCTCAGCTCCCTCTCTAGGTCTAGTTATCTTTCTTATAGCTTCTATCAACCCTAGAAGCTAAATTAAAGATAATTGGAAACTAGGGTTTTCACCCACAGTCGATGGAGAGCGAAGTGACAAGAGGAAAGCTCGATTCAGAGCCGAATAGAGCATGGGTTTGCCTTCACTTTTTGATTTAATTTTTATTTTAATTGAATTAGGGTTAGGTATTTTGGGGAAAACCTTGCATGTATAAATAGGAGGAGTAGAGAGTGAAATTGGACATGCCTGGGCTAGCCAGTGCTTCACTTAGTGTTTAAATTGTAGTTTATTTTTGTTTTAATCATGTTCTAAATTATTTTCTAGGGTTTAGATGAAACCCATAATCAACTGATAATTTGGTTTCTATTTTTGATATTGTTCTTATTAAGCTTTAATGTTTAGGATAAATTCAATCTAAACATCTCAAAGATGTTGCTTTCACGGTGTATGTCAAGTATCCTCTCGTAGTCGGATTATCTCCATGTTGTGTGTGTGCAATTCATGCCTTATTGTCTGCTATTAATCCTTAGACTAATTGTGCCCTGATAAGACAATTAGTACTTTGGAAAGATACCCTAATTGTGATTGGAATATCTGTCTTAGGATAAGTTGATCATCTAAGTAATGAAAGTGATTTAAGATTAGTTGTACTTTGATAAGACAATTAATACTAGGGATCAGCTAATTGCCTTAGTTGATAACAAACCATCCATAGAAACCACGGAAAAATGGCAAACTTGCCATTTCAAGGGACGAGAACTTAATCAAACTTGAACTGAATTAGATGAGATTAGGCGGTGGATTCGACACCTTAGTGCTTTACAATCTAGCTGCATCTTAGCTCACCTGTCACTTCACTCTGGATCACCGTTTCGGCAAAAACCCCATTTTGTTACTCTCGTTATCCGTGAAACTCGGTCTAGGAAGCCATTAGATCACATACATAGCACACCCTTGTCTCGTGGATCGACCCGTACTCTGCCGCGTCTCCAATAGACGCCGTGCACTTCATGGTATACCCGTAGGCTCAAATATAAACATCTTTAGAGGCCTACCAAGTTTTTGGCGCGGCCGGGACTTTCAGCGCGTGCGTTGTTGATTGTTGGCTGCCTTTACCGAACTTCAATTATCTCGTACATAATTTAGTCATCTCATAACCGGCATATGTTGCATTGTAGCCATCTCATCTTGTTTATCTCGCATTTGCATTATAGCATAAATTAGCCGTTAGTCTTAACTGTTATTTTCTTTCTCTTCTTGTTAGCATCTTAGCCCTTTAATTAGTGTAACTTAGATCATCATATCATTGCACTTCAGCTGTTAGTTAAACTTAGCTGTAGTAAGCTCATAGTTGCTCCATCTGCATATTCACATTTGCTATTCTTCTCATAACTTGGCTTGTACATATTCACATTTTGCTGTTGTCATCCCTGCATTGTAGTTAACTTGGCTGTATTCATTGCATCATCGCCCTGTCCTAGCATATTATAACTTAGCATATTGTTACTCTTGCATCTTGTAACTTACAATTGTTAACCATCATCATCTCAAGCCTGCCATCTGTTGCATTATAGGCATACTATTTGTATTGCATTCTTGCACCTATCTCTGTACATCCTTGCATATCATTTGCATCTCAGTGCAAATATGGCATTGCATAGGCGCCACAGTTATATTAACAGAAATCTGGCAATTGCAAATCTGAGAACTGAATTTTCCTTCTAAGCAACAGGTACCCTCTATGCTACTTGGCTGCTGCTGCTGAGCAAGCCAAAGGAAAGAAACAAAGGAGCAGACCCATTGTGGAGTGCCTACAACCCAATGATTGCCTTCGGTGGTTTGTTCTCTAAACTTATTTTTACTGTGTGTATGCATGATTCGATGCTAGATTTTGAACCTCAAGCCGGCTACCATTCTTGAGCCTCAGGCACTCGAGCACGATCTTTTAAATCTGTGCATATTGTTATCCTGTGTTGCTTTGCCTTGACAAGCCCCTGAGCTTAGCTGCAAGCCCCTGCAAGCCCCTGTAGCTGCAGGCTGTAAGCACCTCTTGAATAGACCAAGGTTGAGACCAAGCCCTGAGCTGACTTGAACCACCATTCCTTGTAAGCCTGTTTTGCTGAACCAGTAGCTGTGTAGTACTTTGCCTTGCTAACCCCCTGAGCATAAGCTTGTGTGAACTAGCCTATGTGTTTGAGCTATAACCATCCCATGAATGCCTGATAGACCAATTGCATTGCTAAATCTGTGCATCAGTGCATGTGTGGAAGTTAGGATGAGCTAAACCACATACCCGCAAATTTTGAGCATTAGATCGCAACCAACCTGCTCGACCCTCTGTGTGTTTCGGCGGGGCTATACGTTGTTCACTGTTGCATCCGCCGACCCGGTGAACTAAATCAATTGACTAATTCCGGCCCCCGAGGTGTAAGTGAGCTTAAACTTAGAAAACCCGAGTATAGCACGAAAACCCAAGTGAAGTCAATGTGGTGGTTGACATCAACTTAGTAGGCTGCCTGTAATTTTGCTTCTCTTGATCTCGTATACAAACTGTGCACTCAAGCCCTCGAGCATAGTCTTTTGCATTGGTGTATGAATCGTGGTGCATAAATGGCCCGTGAATCGCATTTTTGAATCACAACCTGGTGAGCTAGAAACCTTCTTTGCCATCACCATAACTGTGAAAACTAGTGCATCCGAGAGGCCCGAGCTTTGACAAGGCCCGAGCCTAACTCCATCCGCCCTATTCTCGTGTGTGCTTAGTCTTTGTCCGAGAGTTTGCCAATCTAAGGTGTTGCACCTAATTGAGCCCAAGGCCGTGTTGTGTGTGTGTGCTTACCGTCTTTGATTAGGCCGCAAATTTGTGTGAACTTTGAGCACTGACCTATGCATAGCGAGCCGAGCATAACCTTGCAACCCCCCTGATTTGAAGCTGTGGGGCTTTGTTGCTGTGGGCCATCAATCTAAACTGAGCCCACATAACCCACACAATCACACAGGCTGCATAGGTTGAAGCCCAAATGCGGGCTTGCACTCTGCATAAAACAGAGCCCACCATCAATTCTGGCCGATTGCCCACACCAACTGGGCCAATTTGTCTACACTGCAACCCAAACTGCTGGGCTGAGCTTTCTCACTGGACTGCACAAATAACCTGGGCTGTACACATCTGGGCCAAACCATCTAGGCTAGAACCTATTCTGTTGGGCTGTTTTGCTATCATAGCTGGGTTGCACATAACCCAACTAATCCCAATAAAACCAAATCTAATCCCAATAAACCAAACCTGGGCTTCCCACATAAACCAAAGCTCCCAACAAAACCAAATGAACCCATTAAACCAAACAAAACCCACATAAACCAAATTAGATTGTGAGTTCAATTTGAGAGCTAAACCATGTCAGGATTTTGGTCCGCATCTGGGGATTCAAACAAATTCCTTAGAGAGCGTGCTTACGGGCACGCTTCACAGGATGAACCCCCCACATACCATAGTGACTTTAGGGAATTTTATGCGCCCTCTCAGGGCCCTGACCTCACATACCCTAATCACTATGAGCACATGTATCATCCATCACAGGTTGAGAATGAACACTCTCCTCATACCCGATCATCACTTTTAGATCAATTAGAAGCTCGACTATCTCTGCTTTAAAAAGGCAATCTTTCAAATCTAATTCCCTAGGCAATATGAAATGCATGCTTGCACCTTATGTGGTGGCTTAGACCACCCTGCTGAATACTGTTATATCTTGCATGATTTTAGACAGTCTAGGGAAAACCATGATAATCCAATGAACGAAGTGTCTAGAAGTGACTATTGGGACCATAATCAACCTGCACACATGCATCATTCACCACAGTGGGGAGATGAACAATTTTATACTCCCCCAACTCCTAGTTTGCAATCAACAATGGATACACTCATGGAGCTAAATGCTAGGCTTGAAATGAATGCAATGCATGACCATCCATATAGCAACATGTCTGAATTTCCCTTCTCTAGTGAACCTCATGTTCAACTATACAATGAATATCCATATGAGGAATGCATACCCACTAGTGAAGACTCTCCTTCAATGGAACAACTCAAGATGATTCTTCAAAGGAACCTGATTGAGTTACAAAATGATAGGATTGAAAATAGTGTTTCTAGTCTTACTCATGCAACTAACATTGAATATGAACCTAATCTAGAGGTAGATGAGTACACTAAAAATGCTACAATTTTGAATGGAGAGATGGATTTTTGCTATGATGATGATGATGATGATGATGAATATGAAGAGCATGTGTATTTTGAAAATGTAATAGAATCTTTAGGTTCAAAGACATTAAGTGTCTCTCCTGTGAACCCTATCAATGATGCTTCTTCTGATATTCATGCATGTGATATTGATGTGGAATCTATGCAATTATCCTGTGAAAATGAACATGATTTACCCTCTTCTGATCTTAGGAAAGTGTGTGATGGTGCAAATGATTTTATACATGAAAACAACTTAGATGTACCTAATCTCTCCTGAGTCACAAATTGATACTCCTCCACCAAACCTAGGTGTAGTTTGTCACAAAATTGCAAAACCAACTTTTATGAAAATGCCTAACTTAGGCCTAGAACTTTGTGCTTCCCAAGTCCTCTTGGACTATTTTGCATCAAAGTATAACACTCTTAAGGAGCCACGGTTGGAATATGTATGTCTGCCTGTAATTAGCAAAACTCATTTTGAGTTAGACCTTTTGCATGATGTACCTTTAAAATTGCAAGATTTTGTTCTCACAAACACACCCGTTCACAAATTTAGGTTTGGGGAAACTCCTTCACATCTGCAGTCTTACTTGCACTCTCTTGTTATATCTGTGTAAGGCTGTTGATGTTTGTATATATTTCTATTGGGTTGATCCTCAACTCTTTAGATTGTTAGTTTATGGTGAATTTTTGTATATAATCCAAAGAGGACTTGTTAAATTTTCTTTTCTTGATTCGGTTGAGTCTTCTTGCACATATATTATGCTAATCCGATATGATCTCCGTTGAGAATATTGGATTCTAGCCTTGACGAATGAAGCTCAACCTTGCTCCCGCCGACATACCCAGGTAATCTCTTCCCTTTTATCTTTTCAAACATAGTTCTCATGGTATGTGTTGTTTAATTTTTCCTATCTGTTGACACATTGAGGACAATGTTTGATTTAGGTTTGGGGGTGTGATTTGCATTTAGAGTTTTTAGTCTTTTATTTCACCTTTTATTTTCAAAAAAAAAAAAAAAAAAAAAAAAAAAATCAAAAAAAAAAAATCAAAAAAAAAAAAAAAATCAAAACTCTTTTTGTAAAAACCTCCAACTTTAGAGATTTTAGAGTCACTAGCATGCTTTTAGCTATGTTTACATAGAGAATCTGACCGAAATAACGAGAACTTGGAAGTAGGAGAACACAATCGGGTTTCTTAGTTGATTAGAGCGTTAAAGTTGGATTTAACCATGGGAGGGGAGAATTAGGTGTTGTTTAGATATTCGGTAGTAGAATTGTGATCACCCATAGTGGAGACTACCCATTTTACATCAAGCGAGGTACCGACCTTCACTCTTTGTGACTTTCTAGAAAATCTTTTAGAGTGTGTGTCACCATACGTCAATTAGGGTAGGAATGGTGAGCTACCCAACTTCGCACCACTTTCAAAGACTACTTTTGATCTCTTGAGTGCTAATTCCGTCAATCATGAGGTGACGTCTAAAGATGAAAACTCCTTCTAAATATCGATTTGCGTTAGCATCTCTCTCTCTCTCAATCAGCAAGACCCATAGAAACACATCATCGTCAAGAAGTTTTTGAGCATTAGCGAATATTTGAAGAAAAGTTGAGATAGTCCAAGGTTACATATTTCAAAGGAAAAGAAGATGAGAATTAATGAAGTTTGTGAAAATTTAAATTTTATCGTTGTTAGTGTTTGTTAAAAAAAAAAAAAAAAAAAAAAAAAAAAATATTAAGTTTTTGTGAAGTTGAAGTTCGTCATCAATAGTTGAAGACTGAAGACCGAAGACCGAAGATTGAAGACATTTCTATGGTTCTTATGAGAGATTGATGTTAATTGCCGATCGGGTGAGAAGTGAGTGAGTACTCCCACCTTTGCTAATGGTTGATTTCCTTTCTTAGAGATCATCAGAAAAAGATTCTTTTTGTCCACACTTCTGTGGAGTCTCCGATTTTTATTTCGGAAGGTTATCCTTCTTACCTACAACGTGTGCAGGATTTCTCTCTTTACTCCCGCTCGCACACATGAGAGACTAAAAAAGCGATCTTTTTTGAGTGCAATTATCATAAAACCCTAATGGTGAGGCGGAAGTTGAGACTTATGATCACAATCGAATCCGAATTCTTTCATATGGTATGGTTACTTCTCATTTCAAAGCACTTAAGGATGAGAATGCGTTCTTCGATAGTTCTAACTTCACGTTACTAGCATGCGAAACTCTATGTCCTCATAGCTCTTAGGATGCTTGAGACTCTTTTACACTCGAAGTTGGAGAAGGTTTTGTGGGTACACCTCTTGGTAAACCCTCACGAGACTACAACTCGTCCACTAGGGACACCTAGCGGTTTAAAGGCTTAGTGCATACGCTAAATGCATTCGAGAGACTGCGACGGGGTATAGTTAGGATTTCTTCATTTTGTTTCACTTGAGGACAAGTAAAATTCAGGTTTAGGGGTATTTGATGAGTGCCAAATAGTGCATATTTATACACCTTTTTATTGGCATTTTACTCATCTTTTGCGCTTATAAATCAGATATTATCCCATATTATGTATTTTCTTTGTTTTCAAGAATAAATATTTATATTAATTAATTTTGTGTTTTTAGGTACTAAATAAAGTCCGGAGAAACTGAGAAGTCAAGGAGCGAAGAATTGGAGTCGAGCATCTATGGAGCAGATAGCCAAAGCCCGCGCGCAACAGTTGCAACCCAACAAGTAGCAACTCATCTCAAGACATGGGCTTGAGCTAGACCCAACCCGCGACCGGATCGGGCCCGTCCACCACGAGCCGTCCAGATCTCTCCCAGCTGCATCCTACGGTCGCTCCATCACTATACATCATCTCTTGATGCTCCGTGCAACACCAGATCGCTCCAAAACCGCTTACCATCCTCGACCGTTCAGATCTTACCTGCTACATCCGACGCTCGCTCCGACCTTCACATCAAATCCTGATGCACCCGCTTCACATCACACCACCTATATAAGCCCCCAACACGTAAAAACCTAACCATATTCTCTTCTCCTCCCCATACCTCTTCACCCGACAGACGAGCTCCGCTTCCGCATCTCCATACCTCCCTCTCCGTCCCTGTCTCTATCATCACCATCCCCATCTTCTTTCACCTCAACAACCGCACCATCAACCACCTCAGCTCCCTCTCTAGGTCTAGTTATCTTTCTTATAGCTTCTATCAACCCTAGAAGCTAAATTAAAGATAATTGGAAACTAGGGTTTTCACCCACAGTCGATGGAGAGCGAAGTGACAAGAGGAAAGCTCGATTCAGAGCCGAATAGAGCATGGGTTTGCCTTCACTTTTTGATTTAATTTTTATTTTAATTGAATTAGGGTTAGGTATTTTGGGGAAAACCTTGCATGTATAAATAGGAGGAGTAGAGAGTGAAATTGGACATGCCTGGGCTAGCCAGTGCTTCAATTAGTGTTTAAATTGTAGTTTATTTTCTGTTTTAATCATGTTCTAAATTATTTTCTAGGGTTTAGATGAAACCCATAATCAACTGATAATTTGGTTTCTATTTTTGATATTGTTCTTATTAAGCTTTAATGTTTAGGATAAATTCAATCTAAACATCTCAAAGATGTTGCTTTCACGGTGTATGTCAAGCATCCTCTCGTAGTCGATTATCTCCATGTTGTGTGTGTGCAATTCATGCCTTATTGTCCATTATTAATCCTTAGACTAATTGTGCCCTGATAAGACAATTAGTACTTTGGAAAGATACCCTAATTGTGATTGGAATATCTGTCTTAGGATAAGTTGATCATCTAAGTAATGAAAGTGATTTAAGATTAGTTGTACTTTGATAAGACAATTAATACTAGGGATCAGCTAATTGCCTTAGTTGATAACAAACCATCCATAGAAACCCTGGAAAAATGGCAAACTTGCCATTTCAAGGGACGAGAACTTAATCAAACTTGAACTGAATTAGATGAGATTAGGCGGTGGATTCGACACCCTAGTGCTTTACAATCTAGCTGCATCTTAGCTCACTGTCACTTCACTCTGGATCAGCTAGTTTCGGCAAAACCCCATTTTGTTACTCGTTATCCGTGAAACTCGCCTAGGAAGCCATTAGATCACATACATAACACACCCTTGTCTCTGTGGATCGACCCGTACTTGCCGCGTCTCCAATAGACGCCGTGCACTTGCGGTATTACCCGTAGGCTCAAATATAAACATCTTTAGAGGCCTACCACCTGACCATCTAGGAGTTGGTTTATTTGCAGTTGGAGATTTGCAAACTCGGCCTTTGAATCGTTTTAAAAACGAGTTAAATCCTTGACGGAATCATAAATCCAGAAGTTGTGGTCCTTTATTGCAAGCATCTTCTTTAGAACCAGCTCTTGAATCGAATCACGTCCTTGAGTGTCTTCCTCCATATCAAGATGCACAATATCTTGAGATTTTGCAAGGTTCTCCATGAAAATTTTGATAGGGATAGATTAATACAATATAAGGTATATATGTATTAATAGAAGACACTTCTCAAAAAGGAAACCCTATGAACTCTTAGGAGTAGGACACGGACGTTCACGAACCGTTCACAAGAGAAGAATGGATTTTAGCGAAAGCTATTAAGCTGAAAAAAAAATCGTTTGCCAATATTTCTCAATAATTTTTAAAAATTAGAGCATGAATCATGAGGTAGGCTTGCATGACTCAGATTGATTGACAACAGCTCACAGCAAATATACAACAAATCTTGAGATTCCCATAGTCATCATCCTTTTACCTCTCAAGATAGATTCAAGGATGAGATTACCTAGAGTTAGGTAACAGAGTGAGAAATAATCTCACTACTAAACATGGGAGAAGGTTTATATACGTTGTTTGACTGTTTGACTGTTTTACTTGTATATTTCCTTTTTTTTTATCGATTATAACGTATTCCAGAGGAATTTGTCATAAACCTTTTCAAAAATCAATCTGAAGAATTTTTCTGAGGACCAAGTCTAGGACCTCTAGAAATCGGCTCCAGAATGGGGAATTTGGAGGATTTCCATTTACTTGATCTAGACTTACCAGACTTGTTCTTATAAATACATGGTAAGTGTTCATTGGTGGCACAAGGATTTACACCATAATGAGGAACATGTATCTTGTGATGATTTCTAGACAAGAGATCATTTTTATAAGATTTTTTGGTTTTCTGTAGGTAAGTAACTCACTGTAGATGTCGTTAGACGATTTACTCCATTGACAGTAGAAAGAAGCAAATTATGAAGATTAGAAATCTGTTTCCTTCTGATAAAACAATGAAGAGCATAGTGATTCCTTTTCCCACAGAAGGAACAACATCGTGGAATATAAACACGATTTCCTTGATTCAAACCTTCATCCTTCACATGCACATTTTGCAAGTGATTCTCAGTATGTACTTCCTTGTAGGAATTTTTCTTTACATTAGGTAAAACCTTGTGAGTATCGGGAGAAGGTGTAGAAGATGACTTAATCTTGTTCGCCAAGAGAATTTATGCATAATGATCTGTGCCCGGGTAGCAGGCCGAGGTAAGGCGAGATCAATGGGTCTTTACATTTACACGTCACTGTGATTTCGTCGCACGGCCATGTGATGTCATGGAGCTTTGTTTCGCAAGAAGACATCATATTGTCGCAAAATAAAAACATCTATGCAGAGACAAAAATACTGAAAATGATAAAGGCAAGATCAAATTTTGTCGATGAAAGGTGGCGAGGGAGGACCTCTAATTAGGGAGGTCAACTCGGAAGACCACACAAAAATGATAAGGCAGGGTCAATGGGTCGATGAAAATGTTCTGGGCTGCAGAAAGAAAAATTAAAATCAAATCTCTAGTGGGATAGATTTACTTAATAAAATATTCAATGAGCAAACTCACAAGAGGTATTAACTAAGAAAGGAAAGAAAAGAGATATGGGAATTACTCTATCAAAGAGTTAAATCGTTCACACAAAAATTCCGGCAAATTACAAGAGCATTTAACTCTCCCATCAACATTATCAAATAAGGATAGTTTGAGACTTTGCGCCTTTATGCCGCCTCCTCCAATTGGTTGATTTTCATGAAATATTTATTGCCTTCGTTCTCACCGGATAATCGGATTTTCACCGGAGTCTTTTGCCAGAGACTTCCTTAGAGAGATTTTTTGGAGTTCAAAGTTTAGTCAAAAGCATAAGAGAGTGAAGTAGATAAATCATTACTTAACAAGTCTTGCTTTGCGATAAATCAAAAACGTGAAGTTATTTATTTGATCATTTGCATAAGTATGAAGATTATCTAAGAGATTATATTGCTCCATCAAACTCGAACTTCTTCAACAATGGACTCCATTTTCCTTTTCAAGGTATACCTTTTAACTCCTCATTTTTAGAAAAAAGATTGTACATCAGAGGTTGTGAAATTTGATTCTCTGAAAACGGGCAAGTTGCGCGAGACCTTAGTAGCCAAGATGCAAATAGGAAAGTCTTTTTCTATTTTTCAATCACAGAGGAATTTGCTCAACGATAGTTGTTTATTTCGATGAATGATCCTTGATTAAACGCTTTTCTCTAATTGAGTCTTCTCTAACGTGAAAAGATCTTCAAGAGAACTAATCTTTTCACGTTCTTGTTAGTAGAGTAGTTTCTTGAACTAGTTTTTCAACATTGTCGAGAGAGATTCAATATAGCAATAAAGTTCACGTTCTCTTTCAAGGGATTTCTCAAGTTCATCAATTAGCAGATCATTTTTTTCTTCAAGAGTCATAATTTCAGAAACTTGAACATCAATGATATCAGCCGATCTTTTTAATGATCTGGTGAGTTCCATTTCGGATTCAGACACAATCTCACAAATCATGTTTTTCCTTCGGGATTAGGAAGAATCTACTAAGGAGTTATCCCTTGAGGCGAACCCAAGATTTTTGGAGTAATCCGAACCTTTGGAAGACATAATATATGCGTTATCTTAAGAGATACTTCTTAGGTCCTCAGAATACAGATTGCTACAAACACAAACTTGTAAGGTCTTTAATGTGTTTTCCTGCTCTGATACCAATTGAAAATGCGGGGGTCTAACAACACACCCAACAATTCGTTTGCCAATCTGAGAGGACTTACTCCAATACACTTTCTAAATTAATCAACTAGACAGTCAGACTCAATCTAGATTAAAGTATATCAAAGAGTTTAATATCTCTAACTCTTAATTCAATCCGCATTCAGCAAATAGAAATCTGCGAGCCCGATTGAATATAAGAGGAGTTACTTGAACGGCACCAAAGACCATGTTCAAGTGTCAATCAATGTAAATCAACAACCAAAGGTTGGATATTCTAATTGATTGATCTTAACGCACAACCTGTGATATTTCAATTATATAACAAAATACAATGCGGAAAAGAAATAACACAGACACCAGAATTTTGTTAACGAGGAAACCGAAAATGCAGAAAAACCCCGGGACCTAGTCAAAATTGAACACCATACTGTATTAAGTCGCTACAGACACTAGCCTACTACCAATTAACTTCGGACTGGACTGTAGTTGAACCCTAATAAATCTCACACTGATTCAAGGTACAGTTGATCTCACCCACAACTAAGAGTTGATATGACCCAAAGTCGAAGACTTGATATACAAATCTGTCTCACACAGAAAAGTCTATTGGATTGAATAAATCTGTCTCCCACAGAAATACCCACGAGTTTTTGTTCCGTATTTTGATAAATCAAGGTGAACATGAACTAATTGATAAACCAGACTTATATTCCCAAAGAACAACCTAGTATTATCAATCACCTCACAATAAACTTAATCGACTAGCGAAACAAGTTATTGTGGAATCACAAACGATGAGACGAAGTTTGTTTGTGATTACTTTTCTATCTTGCATATCGGAGATATAAAATCTCGAGCCAATTATTTCAATTGCACTCAACACGATAGAAATAGCAAGATTAGATCACGCAACTACAAAGACAATAGTTGGATTTGGCTTCACAATCCCAATGAAGTCTTCAAGTCATTAACCTACGGGGTCTCGAGAACAAACCTAAGGTTAAAGGAGAATCGACTCTAGTTATGCAACTAGTAACACACAGGAGGTGTGGGGATTAGGTTTCCCAGTTGCTAGAGTTCTCCTTTATATAGTTTTCAAATCAGGGTTTGCAATCCAAGTTACCTTGGTAACAAAGCATTCAATATTCACCGTTAGATGAAAAACCTGATTCAACCAAGATAATATTTTTCAACTGTTAGATCGAACTTAGCTTGTTACACACAAATGAAATGTACCCTCATTTAGGTTTATGTAGCCGTACCTAAACGTGGACACCAGGTTGGTTCACAAATAGTTAACCGAGGTTAGCCATATGATTACTCTCATATCAACCTTATTCATCTTAACCATAACTAGTTCAAATGACTCAAATGAAACTAGTTAAAGAGTTGTTCAATTGTTTAGAAAACAAAATTGAAATCAAATCGGTTTGATTCACTTGAATCAATCATGAACATTATAGCCACGGTTTGCAAAGATTGCATTCCTTATGATTTCAATTTTTAAGTTCATGGACTTGACCGATTTGACAAAGTAACCAGCTTAAGTATGCGTACTTAAGCAACCAGTTTTTTGAGTTTGTAAAGTTTCCAAAATCAGCAGAAATTTTCGGTTCAAAAACTTCCGCCAGTATGCGTACTTGTACGCATACTGGCGGTGACTAGTTAAGAGTTTTGCCAAAACCAAACTCAGCAGAAATTCTCGGTTTGAGAACTTCTGTGTACGCATACTTAACCTGTCTCCTTCACCAATTCCGTATACACACATATGCATACTCTTGGCTCCCGATTTATGGACTTATACACTAATGTGCGAACACACTATATATGCTTATATCCAAAGATGGTTACATCATCAATTCTTTATTTCAATCATTGAAACATTCTTCTATAATGTCAATAGCCATTTTCACACACTATTAACATCAAAGCAATTTTCAAGATATTGAAATAATCATTATTGAAACCTTCCAAGTCTTACACCAAATGATTGTATCACACAAACCATGTAAGATGTTACTCGGCAATTTTATCATGATATAAGATGAACTTGGTCTAAGCGAAAGCTTACCAACATATATTTCGAGAAATATGTAAGCGAGATATACTCAGCTCGAAATCTCAAATGTGTATAAAGAAAACTATATCATAACACGACTTATGTCTCAACACATATGAGATAGTAGAAATAGACTTTCCAAGTGATAGATAAGTTAAAGTCTCCACATACCTTTTGTCGAAGAAGTTCCACAAGCTCCCCTTAGTAGTTCTTCGTCTTCAAGAGATGAACGTCGAGAGATTTAATCTCAACTGCACCATTTATGTCCTAGTCCGAGACATCTATAAAAAGGCTAGAAATCAAGACTTATAGTTTTGATCACTAACATTGACAAACATGCTTGAGATAGAAAAACATGCGAGTTTGACCGAGCAATGCTCTAACAATGAGATCTAAGCAATTGAACAACTCTCTAACTAGTTCTTTTGAGTCATTTGAACTAGTTATGGTGAAGATGAATATGGTTGATATGAAAGTGCTCATATGGCTAACCATTTGGTTAACTCTTTGTTGAACCAACTAGGTGTACACGTTTAGGTACGGTTACACAAACCTAAATGAACGTGCATTTCATTTGTGTATAACAAGCTAAGTTCGATCTAACGGTTGAAAGATATTAGCTTGAATCTAATCAGGTTTTCATCCAACGGTGAATATTGAATGCTTTGTTACCAAGGTAACATAGATTGCAAACCTTGATTTGGAAGACTCTATAAAGGAGAACTTTATCAACTGGGAAACATAATCCACACACCTCCTGTGTGATACTAGTTGTATAAGCTAGAGTCGATTCTCCTTTAACTTTAGGTTTCTACCGAGACCATGTAGGTTAACGACTTGAAGACTTCACTGGGATTGTTAAGCCAGACCCAACTATTTTCTTTGTAGTTGCGTGATCTGATATTGCTGTTTCTATCGTATTTGAGTACAATCGTAAGATTGTTTTGAGATTAATTTCTCCGATAGGCAGAAAAGTATTCACAAACACCTTCGTCTCATCGTTTGTGATTCCACAATATCTTGTTTCGCTAGTCGATTAAGATTATTGTGAGGTGATTGATAATTCTAGGTTGTTCTTCGGGAATATAAGTTCGGGTTATAAATTGGTTCTTGTTCACCTTGATTTATCAAAAGACAGAACAAAAATCGTAGGTATTTCTGTGGGAGACAGATTTATCTATTCCTATAGACTTTTCTGTGATCTGATTTTTTTATTAAAGTTTTCGACATTGGGTCGTAGCAAGTCTTAGTTGTGGGTGAGATCGGCTAAAGGGAATCAAGTCTGTGCAGTATCCTGCTGGGATCGAGAGACGTAAGGAGCGCAACTTGTACCTTGGATCAGTGTGAGATTGATTGGGGTTCAACTACGGTCCAGCACCGAAGTTATCTTGTAGTAGGCTAGTGTGTGTAGCGGCTTAATACAAGTGTGTGTGTTCAACTGGACTAGGTCCGGGGTTTTTCTCGCATTTGCGGTTTCCTCGTTAACAAAACTTCTGGTGTCTGTGTTATTTCTTTTCCACATTATATTTTGGTATATAATTGAAATATCACAGGTTGTGTGTTGAATCAATCAATTGGGAAATCCGACCTTTGGTTGTTTATTGAAAGTGATTGATCCTTGAACATTGGTCTTTGGTACTAGTTCAAGTTAATTTCTCTTGTATTCAATTAGACTCATGATTTCTATTTGCTTGAGTAAGTATTGAATCGAGAAATTGAGATATAACTCTTTGATATACTTTTTATTAAGATTGAGTCCGACTGTCTAGTTGATTCTCTTAAAAGTATATTGGAGTTAGTCCATACAGATTTCTAAGCGAATCATTGGGTGAGGTTGTTGTACCCCCACTTTTTCAAAAGTCCTTGGTGCTTTTCGCGCGTACCTGTTCACGTACTGGCGAAACCCAATTTCAATCAGGGTATTTCAAGTATGCGTACTTGTTCGCGTACTTGAAGATTAAAGTTCTAAAATTGGTTTAGTTCATGAGCTAATACATTTATATATTAAGGAATGCATTCTTTGCAAACCGTGGCTATAATGTTCATTAATTGATTCGAGTGAATCAAACCGATTTTGCTTCAATTGTGTTCTTGTATACTTCTATGAGAATATAGCAATTGAACAACTCTTTAACTAGTTTCATTTGAACTAGTTATGGTTAAGATGAATAAGGTTGATATGAGAGTATTCATATGGCTAACCTTGGTTAACTATTGTTGAGCCAACATGGTGTACACGTTTAGGTACAGCTATATAAACCTAAATGAAGGTACATTTAATTTGTGTGTAACAAGCTAAGTTCGATCTAACGGTTGAAAGATATTAGCTTGAATCTAATCAGGTTTTCATCTAACGGTGATTATTGAATGCTTTGTTACCAAGGCAACTTAGATTCCAAACCCTGATTTGAAAACTATATAAAGGAGAACTCTATCAAATGGGAAACCTAATCCCCACACCTCCTATGTGATACTAGTTGCATAAGCTAGAGTCGATTCTCCTTTAACCTTAGGTTTTTTACGAAAACCTATAGGTTAACGACTTAAAGACTTCATTGGGATTGTGAAGCCAGACCTAACTATTTTCTCTGTAGTTGCGTGATCTGATATAGCATCTTCTATAAGATTGGATCGAGATTTATTCTCTGATAGGCAAGCTAAAAATTAGTCACCAACATCTTCGTCTCATCGTTTGTACGTGATTCCACACTATCTTGTTTCGCTACCATACGATTAAGATTATTGTGAGGTGATTGATATTTCTAGGCTGTTCTTCGGGAATATAAGTCTGGGTTATCAATTGGTTCATGTTCACCTTGATTTATCAAAATACGGAACAAAACTCGTAGGTATTTCTGTGGGAGACAGATTTATCTATTCCTGTAGAATTTTCTGTATGATACAGATTTGTTTATTAAAGTCTTCGACTTTGGGTCGTAGCAAGTCTTAGTTGTGGGTGAGATCATCTAAGGGAATCAATTGCGTAGTATCCTACTGGGATCAGAGACGTAAGGAGCGCAATTGTACCTTGGATCTGTGTGAGATTGATTGGGGTTCAACTACGGATCCGATAGAAGTTAGTTTGTAGTAGGCTAGTGTCTGTAGCGGCTTAATACAATGTGTGTTCAATCTGGTCTAGGTCTCGGGTTTTTTCTGCATTTGCGGTTTCCTCGTTAACAAAACTTCTGGTGTCTGTGTTATTTCTTTTCCGCATTATATTTTGTTATATAATTGAAATATCACAGGTTGTGCGTTGAATCAATCAATTGGGAAATCCGACCTTTAGTTGTTTATTGAAATTGATTAATCCTTGAACATTGGTCTTTGGTACCGTTCAAATTAATTTCTCTTGTATTCAATTAGACTCGCAGATTTCTATTTGCTTCAGTAAGTATTGAATCGAGAAATTGAGATATAACTCTTTGATATACTTTTTATTAAGATTGAGTCAGACTGTCTAGTTGATTCTCTTAAAAGTATATTGGAGTTAGTTCATACAGATTTCTAAGCGAATTATTGTGTGAGTTTGTTGTACCCCCACTTTTTCAAAAGTCCTTGGTGCTTTTTGCGCGTACCTGTTCGCGTACTGGCGAAACCCAATTTCAGTCAGGGTATTTAAAGTATGCGTACTTGTTCGCGTACTTGAAGGTTAAAGTTCTAAAATCGGTTTAGTTCATGAACTAATATATTTATATATTAAGGAATGCATTCTTTGCAAATCGTGGCTATAATGTTCATGAACTGATTCGAGTGAATCAAACCGATTTTGCTTCAATTGTGTTCTTGTATACTTCTATGAGAATATAGAAATTGAACAACTCTTTAACTAGTTTCATTTGAGTCATCTGAACTAGTTATGGTTAAGATGAATAAGGTTGATATGAGAGTATTCATATGGCTAACCTTGGTTAACTATTGTTGAGCCAACATGGTGTACACGTTTAGGTACGACTACATAAACCTAAATGAAGGTACATTTAATTTGTGTGCAACAAGATAAGTTCGATCTAACGGTTGAAAGATATTAGCTTGAATCTAATCATGTTTTCATCTAACGGTGATTATTGAATGCTTTGTTACCAAGGTAACTTAGATTCCAAACCTTGATTTGAAAACTATATAAAGGAGAACTCTAGCAAATGGGAAACCTAATCCCCACACCTCCTGTGTGATACTAGTTGCATAAGCTAGAGTCGATTCTCCTTTAAACTTAGGTTTTTCACGAAACCCTGTTGGTTAATGACTTAAAGACTTCATTGGGATTGTGAAGCCAGACCCAACTATTTTCTCTGTAGTTGCGTGATCTGATCTTGCACCTTCTATAAGATTGGCTCGAGATTTATTCTCTGATAGGCAAGATAAAAAGTAGTCATAAACATCTTCGTCTCATCGTTTGTACGTGATTCCACAATATATTGTTTCGCTACCATATGATTAAGATTATTGTGAGGTGATTGATATTTCTAGGCTGTTCTTCGGGAATATAAGTTCGGTATATCAATTGGTTCTTGTTCACCTTGATTTATCAAAAGACGGAACAAAACTCGTAGGTATTTCTGTGGGAGACATATTTATATATTCCTATAGACTTTTCTGTGTGAGACAGATTTGTTTATCAAGTCTTCGACTTTGGGTCATAGTAACTCTTGGTTGTGGGTGAGATCAGCTAAGGGAATCAATTGCGTAGTATCCTGCTGGGATTAGAGACGTAAGGAGCGCAACTGTACCTTGAATCAGTGTGAGATTGATTAGGGTTCAACTACTGTCCAGTCCAAAGTTCATTGGTAGTAGGCTAGTGTCTGTAGCGGCTTAATACAGTGTGGTGTTCAAAGATGGACTAGGTCCCGGGGTTTTTCTACGTTTGCGGTTTTCCTCATTAACAAAATTCTGGTGTTTGTGTTATTTCTTTTCCGCATCATATTTTGTTATATAATTGTAATATCACAGGTTGTGCGTTGAGTCGATCAATTGGTAAATCCAACCTTTGGTTGTTGATTAAAATTGATTGATCCTTGAACATTGGTCTTTGGTACTATTCAAGTTACTTCTCTTATATTCAACCAGGCTCGCAAATTTCTATTTGCTGATTGCAGATTGAATTGAGGAATAGAGATACAAAACTCTTTGATATACTTTTCTCTATATTGAGTCTGACTGTCTAGTTGATTCTCTTGAAAGTATATTGGAGTTTGTCTATTCAGATTACCAAACGAAATATTGGGTGTGGTTGTTGTACCCCCGCTTTTTCAATTGGTATCAGAGCAAGCAAACACGTTTGAGACCTCATAAGTCTGTGTTTGTAGCAATCTTATACTATGGACAGAAGTGATATCTCTATAAATGCACCACCAGATCCAGGGATTTCTGAATTCTCTTCCATGAGTGATTTGATAAAATTAGTAGAAGAAATTCTATTTAAACCTCTACCGGGTTTAAAATCCCTTGAAGTGTTTTCAAGGCTTGAAAAGAAACTTGAAATCTTATCTCTTGATGTTGAATTATACCTCCAGAAAGAACAAGAACCTCTTGATAAGCTAAATCAAGTTATGATGAATAATATTCATGTTGAGGTTGATATTGATGTATTAATCAGCAAGATCAATGATCCTCCTCTGTGTAATCGGAATTGGTTGTAGAAAACTAAACGAATTACAAGAAGATTTTAAGTCTAAGTCATCTGACTGCGTCACCTCTAAGCATGAATCAATCCATCAGTCAAACCCTGATACATCTTCTCAAGATTATGGTATTGCCCTCTTTTGTAAGAAAGTCAGGATGTCTTTTTTTATCAAAAGAGTTTCCCTGTGCAGTACTAAACACTATTTGCAGAGACCGTGGGTTATAAGTTGTAAACGAAGAAATCAGAAACACAAATTATCTTGTGCTTTTTTCATGTTCTTTGAAAAACTTGTAAAAACAGTCCCTTGGGTTTCTCTCAATACTAAAAATGTAAGAGTGGTTGGAAAGAAACTCTTTCTTGGGGCCATGGTGAGCAAGACATTGTTCACCTCAACACAACTGGATTGTGTTGGAAGTGCATCCTCACCAAGAAATGCCCTGCTATGTATACGGTGAGGGAAGCACAAGAATTGGGGCGCACAAGAATTGGGGCGCACAGATTATGTTCGGTAAGGCTGTAGAATTCAATTTGATTCTTCTAAAAAGGTATGTCTATAAACTTGAGCAAGATTTGTGTTTTTATTTATTTGCTTAGGGTACTTATAATGATCCATGTACCTTGCTTATTGATCATTTCTACCTAACTTGATCTGTGTTTAAGGTTCTTAAATGTTTAGGGTTGAAAATAGTAGTTCGGGATGGTTGGACTTCACAGTACACATACCAAGTATGCATACCATCATTTAAAATCAAAATCCAGGGGTTTTAGTACGCAAACCCGTATGCATACTGCTCCAGGTCACGAAAATTCGTTTGCAAACCCGTATGCATACTTGCCTGTAGACGTCGATATTTGGTAAACTTGTTTTGGCCGTAACTTCTTCGTCCGAACTCGGATTAACTTCATTATTTTTGCATTCTCTTCCTATTTGAATTCTCTTCAAAATGAATATAAGAATTCTTGAATTCGGATGAGTTAAGATTGGTTTTTGTGCCATCTCTTGTTTTTGAGTGTTTTGCTCTTATTCGTCGCACTTGTTCCACTTCTCTTGGACTTGGGCACTTGGATGATTGGATCACTACTCTTCTAAGATCATTTGTAGCTTGTACAAGAATGTTGTTTTTGAATCACAAAGAAGGAAGTTCAAGAATGGGCAGTAGTACGCATTACTATGAGATTCTTGAATGTTCACAATCATCTTATGTGAACTATGGTGCATGGTCGTTAATGACTTTGTATGTTCTTCTTTGTTAAGAAAATATTTTTATACGCCTTTGGTAGCTATTCTTGGTGTAAATCCGTGCGAAAAAGATTGATTCTACCCTCTAAGGACAAATCATCTTGTATGTGCATTATGAGTTTGTCTTGATGACTAGGAAACTTCTTATGAGAATTTATTCACTTTTCTATCCTTGAGACGTTTGTCGCATAACTAATTAGACTAGCTTGAATAGAAAATAATTTCGAGTTGAGAACTAATTATTTAGTTTACGAATTTCTCGAAATATATATAATTACTAAGCTTAATGAACATATGTTCATACTTGATCAATTTCGGTGGAGAACAATTTATTATTCGGAACCAAATCATGATTCAAGTTTATCATTCAAAAATAATCTGGAACAGTGATATGTGTCATTGTTGATACTCAAGAATGTTTTGAATTGATGTAGAGAAATATAGAACTGCTATATTCGGAATACAAGGCAGTGTTATCAGTTTTACAAACTGAGAAAACTGTTATATGTATGAAACCGTATTACATGTACTTGTACACGTAGCGGAGTAGTTATATATCGACTTTCAGATTTGTGTGATACCCATACTCGTATGCACATTAGTTTGTTTCGTGATCTGGATAGGTATGCATATTCTTATGCAAACCATTTTGGAACTGTGGTAAGGGAACAGGGTTAAAGTATTCAAACCGGTGTGCAAACCAATACAGTCTATGTTCTAGAACCAGTTATTACCCAAACGGGTATGCAAACTGAAAAATTTATATAAACTCTGGAACCGATAAAAGTCTTAAGTTTGCAAACCGGTACGTGAAATGAAAAAGTTTTGTCGACTCCGGAACTTAGTGTTGCACCTTGCAAACCGGTACGTGAACTGAAAAAGTTCTGTCAACTCCGGAACTCGGTTTCGCCTATAAGTTTGCAAACCGGTCCACGTACCTTGACTCAACCGACTCACGAACGACTCAAGTATTTGTACTTTGTGCATTTACCAACTATGTCAATTATGATTCAATTGTGATTAATTATTTCTATGAGATGATTCGCATTTGATCAATTCTCTACAAATATACTAGACTTATTTGATCCCATAATTGTGACTCAAGATCAATGTATTTGTGTTCATGAAAATGAGTGTTAAACTTTTAAAGTTCAAATCGGCTAATTTCCGCTAACCATGTTGAACGTAGTCTTTATACACGGTTCGGTTACGGTTTACCTAACCAGAGTGTATATCTTGTGTATGTGAATAAGATTCAAAGGTTTCATCTAACGGTGAATATTTTTTGCTTGGTTCCCTTAACTTAAACCTGAAGCAACCTAGGCTTTGAATGTCTATATAAGGGGAACTCTTGGCAACTGGGATATTTGAATTTTGATACTACTTTTGGTGTGTCCTAGTAATGTCTAGAGTCGTCCTCTCCATAAACCCTTTTAGGGTTTAGCGACTATCAAAGACTTAATTGGGATTTGTGAAGCCAAATCTAGTTATCTTTTATCTTGATAACTTGAGTATCCTGAGCTTGTTCGATTGTTGATTTATCACTTGGACAAGATAGATAGAAATCAGAAAGTTCTCTTCGTCTCAAACTTTGTGATTCCGCAAGTTTTATACTTGTGGGGTGAATAATAATTCAGGGTGCACTACGGGTGCATAAGTCCGGATTTTGAGGATAGCCAGACTTATGTCAAGTTGCTATCGATTTCCATCAGCTTGATCTTACGTTTGATCTGATCATCTGTTTCGATCGTAAACCAAGAAATAAATTATAGGCTTAATCTATGGGAGGCATATTTGGTTTAAAGTATTCAATTGAGTTGAAACAACTCTTAGTTGGTGGGACTCCACCTAAGGGAATCAATTGCACAGAGTCCTGTTGGGATTCAAGAGGCGTAAGGATCGCGATTGTACCTTAATCGGTGTGATACCTTTTAGAGCTCAACTACATTTCAGACCAAAGTTAATTGGTAGTAGGCTAGTGTCTGTAGCGGCTTAATACATTTTGGTGTTCAATCTGGACTAGGTCCCGGGGTTTTTCTGCATTTGCGGTTTCCTAGTTAACAAAACTTCTGGTATCTGTGTTATTTCTTTTTCCGCATTATATTGTTTTATCTTTATAACTGAAATATCACAGGTTGTGCATTAATCAACCAAATTAGATACGCCTGACCTAGTTTGTTGGATAAGACTTGATTGATTCTTGGACATTGGTCTTTGGTACCGTGCAAGAACTCTCTTTGTGATTAGGTTCATAGATTCGATTCTGTAAACGTTCAAATCACAATAGAGATAGAGATATAACTCTAGACACTTTCCTTGATTGAGTTTTTAGTCTCGGAGTTGTGTTGAGTTTGTCCATACAGATTGCCTACGAAAATTTTTGTCGTGTATTTTGGTACCCCCAGTGTTTTCAATTGGTATCAGAGCAGGAAAACACACTAAGACCTAATAAGTTTGTGTTTGAAGCAGTCTGACTATATGGACATGAGTGTAATCTCTATAAGCGTACCGCCATCATTTGATGGCACAAATTACTTATGGTGGAAAATCTTTATGGGTATCTTTTTACAAGCCCGTGACTTTGAGACATGGAAACTTGTAGTTACTGCATACAACACACCAACAGTTGTTATAGATGGAAACACTGTTGCGAAGCCATTATGAGAATATAGTGAACCCGAGATAAATGCTGTAAAGCATAATTCTAATGGGTTGGACGCTATTATCCATGCCATAAGCCAAGATCCTCGGCACCATGTGACTTCGTGCACTAAGTCTAAACATGCTTGGGATATCTTAAAACAGTATTCGAATGAGATACCTCAGAGAAATATGCTAGGCTTCAAAACCTAACTTCTGACTGGGAAAAATTCCGTATGTCTGATGAAGATTCGTTTGAAGAATTTAATCAAAAGGTGTCTAGTATTGTTAGTGCTTGTTCTGCATTAGGGAAGACTATCTCCCAAAAGGATATTATGATGAAAATTCTCTGATCTTTACCAGCAAGATACGAGTTTAAGAAACACGCCATCATGGAAGGAATAAACTTGATACACTTTTCAGAAACACTCTCGTTGGAAAGTTAAAGATCTTTGATCATGAACTGCAATCCAAAGCCAAAAAGGATATTGCGTTCAAGGAACTGAAAAACATTAAAACCATAAAAGTGAAAGTGTTGACAATTCTGGAGATGATCTTGTCGATTCTGATTTCTCAGATGAAGATCTTGATAACTCAATTTCTCTAATCACTAGACAGTTTAGAGAGCTTCTTAGGAAGAAAAACAAACGATTCTCCAGAGAAAAACCTTCAACGTCGGCTAAACCTCATAATCGTATTTCTGCTAAAAACAGAGATTCAAATAATACTGACGATGAGGATATGCCTCAGTACTTCAAGTGTAAATGATTCGGTCACTTTGCCAATGAGCGTCTAAATCGAAGAATATACAATGGTAACAAGAGTTTGGCTTCAACACTTGATGAGACCTTTCATCATTACTGTTAGAGCACTGCTCGGTCAAACTCGCAAGTGTTGATATCTCAAGTTTATTGCCAAGTTTAGTTGCCAAAACCATAAGTCTTGATTTCTAGTCTACTTATAGCTAAGTCTTGGATTAGGATAGAAAGTGCAGTTGAGTATTAGACTTCACGATATTCATCGGTTAAAGACGAAGAACTACTAAGGGGAGCTTGTGGAACTTCATCAACAAAAGGTATGTGGAGACTTGAACTCATCTATAACTCAAAAGTCTATCTACTCTATCTCCTATTTGAGACAAAATTCGTATAGCTATATAGACTTCGATTATACGCATTTGATATTTCGAGCTAAGTTTAAATCGCTTACATATTTCTCGAAATATGTGTTGGTAAGCTTTCGCTTTAACCAAGTTCATTTTATATACTTGACGAAAGTCAAAAGATGATCATGTGAAAATCGCCTGGTAACATCTTACATGATTTGTGTGAGACAGTCATTTGATATAGAATTACTCAACCTAGATGTAAATGTTTTCTTAGGTTGATATTAGTAGTTAGACTCTGATCATTCGATCACTTGAAAATTGCTTTGAAGCTAAGAGTTTGAATGTCTTTGATCACTCCTATTAGACGATAATTATGTGAATCAAGATAGAATTTGAAAACAAAAACTCAAATCATGTTAAGAACTGAATTCATCCTCAATCAATAAGAAATTTAGCTACTCATGTTTTTGAAATTCAAATAATAATTATTAAGAATTTTTCAATGATTGAAATGGAAAGTTTAGAACACAAATTTTAACCATAATTGGATTATAAGCACGGTATGAAAATTTTGTCGTGGGAGAATACGTGCATATGTGTTGTTCCAAGACCGGAGCTCATGTAGTATGCATACATTCGAACCCGCTTGGGATGCGTCTTGCGAGTTTCGTTTATCGGGTAAAGTCCGTAACAAACCTAACACATACATCTATTTCTTGGCTCATTCATCAATTGGCTTCAAAGTTAGAGTATGCTTCATTCTTCTCGTAAAACATCTCCCGAGCTTCACATCGAGCGTAGACCCATTTCATCCGATCTCTCTTCTCGTTTAATCAAAGCGACCAGTTCTTCATCGAGACCATCTTGACTTCTTTCCGCCACGGACGTGACATCAAACCACACCCACGTCGAATTGAATCGGATACTATCAAAGTATGCGTACTTGTATTCCTCCTCTTTCTTGATGAATCGAACCCTTACCTCTCTCGATCGATCTACCGAGATCGATATCAACATCTCGATTCGGAAAACTTGAATGAAGCTTGAGAGAACTCTTCTTGAAGTGTGAACGAAAGTATGCCGTACATGTTTGTATCTTAGGTTGCCCCTTAACCTCAACTGGGCTCCATATATCAACGTAAAATGACCTTTTTGCCCTTTTGGTTCAAATTGAGTGATTTCTTCTTCTTTTCTTCCGTGTGACCCGGAGTAGCTATAAAACTCAAAAAAGCGTAAAATACATAATTTACACGAAAAATAGCAAAGAAAGCATAAACTACTAGATAGTAAATTAGGTGTATTCTTAGGTATGCGTACGATTGAAATACGTAGTACTATAAGTTTGCATACTTGAGTGGGTTATGTTCTAAAATCGGTTTGTTCATGAAATAATACATTTATATAATAAGGAATGCAATCTTTTGCAAACCGTGGCTATAATGTTCATGAATTGATTCGAGTGAATCAAAATCGATTTTGCTTCAATTGTGTCTTGTATACTGTAGTGTATCTAGTACAACTACAAGGAGAAAATGTATCAAAAATGGTAGCAAGCTACCTTCTCTCTGATAAACAAAGCCTGGACTTCAATTGAAGTTTAATTAGGTTTTCATTACTTTCTCAGGAGAAGAATGATTGGTCTTTAATACACCAATATCTCACTAACAATATCAACGGCTAGTAACTCATCTACTCATTACAGAACTCGAGGAAATGACTTAAGGATGAGTACACCCAACAATTGGTTAACTGCACCCCCTAACAGCTAATTCAGATATAGAGTAAGCATACTAAACCATGTGGTACATGACACTGCCCCTCCCATTTAGAGATCCTTGTCCTCAAGGATGAAGTCTGGGAACTGAGCTTGAATATGAGCAGCATCCTCCCATGTTGAGTCAGCCGGGTCTGAGTTGCACCATTGTACCAAGACTTGTGGAATTTGAGCCGGTCCCCGACGTAACTCTAGTGTCCAAAACAAAGAATGGGTTCAATGACAAACCGACTCCGCATGGTCCACTAGGGGAAGTTGAGGTGATGACACAGCTTGCAATCCTATCTTCTTCTTCAGTTGTGAGACATGAAAGACTGGATGAATTGTGGTCCCCACAGGAAGCTTGAGTTTATAGGCAACAACTCCAATTCTTTGTAAGACTTCAAAGGGCCCAAAGTACTTGGATGAGAGCTTGAAGTTCTTTCTCACAAGAATCGATGTTTGTCTATAAGGTTGTAGCTTCAAGAAAACTAAGTCACCCACTTCAAAGCTTCTGTCAGACCTCTTTTTATCTACAAAATGTTTCATCTTACTTTGTGCCTTGGATAGTTCTTCCTTCAACAGTTGTAACATAATGTCTCTTTCCTGTAAATAATTCTCCACAGTAGCAACAGAAGCAGAAGAGGGAATTGGAAAAACCAGATGTGGAGGAGTATATCCATATAAGGCATGAAAGGGTGACATCTTGAGGCTAGAGTGGTAATTGGTGTTAAACCACCACTCAGCTAAAGCCAACCAGTGCGGCCATTGTTTGGGGTGAGAACTTGTCATGCACCTCAAGTACTGCTCCACACATGCATTAGTTCTTTCAGTTTGCCCATCAGTTTAAGGATGGTAGGCAGAACTGAGCTTCAAGGTGGTTCCCAATGATTTGAACAGAGCTTGCTAGAATTGGCTAATGAAAATCTTATCTCTGTCACTCACAATTGAACTAGGAAGACCATGAAGTTTAAACACATGAGAAAGAAACTCCTTAGCAACTGTCATGGCAGTGAATGGATGGCCTAGAGGAATGAAGTGACTATACTTTGTCAATCTGTCTACAACCACTAAGATGACATTATTTTTAAATGACATTGGAAGGCCTTCTATAAAATCTAAGGATATGTGTTGCCAAGCAGTATCAGGTATGGGAAGTGGTTGGAGTAGGCCCCCTGGAAGAGAGTTATCTCCCTTTTTGCATTGGCACACATCACAGGAGGTGACAAGCTTGATAATATCAGTCTTCATATTGGGCCAAAAAAATGAAGTTCTAGCTCTGTGGTAGGTGCCATGGATGCCAGAATAGCCCCCAACTGCTGATGCATGTAAGGAGTGTAATATAGAAGATCTTAGGTCAGTACCTGAGCCAATGTAGAGTTTCCCTTTGAACCTCAAGATGCCCTGTGCATAAGAATAGTTGCCTTGTGTTGGAGAGACAGTCAGTTGAGTAATAAGTTGAAGTGCGGTGGAGTCGATTCATATTTGGAGATAATGTCTTGTACCCACCGAGGTTGAGATACCGACAATGATGAACAAGAAGCGAGAGGGCAACCTGGACAAGGCATCGCAACCCGATTCTCGACCCTTTTTGTATTTAATAACATAGTCAAGACCCATTAATTTGACTAACCATTTCTGCCGCAAGGCGTTGATAACTTTCGATCCATGAGGTACTTCAAACTCGATGATCGGTGTTTATGATAAATTGTTGATTTGCATAGGTAGTGCTTCCACTTCTGAACAACCATGACTATGGCCAAAAATTCTTTTTCATAAGTAGACAGGGCTAATGCCTTAGGACCCAATGGTTTGCTTAGAAAGGCAATTGGTTTACTATTCTGCATTAGTACAACACCAATCCCTATGGAACAGGCATCAGTATCCAAGGTGAATGGCTGAGAAAAATCTGGTAAAGCCAAAACTGGTGCTGAAGTCATAGCAGTCTTGATGGAAGAGAAAGCTTGAGTTGCAACATCAGACCATGTAAAGGAATCCTTTTTGAGTAAGTGTGTGAGAGGTTTACAGATATTTCCATAGTTTTTGATGAACTTGCGATAGTAACCTATAAGCCCTAAAAACCCCCGGAGTTGCTTCAAAGTGTTTGCGGTTGTGGCCAATAAACCATGGCTGCGACTTTGTCGTGGTCGTGGCAGCACCCTTGGCATTGATAATGTGGCCAAGGTACTCAAGTTGTGGCTGAGCAAAAGCACATTTGGAGAACTTGGAAAACAGAGAGTGCTTCCTTAGCAGAGCTAATGTAAGCTGTAAATGCTCCATATGAGCCTCCATGGATGGACTGTAAACTAAGATATCGTCAAATAATACCAGCACGAATTTAAGCAGATATGGTTGAAATACCTCATTCATTAGAGCCTGAAAAGTTTCAGGAGCATTAGTAAGCCCAAAAGGCATTACTCTGAATTCATAGTGGCCATGATGGGTGCGAAAAGCCGTCTTGTGAATGTCAGGTGCATAAACTCGAATTTGGTAGTAGCTTAACGAAGATCAATCTTTGAAAATACCATAGAACCATTCAACTCATCAAGTAATTCCTCTATAAGTGGAATTGGAAATTTGTATTTAACAGTTATGTCATTGAGTTTACGATAATCAATACAAAAATGCCAAGTTCCATCCTTCTTCTTAACAAGGAGAATAGAGCACAAATGGGCTATGTCTGGGTTGTATCACACCAGAGGAGAGCATTTGAGAGACTAAGGATTCGACCCGAGACTTATGAACATAAGGGCATTTGTATGGTCTTTGAGAAGTTGGGTCAGAACCAGTTTTGAGTGGGATTTTATGGTCAAGTGACCGAGAAGGAGGAAGTCCTTTAGGTTCTGCGAAAACAGTTGAAAAAATGTCGAGAAGGGTGGATACTGCAGGTGGTGGTGGTAGTATAGGTGTAGTAGAAATGGAGAAAAACTGGCCAATGAGTGTAGGGGTGTTACTCTTTAAAAATTTCTTAAGAGAAGAAGCACTGAGAAGGCTCAAGGAAGGTTTAGAAGAAGTACCTTGAAGGGTAATTGGTGTGCCTTGATGTACAAAAGAAATACTCAGTAGACTGAAGTTAAAAGTAACATCGCCAAGTTTGCGCAACCAATCAGCTCCCAAAACAATATCACAACCACCTAGAGGAAGAGCTCGTAAACTTGCAGAGAATTGATGTCCTTGCATTTCCCAGTTAAGGTGATGGCAAATACCCTTGCTGATAGTGCTATCTCCATTAGCAACGGTGACAAGCATCTGACCAGTTGGTGACACATGAAGGCCTAGTTTAGAGGTGAGAGCAGCATCAATGAAGCTATGAGTACTGCCTGTGTAAATAAGCACAACCACAGGATGCTTGTTAAGATGACCATGAATTCCAATAGTGTCATGAGCAATATTCCCTGTCAAGGCATGTAAAGAAATCTCAATAGTAGAATCTGAAGTTGAAGGAGATGCATCAGAGAGTTCTTCAGTAGATAAGGACTCAGGTTCCTCCACATCATCATCGGCAATTAACATGAACAATTGTTGAGTTTTACATTTATGGCCTTGTCTGTAAAACTCATCACAGTTATAACAAAGTCCTTTGTCTTTCCTAACCTTCATTTGTGCATGGGTGAGGCGTTTAACAGGTGGGAGAGAATTGTCTGGTGAGGTTCTTGTGGGAGTAGGAGGAGTTACAATTGGGGATGATGAAGAGGTATTGTTCTTAGTAAGGGTAGAGGATGTAGAGAAAAAAGGCTTGAGGGAAGATGGTGGGTGGGACACCGAGAGTGGTGAAGGTGTAAATGGTCTAGAGAATGATTTAGTTTGCTTTGGCTGGTGCTGAAGAGAAGCTTGCTGCAGCCTAGCCAAATAAAAAGCTGTGGCAGTATTCTCAGGCTTGAACATCTGCACCACTGTACGAATCTCTTCTTTTAACCCACTAATAAAGCTTAATGTATAATAACTCTCAGGCAAATAAGGATTGTTGGTTACCATATAGCTTTTATAATGTTCCCAGAGATCATAGTAATCCTCTACAGTGGTAGTTTGGTTGAGTTTATTGAAACTACCTACATAGTTGTCCTGAGCAATATCTTCAAATCTAGCACAAATATCATGTTTAAAAGATTCCCAAGAAATAAACTCTTTACCCTGCTGGTAATTTAAGAACCATGAATCTACTGAAGAATCAAAATGTATGGCAGCCATATCAACACGCTCATCATCAGGAAATCGATGCAAATTAAAATACCTTTCACATTTAAGGATCCAACCACGAAGATTAGTGCCATTAAAACGTGGAAAATCGACCTTAGGAGTACGAGTAAACTTACGAGAGTCAGAGTTGGTGAATTTGTGAATCAGCTCATGGAAGTCGGTATGATGTTCATCCAGATTTTGTTGAGGAATCGCCGATCCAGAAGGGTCTGGATGTGTAGAATGAGATGATTGAATCAAATTAATAAGAAGATTCATCTTGTCACCCAAGGATAGAATCTCAGTCTTCATCATCGAGATTGAATCTGTATGTTGAGTAACAATTGTGGAAATATCTTGAAGTTTTTCTTTGGTGGCCATGGCTACAGGTTCCAGGATGGAGTCTGATACCAATTGTAGTGTATCTAGTACAACTACAAGGAGAAAATGGATCAAAAATGGTAGCAAGCTACCTTCTCTCTGATAAACAGAGCCTGAAATTCAATTGAAGTTTAATTAGGTTTTCATTACTTTCTCAGGAGAAGAATGATTGGTCTTTAATACACCAATATCTCACTAACAATCTCAACGGCTAGTAACTCATCTACTCATTACAGAACTCGAGGAAATGACTTAAGGATGAGTACACCCAACAATTGGTTAACTGCACCCCCTAACAGCTAATTCAGATATAGAGTACGCATACTAAACCGTGTGGTACATGAAATATACTTCTATAAGAATATAAACAATTGAACAACTCTATAACTAGTTTCATTTGAGTCATCTGAACTAGTTATTGTTAAAATGAATATGGTTGATATAAAAGTGTTCATATGGATAACTTCGGTTAACTATTGTTGAGCCAACAAAGGTGTACACGTTTAGGTACGGTTACTTATATATAAATAATGTCACTTTTCATTTGTGTGTAACAAGCTAAGTTCGACCTAACGGTTGAAAGATATTAGTTTGAGTCTAATCAGGTTTTCATCTAACGGTGAATATTGAATGCTTTGTTACCAAGGTAACATTGATTGCAAACCCTAATTTGAAGACTATATACAAGAGAACTCTAGCAACTGGGAAACCTAATCCCCACACCTCCTGTGTGATACTAGTTGTGACTAGAGTCGATTCTCCTTTAACCTTAGGTTTTTCTAAAACCAGATGTAGATTAAAGACTTAAAGACTTCATTGGGATTGTGAAGCGGCACCCAACTATTTTCTCTGTAGTTGTGTGTTCTGATCTTGCTGTTTTCTATCGTGATTGAGTACTATATTCTCTACGATTTTCTCGAGATTTAATCTCCGATAGGCAAGATAAAAAAGTATTCACAAATATCTTCGTCTCATCGTTTGTGATTCCACAAAATCTTGTTTCGCTACCATACGATTGAGATTATTGTGAGGTGATAGATATTTCTAGGCTGTTTCTTCGGGAATATAAGTCTGGTATATCAATTGGTTCATGTTGTTGATGGTGGTTTTTAGCTTAGGGCGAAAAATGTAAAAGTTTGTCTACCTGACCCAGCATCAGAAGTAGTATACCTTGATATATCTATATTCCGCAAGGAATTTGGAGAATATATCAGAATCTGATGAGTGCCTATGTCTCTCTTCATATTATATTGAAACTCAAGCTCCTAGATGAATTGTTCACTAGTATAGAGCCTAATGAGTATTGAAGCTCCTAGATGCATTACTCACTAATGCCGGAGCCTGCCTAGTATTTTCCTATGCTATGTTCCCCAGCTCAACTCTCAATATTGGCATGACATGACGATTAATGTTCACTCGCAACGGAGTAGCACGAGTCTCCCGAAGTGTCAGTATTGAGATCTGCATGAAAACACTCACGGGCTGCACCACTCTCTAATTAAGAGATTTCCGTGTCAACGTGCTCTTATTTAAAAATTAGCACGATCGACACAATTCCTTAAGGAAAACCTAGACTTTCCATGTCAGTCTTAAAAGCAATCACGGCCATATGATTTGGCCAGTCGATTCAACAAGCTTAGCCTCTTCCTAGCGGAACTAGGCAATCTCCATAGTGTCCACCAACGGGCCCACTATTACCTCAGCCGATCGGGATACTTTTAGTTCACAAGCAACATCCCTGGTCGTTAGCCAGAAGTTAGGGTGATCACTCTATTGAAAAGAAGCTCAACGAGCTAAGACCGACCATATGGGTCTCAAACTCATCACATATGTCAAACTTAGCCAGCCTAGTTGGATGGCTCGGATATTATTTCGAACGACCAATGAGGTACAGATATACTCACCAGCAACTCGCCTCCATTCCTGGCCGGTCGAACTACTTATGATATGCTAGCAACAACCAAAAACGCTAGCCCAAAGACAGGCCAACCGCGAGAACGAAAGGAATCTTAATCGAATTAGGCTGCCTAGGTCGGTCTTAAACCAATCTTGACCAACCAACTTTGCCGGCCGAATTGACCGGCCTAGATTCAATCTCACTCAACGGGTAGGGTGCGGATACGTTCACTGATGGCTTGGATATTGTGATGACCAATCGAGTATTCTCTAACACGCTGCGAACGCCCAAAATCGTTGGCCACACGACTTTAAAACCCTAAAATTGAATCAACGGCAGTATGCAACTGCCGCAAATCATCTCCGTCGTCCAACTTCGCCAGACGAGTCGACCGGCCTAGATTTGATTTCAGGTGACAAACAAGATGTCATCGTGATCACCATCCACTCCTCTTTCATGAGGAACGATCGGCCAAGAAACAACTAGCCCATAAGGATCCCAAACGACCGCCTAAAGGTAACTAGTTGCGCTGCTTGCATGTAATTCAACAACAATCATTAACTTCCGCAAATCGTCTCAGCCACTCAACTTGGCTAGCCGATTTAAGCGGTCCAGATCTAACCTGGATCGACCGATAGGATTTTAGAATGGCTACCAGTCGCCACTCTCCTATAGGGACTGATCGACCACTCCCTGGGATGCGTGTGTAGCACCTACCAACTCTCTGAAAGAGGGTGGTCATGCTCCTTTTAAGACATTAATCTCCGCGACTAACTTAGAAGAGCTGTAAAACAATGATGCTTCATGGGCATCGAATATTTTAAGCTGCTTGTTTAAAAGCGATGCTTTATATACATCGATTATAAACGATGTTTTATAAATATTGATTCCACAAATAATTTTGTTATTTGACTCAGAAGCACTATGTGCTGCTTCTAGCGGCAAGTCTCACGACTTGACCCATTTACTCGAGACATCAAACATGTCACAAACTGGGGGATGTTTACTGGGGTATTGGTCTGGTGGTTTACGGCGTGCGGCGTGCAACGCGCCCATTACGAGAAAGTGTCGGGAAAGGACGGACAGTTAACAACAATGAGGAAGTAGTGGGTGAAAGGGTGACCGGTCTTCCCACATAAAAGAACATGATGGTCACCACCTTTTGCACAACCCCACTTATCCACTACTTGACTGCCTCCACTTCCTACGAGATCATGGGTACGCTCAACGACTTGTATAAATAGGTTTTTCAACCTATTTTCAAAACAACAAGTGTTATCAACACAAGTATCCAGAAACCATATTCTGATACAAGTCATAAAACAACCACACCTTCAAAATTCAACATTCTGATCTCAAACACCTTCTTCGCTTCCCTCCCTAAGATCAACCCTTCTCCTTCACCTTGTGATTTAATTGAACTGAATGGCCATTTCTTGGTTTAGGCCAGAGTCTTACAGATTGATCTCTCGAATCTAAAAGTACTCCCGTGCAGTGCATTTGTTTAGGGTTTGAATTTGTTTCTCATCAACACACCCCAAATTTACCAAAAACAGCAGAATCAGTTTTTACCCCAAAACAATTGGCGACCACAGTGGGAGATTGATCTCTCGGTTGCAAAAAATCATTTTCCCTATCCCGTTTTCAATTTCCTAAATTTCTCAATATGGTTGATCTTATGAATGGTTCAGAAAACCTCTATCCCAATTTTACTTCTCCCAGCACTGACAATACTTCACATGTTATTCATGAATCCGTTCTTTCATTCAAAACCCTTGTCGAGGCTATGGAGTCTCAATATTTAACAACTATTCATGATTTTATGAAAATCCTGAATGATATTGTCAGGAATAAAGATACTATTGTCAAGACGCAGAACGGAATATTTGCGCTTTTGAAAGTCCTCACGGATCAACTATCAAAGGAACCAACATGCATTCATTCTGAAGGAAATGCCATCAACAATCCATATTGTATAAATACTGATGGTAGTAGTCCTTCTTCCAAGATTCATATTCCTATTCCTGGTGAGGAAGATGAAGCCTATGATCGCGTTGAATGGAAAAGTAGCCACCAACCTAACTTGTCTTCTCATGAAGATCGAGAGATGCTTCCTCAAACTCAGAAAGAAGACTCGTGGGATTTAGCACGTTCTCATCAGAGTCCTCGCAATGAAAAGGTGATTTCATTATCTGCGTCCTTCCTGGAAAATATCAATTCCCATATTGCATCAAAAGCTGCTAAGAGATCCGCTGCAGCTTTACTCAGTCGATTCGAACCGCCCCAGAATGAAGAAGCTCGTAAAGATGTTCAGGAAAGTAAGCGTCCTTCCAATAAAAGAGCCAACCTTCATTCGATAGCTAGTGAGGGTGGAAAGAGAATGTATCTGGGGAACAACTATCAACAACCCAAACGTGCGGCACTAGGGAAGCACACAACTTAAACCCGGAAAGCTGCGACTAAGACGCCTGCACAAGAACAAGAAACTGGAGAGGCTGCTCTAATCTTCCCGTGTCCAATTGAAGAGGTAATCGAACTCCAAGAAGCATGGATTCAAGATGGCGTCATCAAGCTACCTCCTATCAGACATCTTCCAACCAAAGAAGAAAGGGCAAATCCAAAATATTGTCGTTACCATAGGTTCGTCAATCACCCCACCAACGATTGCAACAAATTGAAACACATTTCAAAGAGAAGGTGGATGCAGGAGAACTTCAACTAAGCACTGAGGGAGTCCAAAGAGATTCTCTTCCCGTCACGAGCTGCATGATTTCTGGGGACTCTGTCCACAAAACTGTACAGTCCACGATGGAGCATTTATGTGATATTCTGTATTTCTCTAAAGCACAGTGTCAAGACATATTTGCAGCCCTCAACCGTGTCGTATCAAGCAAACAACAATAGGCGAGCTTCCGTCAGAGAATCGAAGCTGCTTCCCCAAAAATAAAAGAGGGGAAATAATAGAAGGAGAAATAAAAATCACGTATGTAAGTTATATGAAAGGAATAAACTCATCCTTTGGGTCATAACGGCCGACCAAAGCCTTTTAATATTCGTGGACGTGGCTAGCATCACTGCCTATGCTAGCCTAAATCTCGTGGACGTGGCTACTACTACTCATGCTTCTTAGCTCATCTAAGATTCATGGTCTTGGTTACCAAAGCCCATGACCACCATCACCACACCTCTCCCTGCCGTGCTTGTGCCACCACTCGTCCCTGCCAAGATTTGTGCCAATTGTCACCGCTCCTCCCTGTCAAGGATCGTGACTGTAGCCATCAAAGCTCCATCCAACCTGTTTCGTTCCCACGAAAACGCAATCTCTTCTGATCACAGTTGCCGCCAAGAACCATTGTTGCTTGTTTGTTAATACCAGCCAGAGCTTCACCATAACAACAACAACTACGGAAAAAGGTAATCTGAACTTGTGCATATTTTAGTTTCCCATGGAGGAAGTAATAGAGTCACCAGTATGGGTACGAGATGGTGATATCTTTACCATGGTCAACCCATCTACCATACAAGACAGAATCACGTAAATCACACTTAGGGACTGAAGCCCAACACGGAAGAACCTTTTCAACTTATAAGAGACAGTCAACCAGGAAGCCATAACAGTGACAAGGTTACCACTTTTCAAAGATGCAGCGTAAGGATGTCATCACCTCCCTGTTTAGAAGGCGCCTGACTGACAAGCAGTATTTGGTTCAACCATCCATAAGCACTGTTATCAATGAAGAATAAAAGAGGAAAGTCGCGCCTCAGCAAGCCAGACCGACCAAATCGTGTCTGTCACATCACCTATTCAGAACTCAGTACCGCTTACCTAAGGTCTGCGCGAAGCTGCACATCAACAACCACATTACCGACGAAGTCAGATTCGGTGTCTCTAGACTTCCAATTTCCTATAGAAGTGGTGCATGGGCTGCCAGAAGTTGGACACAATACAAATCTATCAAGTGCGACTCCCGCTCATTGATCAATAAATGACAAATCCAAAAGATTGCCGCCTTCATCAATTCGTCAACCATCTTACCATCTAATGCAATGGAAGTACGCCTTTCAAGATAAAATTGGCTCAGGATAATTACACCTGGGGACTGCCAACACGGGATGCCTTCACGTCCCTCAACTAGGTTATTTCTGATATGGCATCATCACTGTCAAAGCTTTACGAGCTGCAGGAAGTTCTCAACATGAAGCCGTACACTGCATCAAAGACTCCAAAGTACGCCGCAGAGATATTTTCACGTATCCGGCCACGCCATCGGATCTAATACACATCTACACCTCCTTACAAGATCGTATTGTATTCCCAAGCCTACTCAAAAAATGCAGCTCTAGTGACCATACATAAGTCTAACTGGGGACTGCTCATCGCATCCCATTCCATACAACAATCCAAGATTCAGAAGATGATTCAAAGGATGTCGCTTGGAACGAATTCCTTGAAGACTTGATGGCAGCACGTCGGCAGCGGAACGCCTCTCAGCTCGTCTACTTCACTCAACGGCTCCGGAAGATCTTTCCCATACAAGCCTTCCAAGCATATCATCATCGCAATCAGAAAGGAAAGAATAGGCCTATGATCTAAAGAGTCAGAATAAATGCAATTTCGTGCCAGTCAATGCTCAAGAGTTTAAAGAACATTTCAATTGCAACTCAGCAGTCCAGACACTAAACAACTTAAAGTCAAGGCCTCTTGCAATTGAGCGCAATGGAGTTTGGTAAATTTTGAAACCCACTGGAGAGGTTAGATACTCATTCTTCTGGAGTCAAAACCTTATTACACATTCTGAAGAAGATCGATGGTACTGTTGGATGGCTACATACGCAAAAAAGAAAACAACACCTACCGTGAGTTCTCCTGGCTTGCCTTGCTGCTGATTATAACTATTGGAGATTGCTTTGTTTCCATTGACGCTCTCTCTACCGCCACTAACAAAGAAAGTCATTCACACCGAGCTAAATATCCGAGTTTGATCAACTACTCATGGATATTACACTCACAGCTAAAATACGAAGACAAGATGAACTTACCTTGCCGCTGACGATTGGCACGCTTATAATCGAGCTGCTGACAGTGACGAAGAGGAGCCGACCGCTGTAGACGAAAGCACGGGGCCGGACGAGCAACAAAATAGGGTCGATACCCCTTTTCATACGAATAGAGTTTATAGAGTTTGAACAGAAGAAGGATTCCTTCTTGCTCCATGAAGGGGAATAGATGGTTGGGCGCACCGCACTCATACCCCATAGCTGAGCTAGCAACACGCTACTACGAAAACCATTGGCCGCACGATTCCGCTGTTGAAGGTCGATTTGGGTTTCCCTGGTAATATCTACCTGCTTCGTCTTTTCAAATTTTATTTTTCGTCTGTCACCATCTAGTGCTTACCCCGCAATAATGTCACTCTTACGTGCTAAGAAGGGGACTTAATATTGATGGTGGTTTTTAGCTTAAGGCGAAAACTGTAAAAGTCTGGTTACCTGACCCAACATCAGAAGTAGTAGACCTTGACATATCTATACTCCGCAAGGAATTTGGAGAATATATTAGAATCTGATGAGTGCCTATGTCTCTCTTCATATTATATTGAAACTCAAGCTCCTAGATGAATTGTTCACTAGTATAGAGCCTAATGAGTATTTAAGCTCCTAGCTGCATTACTCACTAATGCCGGAGCCTGCCTAGTATTTTCCTATGCTATGTTCCCCAGCTCAACTCTCAATATTGGCATGACATGACGATTAATGTTCACTTGCAGCGGAGTAACACGAATCTCCCGAAGTGTCAGTATTGAGATTTGCATGAAAACACTCACAGGCTGCACCACTCTCTAATAAAGAGATTTCCGTGTCAACGTGCTCTTAATTAAAAATTAGCATGATCGACACAATTCCTTAAGGAAAACCTAGACTGTCCATGTTAGTCTTAAAAGCAATCACGACCATATGATTTGGACAGTCGATTCAACAAGCTTAGCCTCTTCCTAGCGGAACTAGGCAATCTCCATAATGTCCACCGACGGGCTCACTATTACCTCAGTCGATCGGGATACTTTTAGTTCACCCGCAGCATCCCTGGTCGTTAGCCAGAAGTTAGGGTGATCGCGCTGTTGAAAAGAATCTCAACGAGCTAAGACTGACCATATCGATCTCAAACTCATCACATCTGTCAAACTTAGCCAGCCTAGTTGGATGGCTCAGATGTTATTTGGAACGACCAATGAGGTGCAGATATACTCACCAGCAACTCGCCTCCATTCCTGGCCGGTCAAACTACTTATGATATGCTAGAAACCACCAAAAACGCTAGCCCAACGACAGGCCAGCCGCGAGAACGAAAGGAATCTTAATCGAATTAGGCTGCCTAGGACGGTCTTAAATCAATCGTGACCGACCAACTTCGCCGGCCGAATTGGCTGGCCTAGATTCAATCTCACTCAATGGGTAGGGTGCGGATACGTTCACTGATGGCTCGGCTATTGTTCTGACCAATCGAGTATTCTCTAGCACGCTGTGAACGCCCAAAATCATTGGCCACACGACTTTAAAACCCTAAAATTGAATCAACGGCAGTATGCAACTGCCGCAAATCATCTCCGACGTCCAACTTCGCCAGACGAGTCGACCGGCCTAGATTTGATTTCAGGTAATAAACAAGATGTCATCGTGATCACCATCCACTCCTCTTTCATGAGGAATGATCGGCCAAGCAACAACTAGCCCATAAGGATCCCAAACGACCGCCCAAAGGTGGTATTTTGATTTCTTCTCCACACTCCTCTTTCGTGGTTCACTCCCCATGTTCCATGGTGCGGGTATATTTTCCATTAGGATTATAGCTTCCCATACCTTCTCCACACTAGCATTCAAAGGTGGCATTTTGATTTCTTCCCATATTATCTTGTGACTTCGCTGCCCTCTGTGATAGTTTTGCCTCTGACCTCCATAAGTTTCTTGCGGCTGATCAAGTCTTTGGATTTTGTTATTTCCACCACGGCTATATAAGTTTCTCTCTCTTTTGAATTCTTCTTGATCACGACTCCCCATAGCTACTAGCTTTTGCTGATTATCACCCATTATCCTCTCTTGTTGCCCTTGCGAGGTGCTCGCCACTGTATTTATCAACTTAGGTAACAAGCTTGCATTCGCTGCTTTTGAACTTGTGTTCGCAACTGGGTATGATTCCATCTCATTTTGCTTTTCCTCAAGAGCAATATATTCCTCCTGAAGTTCCCGCAACTCAGTCATTGTGATCGTATTCTTGATTCTGAAAATTTGAATGTATAATAAATTGGTTGCGAACATAGCGTTAATGAATGATAAAATGAGATATCTCTCATCCACACGACCAGCCATATCACTACACATTGTATTTGCTTTAAACCAAATACATCTTCAATTCCAGGTCGCGAGAAATTGTTACTTATATACGCCCCTAAAAATATAGCCTGCAAATGGCTGAAAGATGTTATAGTATTCTTTGGCAAACCTTCAAACCATTTCAAGGCCTCTCCTGTTAAACTTGATGCAAAATATTTGCACAATATTGCATCATGGTTCTACCATTGTAGCATACATCTCACATAAGCTTTGATGTGTTGTACTGCACAAGTTGTTCCATCAAAAATCTGGTTAACGCAGTAAATTGCACTTTGGGGGTATTCCTCCTGATTGTACTTCTTGTGTGAATGGAGTTTTCGCAGCTTCCTCTATGGCTTCATCCAGTTGTCTCTTACCTCCTTCTCTTTTATTATTTATCATTCCTCTCATTTCCGCTAACTCTCTCAAAATATGTTCATTTATACCAGAATTTGGATCCATTGGTCTTTTTAATTCTTCCTCTCTTCTTCTGCGTTCATGTCTGTTTTGACTTTCTTGTTCATCATTTTCTTCTCGTCTTTCTCTGCGATCTTCTCTTTCACTTCTTTCATGAATTCACACACCGTTATATCTCTCATTTTCTCCTCTTTGCCGCCTTTTAGTTCTCCTTTGTACTCTATCATATTCTTCATTGATATTAACATTATTGCGATTTCGCTCACGCCTCCTTTCTCGATTATCATGATTATTTTGTCGAATTGCCTCTTGTAGTTCTTGTTCTTCCACTTCTGCTCTTAGTATTTCCCTCTCGCGAGCTAGATGTGCTTGTTCAGTATACTATCTTTCAATTTCATCTTCAATTATTCGTTCATTTCTTTGTATTTCTCTCCCATGTAATATTCTCCTTCCTTCTTCCTGATTTTTTTCGCCATCTTGATTATATCGACCCTGACAGTGTCTATTTCCCTGATTTCTATCATTTTGCCCGTTTTGAAGAGTTTCAGCACGTTGGATATAACGATCATCCATTATTTCTCTTCCTTCGCGACGTTCTTCGCCTGGATTTTGTACTCCCTCTCGAGTTTCTTCATTAGCATTTTATATAGGCAAATTTTGTCTTATTTCTTCTCTAACTGATCTTGAACTTGATCTTGTAGTGCTTCTTGACCTTCTATTTTGTAATCTCATGTTTTCCATCCTCAACTCATGATTTTGCCTTGTCAGATTCGCACGTTCTTCTGCTCCTAACCGCCTTTCTTCATGTATTGTTTGCCTCAATGCTTCTAATGATGCAATCTCTTTATTTCCATGAATTATTCCTCCAATTACTTCTTGGTCTCTCTCCTCTTGTCCATTGCCTCCTAATTGCCGCTCTTCTCCCATTTCATCTACATAATCTGACCTCCAAGTATGTACACTCACTCTGTCATAATCCACAGTTCTATTTTGTATTGGTGTACGTTGAATTGGCGGTTGAACTCGATTTTCTCCATTGTTCCTTGTATTCATTCTTGAAGATTCCCCCATCTCGTCTCTCCCTTCTCCAGCAAGTCTCCTACTCCTTCTAACAGTTGTTGGTTGTTTTGATGCATGTCTTCTTCTAGCCATTTTTCAATCTTGATGAGTTGTTGAAAATTATATGAAATTCTTTATCTACTATTCAAAATTCTTTCCAATCATAATATGAATCTTCATTCCCTGTTTCTAGCGCCATATGTAATTGCAGGAAATCCTACAATACACACCTCACAAGAATTCGTAATATTCAACACATCTTTAAGATCAACAATCAATCTCTTTATTAATTAAGTTAGAAATTTTACAAGAAGGAAGTGAAATCAAGAATACAATTGCTACTCTAAACTTTATCTCTCCTCAAAACTTTCTCTCTCATCTAAAAGATCTCTCCTTTTCTTAAGCCTGTTCACTCTTTATATAGGACATTACATAGTGGATGTCAGCTAAGCTGTCCTTTATTTTCGGATCTGACTTGCGACACTCTCGCAAGTATTCAAATGTTAAATCTCGCAACACTCCTAAATATCGCTAGGTCTTCACATTTTTCTTGTGTTCAGGCTGTCGTCATCCGTTGCGTCATTTTTATTACTAACCTGCGATATCTTCGCAGTGTGTCATTTATGGATTTCGCAAGGGTCTTGGTGTTGCGATATTCTGATCCTACATTTATTTTAATCATGGAGGCTCCAAGCACAACATCTTCTCGTTAAACCTTTGCTCTAATGGTTGTTGACACTGATCCAACTATCACGGAGAAGGAGATGTCTCATCCTTTTGTCACGTCTCTTAAGAGGAAAAAGAAGAATCAAAAGAAACCCATATCTGATTATTCTAATCGGAAAAGGTTTGAAAATCTTCTTGGAGAACTTAAGAAAACCAAAAAGGAAGTACAAGGACTAAATAGATTTTACATAAATATCTCAAACTACAAGATGCGCTTGTCAATCAACAACCTACCAGGTCTGCAAGAACTAACTCTTTCATTCATGAACCATATGTTCATATTCCAGTTATTGATAAGGAGTTTGGAGACGATAAAGATTTTAAATACTAGGAAACTTCTTTCGATGATTTTTATTCTTGAGAAGGATAACTAGGGTTTGGCATAGCAAAAATTGTGATTATACATAGCTATTTCCAACATTTTTCATCTTGCGTGTTTTAAGATTTATTTATTTAAATTCTAGAGTTGTTGAAAGATGAACTTGTAGTATGTAATCATTATCAGTTTAATTATTGCAAATATTCTTATGAATTGTTGTGCCTTTACGTTCTCGGGAATTGATCTAATATTTCATATATGCTCAGAAGCTAAATCTAGTATGTTTTTTATAAACGGAAAATAGAACAAACTCATTGAGATTTTTCTCGCAGTATTGATCTTCTTGTGATCACACTTTTGTGTTTTTGTTGCTTGATACACTGCGTAGATTCTCTTATGTTGAATAAAATCGAGTAAAATCATCTCGTTGTTCGTAACTGGCCCTGAGATTAAATTATGTCGATACTATGGATACAAATCCTTGTGAAATATTAAGACAAACAACATATTGATTAATTTATAACCAGAAAATTAAATAAATCATACATACCTAAACACATAAACCCAAAACAGTCCCGCAAAGCAACCAGATAAAAGAAAGTTACCTTAAAGATGAGAGAAACTTTCATATTACTTAGATTAAACCAGTCTCACATCAGAATCCCATTAATTAACTAATTACCCTTAATAATAATTAAAAATGCATCCGAGGTAGTAACATATAAAGAAACAAAAAAATATAATTAATAACTAATTTCATCCAAAGTTTATTAAGAATAATAAAAATATACATGTTCTCAAAGTGTTCTCCATCCTTTGTCTTCACTCTTGGTTAGAGGCCACTTTCTTTCCATCATACTTGATAACTTGCTCCCTACAGTAAAAGGACAATTGTTTGATTACTATATTTCTTGATCAAAAAATCGCTCACTATAGATTCAAGGAAAAATGATGAGTGAAAACTATTATGGTTTCATAAAAATTATTATGAAATAACCCAGCCCTAAAGTCTAAATCAAATTTTCGTACCTTTCCAATAGAAAATGGTTTGCCTACACTAAATCATTAAACTCCTTGTTGTAGTCGTCATGGCCTTTTTTCAGATCTGCTTTGGTGCAAAACCAACCAAGATAATCGTCACAATTAGCACATTTCAAGTATTGTCCATGATTAGCCCACTCATGCCTTAGGCTTATTATTTACGACATATATCTTTATCGTCTTAATGGTGCCAATCTTTCCCATCATCAAGTTTACAGCCTCACTAAAGATCATGTATTCTTCATTCTCAGTTCCACCAACATGCTGCAAAGAAAATAAATTAAATAAAAATAATAATGAAAAAGAAAGAAGAAGAAGAAAAAACAGAAAATGGAGACGGTTTCACTGTGACTCAATTAACTTTCAGGACTTACATCAACAAAATTGTCAAGTTTGGCCCTTGATTTTCTAATCTTCTTTTTGATTGCGCAGTTTGCGCAAGAAAAATGCATAGCCGTATATAATTCATCATCGATTTCTTCTTTACCTTGATCATCATTGGAAGATGAAGAAGAAGAACTACCGTGTTTTCTCTTTATGTTACCATAGTCTTCGAACGATTATTTGCTCGACCCTCCATTGTATTCCATACAGTCACCCGATTCTATTGAAGAAGGAGGTGTGTAGGCGAAAGGCATTTTTTTTTCCTAAAGGTATTTTCTTAACCTGGTATGTTTTTCTAGTCTTGAAAAGAAAGAGAAAGCTCAAAGTCTAGTGTAGTAGAAGACTAGCTAATGAGAGTAACTAAATATATATAGCACAGAGATAAAAGAAGATGATTAAGAATTTGTGAACATGAAAAATGAAATTAAGACAAACAACATATTGATTAATTTGTAACTAGAAAAATTAAATAAATCATACATACCTAAATACATAAACCCAAAACAGTCCCTCAAAGCAACCAGATAAAAGAAATTTACCTTAAAGATGAGAAAACTTTCATATTACGTAGATTAAACCAGTCTCACATCAGAATCCCATTAATTAACTAATTACCCTTAATAATAATTAAAAATTCATCCGTGGTAGTAACACATAAAGAAACATAAAAACATAATTAATAACTAAATTCATCCGAAGTTTCTTAAATATAATAAAAACATACACATCCATTTTCTTCAAAGTCGTCTCCATATTTTGTCTTCGTTCTTGGTTAGAGGCAACATTCTTTCCATCATACTCCCTCCGTTCCTAATTAATAGGCTGGTTTTGTTTTTAGAGAAAATTAAGGAAATTAAGAGAACTAATCATTGAAAGTGGTCCTCATGACACTTGTCAATAAAAAGAAGTGAAGTGAAATGGTCCCCATGACACTTGTCATCAAAAAAAAGTAAAGTGAAATGGTCCACATGTCACTTGTCATCAAAAGAAGTTAAGAGAAAAGTGGTCCCAGAAAACTAAAGTAACATTTGACTTTCCCAATTAGGAAACCAGCCTTTTTTTTTGAAACATCTATTTATAGAAACCAGCCTATTATTTAGGAACAGATGGAGTACTTGATAAATGCTCCCTACATTAAAATGACAATTGTTTGATTACTATATTTTTTGATCAAAATGTCGCTCACTATAGATTCAAAGAAAAATGATGAGTGAAAACTATTAGGGTTTTATAAAAATTATTATGAAATAATCCAACCCTTAAGTCTAAATCAATTTTTTGTACCTTTCCAATAGATAATGGTTTGCCTGCACTGAATCATTAAACTCATTGTTGTAGTCGTCATGACATGCAAAACCAACCAAGATAATCGTCACAATTTGCGCATTTCAAGTATTGTCCCTGATGAGCCCACTCAACCACCTTAGCCTTATCATTTACGACATATATCTTTATCGTCTTAATGGTAACAATCTTTCCCATCATCAAGTTTACAGACTCACTGAAAATCATGTATTCTTCATTCCCAGTTCCACCAACATGCTGCAAAGAAAATGAATTAAATAAAAAAATGGAAAAGAAAGAAAGATAAAAATCATAAAATGGAGACGGTTTCGCTGTGACTTAATTAACTTTCAGGACTTACATCAACAAAATCGTCAAGTTTGGCGAGTGATTTTCTAATCTTCTTTTTGATTGCGCAGTTTGTGCAAGCAAAATGCAGAGCCGTAAATAATTCATCATCAACTTTTTCTTTACCTTGATCATCATTGGAATATGAAGAAGAAGATCTACCGTGTTTTCTCTTTCTGTTACCATAGTGTTCGAACGATTCTTTGCTCGACCCTCCACTTTATTCAATACAGACACCCGATTCTATTGAAGAAGGAGGTGTGTAGACGAAAGGTATATTTTTTTTCCTTCTAAAGGTATTTTCTTAACTTGGTATTTTGTTCTAGTCTTTAAAAGAAACAGAAATCTCAAAATCTAGTGTAGTCGAAGACTAGATAATTAATGAGAGTAACTAAAATATATATAGCACATAGAGAAAACAAGATGATTAGGAATTTGTGAACCAGAAAAATGAAATTAAGACAAACAACATATTGATTAATTTGTAACAAGAAAAATTAAATAAATCATACATACATAAATACATAACCCAAAACAGTCACACAAAGCAACCAGATAAAAGAAAGTTACCTTAAGATGAGAGAAAATTTCATATTACTTAGATTGAACCAGTCTCACATCAAAATCCCATTAATTAACTAATTACCTTACCCTTAATAATAATTAAAAATCCATCCGAGGTAGTAACACATAAAGAAACATAAAAACATAATTAATAACTAATTTCATCTGAAGTTTCTTAAGAATAATAAAAACATACACATCCATGTTCTTGAAAGTCTTCTCCATCATTTTTCTTCACTCTTGGTTAAAGGCCACTTTCTTTCCATCATACTTGATAACTTGCTCCATACAATAAAAGGACAATGTTTGATTACTATATTTCTTGATCAAAATGTCGCTCACTATAGATTCAAGGAAAAATGATGAGTGAAAACTATTAGGGTTTTATAAAAAATATTATGAAATAACCCAACCCTAAAGTCTGAATCAATTTTTCGTACCTTTTCAATAGAAAATGGTTTTCATGCACTGAATCATTAAACTCATTGTTGTAGTCGTCATGGCCTTTTTTCTGATCCGCTTTGGTGCAAAACCAACCAAGATAATCGTCAAAATTTGCACATTTCAAGTATTGTCCCTGATTATCCCACTCAACCACCTTAGGCTTATCATTTACGACATAAATCTTTGCCGTCTTAATGGTAACAATCTTTCCCATCATCAAGTTTACAGCCTCACTGAAGATCATGTATTCTTCATTCTCAGTTCCACCAACATGGTGCAAAGCAAATAAAATAAATAAAAAAGAAAAAACATAAAATGGAGACGGTTTCACTGTGACTTAATTAACTTTCAGGACTTACATCAACAAAATCGTCAAGTTTGGCTGATGATATTCTAATGTTTTTTTGATTGCGCAGTTTGCGCAAGCATAATGGTGAGCCGTATCAAATTCATCATCAATATCTTTTTTACCTTGATCATCATTGGAAGAAGAAGAAGAGCTACCATATTTGCCCTTTCTTTTACCTTAGTATTCGAACGATTCTTTGCTCGACCCTCCACTGTGCTCTATACAGTCACCCGATTCTATTGACGAAGGAGGTGTGTAGGCGAAAGACATTTTTTTTTCTCTTTTAAAGGTATTTTCTTAACCTGGTATTTTGTTCCAGTCTTGAAATAAAGAGAAAGCTCAAAGTGTAGTGTAGTAGAAGACTAGCTAATGAGAGTAACTAAATATATATATATATATATAGAACAACGAGTTGCTAGTTTCTGACAAAGAAAAGAATTAGTCTTGCGAGACAAATTGTTACCCCAAATATTGGGGGTTCATATCAAAAGGATCATATTAAATTATTACAAAGTGGCTTTGCTATGGTTTGAAAAATCATATGTGCCAAAATGGAATGTATAGTAACTTAAAAAATCGCGGTGACATACTTTGTCCAAAGTGGCAGGGACTGTGGCATTGCAACATCTATGCCATGGCTTCATGTTTCCATTAAAGTGAACAAAAACAACATTTCGAATCTTGTCCACGCATATGCTTGGATTATATTCAAGCTCAAAGACACGCCAAAAATTTGTCCAGCGACTTTGCTGTGGAGCAAAATGTGATCAAGCCAGTTTCAATTTTCATTCTGCGAAATGTAATTCGCATGATTAGGTATCCATATACCGTTATAAAAGATTGATATCGTCCGTTCCAAATCCATTTCAAAATCTCGTGGAATGCTTCAGGGTCAAACCATTTGTCATTATTTATCATCTTGTAAAGAAAATAAGTTTAGGTACATATGCAAGCATAAACTTCTTCCAAATTTTCTCGACGAGTTGGTGATATTGGTTTCAAGTGTCACTCAACCTAGCGTAGCCAAAAAGAAATTAAAAAATAAAATAAAAATAACACAGGGCTAGAGGAACATTCGTTGGACATCGTATAAAAAAATATGAGTAGTATTTTAGAGGTATTATCGACGTGTACAAGCATAATGTAAATGACAATAGTAGTGTATAGGATGTAATCATGTAAAACATGTACCAAAACTTTTACGTATTTTGTCTTTGTTTGGTTTTGAACCTCCACATAAGGGCAATTCCTACGGGAATGAACAAACTCATTTTTTTTGTTGAGCCAGGTGGATGGCCAAACAGGTTTCTCCTCTGTGGAACAGCAATGAGCGGTTGAACATCAAGTGCCCGGGATAGGGACACACGCTAGCGTGTGAAGGTTAAACGCCACACCAATGGGTATTTTTTATAATTCAAAATTCACTTTTTACCTCTATAAATTACCATCATCTTCAAACAATTCACTCACACCAAAATTCACTTTTCTTGAATTTTCTCTTCTGAAATCTATTTCAATTTTTTAGTTTATTGTTGGTGAAATGGCTGAAAAGACGATTACACTTTTTTGCGATGCAAACTTGAAGCTGTTGTTTCTAAGATATGTGGGAGTTTTAAAAAGATTGAAAATTGTAAGAGGGAAATGCAAGTTTTTGAAGTTGCTCCAAGAAAATGTTCCGCTAAAAGGCAAAGAAGAGCTCCGGTTTTGAAAGTTAGCAACAAAAAATTCAAAAACAAAGGCGAAACTGTCAAAGAGCGCGTTGAATGGAAGATACGTCAAATGAAGATAAACTGGAGACCAAAACTTGTACTTGATTTTTATTGAAGTTGTTTAGTATTTTTTATTATTGTCTAAGTTTATATCTTGTAAAAGAATTGGCAGTAATATCAATGAATAAAAATATTTAGATTTTAAAATAGATTTCCATTTCAGATTAAGCGAAATTTATTACAATTTAAACTTGAAAATAACATCAAAGTACATTTTAATAAACCACAACAAAAACATCAAACTACATCAAATCCAGCGACATTCTCTCTGTAGAGTTCATAACATTCAAAATGGTTAAACTCTCTTCCGCTTTCTTCAGTAAACTTGGTCTGAGCAATGGTTTTCTGTAAAACAGATAAACAACAAGTTTGGATATTTATGGTGCAGTTGAGTCCATAAGGACAGAGGAAAGATACTTACCAGTTCTTCGTTGGATAATCCAGAATTGCTACGATGAACCATCCACAAAACTTCTGTATAATGTTTGACTTCCTTAGTGATGAATAAAATTCTTAGTTCTAGGCTCTTATTGTTTCTTATGGTTTCGTTTCGCGATGCTACAAAATTTCCCAATACTCTTTCCCAGAAGTAGTAATTGTTCATTGGTCTCATCATACGATATAACCAAGATCGAGCAAGAGTAACATCTTATTCCATTGTAAAGACCGGGAGCGGCATTCGAGTGCAGAACATATGTGCTTGAGATGGACCATATTTTAGAATTCTAAAACACGCTTCGTAACGAAAAGGTTTACAGTGAGCTTCCTCCCAATTATCAAGAGTTGTTTGGATCAGTTCATCTTCAGTTACAATAATGAACTTTTCTCGACCAATTTCCATTACCAGAGCAAGAAATGGATGGACTGCAAGCCTAATAGATTGAAAACGAGCACACAATCGACGAGCATCTCGGTTTCCTAGGTTTCCCGTCAGTGAGACTAACATTGAAAAAACGTTCTCCCAAAAAGAACCATCTTGAAAGCCCATACCAATGATTACCCTATAAAAAAATATGCTTTGCATATAGTTATATCCTCTTCTTCAGTAAACTTGGGACCGCGATTTCTAACAGACATCTCTGCAGAGTGAGAGAGATTAAGAGTTTTAGAAGGAAAAAAAAAAAGATGTGATTTTGGAGATGGGGAGAATGAAATTTATAGGTCGAGAAAGAAAATTGAGCCGTTGGCGTTTGTAGTAAAAACGCGCGGATTTACTACAAACGCTCGTTTGAATTACCATAGGAGTTGGCGTTTATAGTAAAACCACGCGACTTTACTAAAACCGCCCGTTTGAATTACCAACGCCTATTTTTATTGTTATAAATACAAGTTTTATTCTCAACCAAACCAACAGATTTCTTTCTTAAGCCAACAACATCCACCATGTTTTCTAAAGGTAAAGCGAAGTATATATTATGTGTCGAAGCAAAAGAGGTTTGTTCATTATGTTTCATGGATAACCACAGTCTTATGCAATTCCCTTGGATGTATTCAAAGTTTCCGCGGGAAGGTTGTTCATGCAAAATGGTGATTGAATCACAACCGGAAAAGCTCAGGTATTTGCAATGCCAAGATCCCAAATGTCCAGAGGAACCACATATGCTAGATGATGCTATGAAGATTAAAAAAGAAGAAGAAGAAAAGATTGCAACACTATGCAAAAACTTCAAACTTAAAGCTAAATTGAAGAAGGAGTTATTACACTGCAAGCATTGTGGATATGGAGAGCATGAATACAAACATTGTCCACAGAGAATCAATGGATGCTCAAAGCCCGGTTGCAAGACTTTTATGCATTTGCGGACTTCTTCTGGAGAAGACACATATGGAAGGCATTTCTGGGAATGTCTTAGGTGTTTTTTGGTGGAGTGGGTTGATTGAAGTTGAAGGACAAATCGATTCACTATGGTATTATATTATTTAGTTTGTTGTTTATTTTGTGTTATTACGATTATCTAAAACCGAACATGTGGATGTCTTCACATTTGCACCATCAATATCATAATTAATTTAAATTTTTCTTGGATTAAACATTGCACCATCAAAAACATACTGCATTGAACAACCACATCATACATAAGAATAAAAGAAATACATTAGATTAATAACTACTACATAGGCGTCAATTCTCGGCGGGTGGTGGAATTCCTAGGGCGATGTAGGGATTGTATTTATTGATCACCCTAAGAATGTTGAAACAAGCATGGAAGTCGAAAGGACGACCGCTGTGAGATACTGCACACATCGCTAGAGTTCTGGGTTCCACTTCATGTTCGGCTTCACCGTCGAGCTTATTTATGTGATTCTCAATTAGTAAAGCGATGAATTCCGATATATGACTACTAATTGGACTAAAACGATGTGACAATAAGTGAGGATCACGCCCATTAATGTTTCCCATTTCAGCGGTGAACATTTCATGAAATTTCTCCCACATCGTCGATTGGGATACATTCCTACCGATAGCGGCAACATCTTGTGTGTGAAAAACGTAGGCTCCGCCAATAGCTAAATCCTCTTGTTGAGTGAATCTAACACCACGAACTCTGGGAGGCATTTTTGTAGATGATTTGAGAGTGAAGAATGTGTTGAATGTTGAATTTAGATTTGAAATGAGGAGTATTTATAGAACTCAAAAATTATAGCCGTTAGATCACAAAAGTTTTCAGCCGTCCAGATTCAGCCGTTGGCGCTTTTATGAATAACGCGGCGCGTTTAGAAAAAACGCTGGCGTGTGAAGTAACCACGTGCGATAGAAAGAAAAGCGCCAGCGTTTTTGTCTCACGCGCCAGTGTTGGTGACAAGCTCGCCTGGTCTTCCATCGTGCACACGCTACTTGTTCCATCTCACTCAACAAACCAACAAATTTGTTGGTTTGAACATCCATTTTTCATGTTTGTTGAGTCCATAGTGGGATCAAAATCAACAAATCCTTATTTTGTTGAGTCCATAGGAACTGCTCTAAGTGAGAGGTCTTCCTCGTAACTTAAGTATAAAATATAGTTAAGGACTAAGGAAGCTTCAACGAAGTTCCCTGCAACCCCCCGTCACATCAAACATATGGGTTGGAAGGCTTTAAAACTTGTGAATATTTTTGGCAGAGTAATAAATCTGTCAGTAGGTAGTTTACCTTATCTCATGGACTTTGAATTTATTTGATTTGATCTAATGGTGTATTCTGTTTTGAAATGAACCAAACCAAAGAGAGTCGAGAATAAACTTTGCAGCAAGAAGAAAGGGTCAAAGACTAGCCAGACTAGGTGCTATCACGTGTTTTTCACCTTGTGAAATGTAATTAGCATGATTGGATAAATAATAAAGTGGTAAAGTAAAACATTAAATAGTGAAACTATCGTAAACCCCCTACTATATGGGTTCAATATTAAGAAGCCTTATCAAATGGATCCTTCACTATCAACTCCATTCTTTCACATTTTGATATTTCTAGGCCCAAAACTTTTGATGTTGGGACAGATTTTGAATTCTCCCGGAATGCTGATGTTATCAATTTTTTAATAAATTTAAAATACCAAAAATATCCTCCACTATTTATAGTTGTTTTATACAGTAATAGAAAATCAAATTAGATTTTCTCTTTACTCTCTCTTCTCTCTACTCTCCGGCGACAACAAAAAATAAAATCAGATTTTCTCTGAATTCGAATTGTTTCGTTGCATTGAAGAATAACAAACAGGTCCACTGATTTTTAATTCGTTGTATTGAAGACGAGAGGAAGAAGAACGCATTCCTTAATTCTCAATTCGTTGATTTTAATTCACTAGTTTTAGATCTGACGAGATGAAGACGGTGCATTGAATAAGAACAAATAAGTGTGTTTCAATTTATCTTTTATGTTTTCGTTGTTTGTGTTGAGCTTCGACTTTTTTATTTCGATCTTTACTGATTTTCATTTTTTTTTTATTTGGATTTTTTTGAGTCTGAGAAGAGGAAGAAGACAGATTGGAAAATAAAAAAATCAACATAAGTGTGTTTTGATCTAGTTATGAATGCTATTGATTTAGATTTTTATGATTTGGATCTTAATGATTTTGATTTTTGTATTTCGATGTTGTTGATACTGATAACAGAAAGAAGAAATGACATTGTTTCAAAAGAAGAATAACAACAAATCTAGGTACGATTTTGTTTTTGTTTTGATTTCAACTTTGTTTTCAAATATATATATATATATATTTCTTGCATGTCCGATCTTGGAATTTGTTAATTGTTTTTGTTATATATATATATTAATTGTTTTTGTTATATTTCTTGCATGTCCGATCTTGGAATTTGTTGTTTATTTTTTGTTGATACTGAGAAGAGGATGAAGAAAAAATATTGTTTCAGAACAACAACTAACATTTTAGGTATACATGCTATTTTTTTATGAAATGTGTAACTTGAGGTTACACATATTTGTATTTTAGCATGTGTAGCTTGAAGTTACACATATATGTCCTGTAGCATGTGTATTTGTAAACAGTTATAGCATTTGTATCTTTAAGACACATTTTTTCTATTTGTTTTCCTTTGTTGAGTATGTTGATTGCTAATTTTATGTTTAGCTTGCCGCATAGGATATATTTTTCACGAGCGGACAACGCCCCTGAGTGAATTGCGTTAGTTTGTTTTTTGATATTTTTATTGTGTGTTCGTATTTTTCAGGTTGCCATGGCTGCTGTGAGTTGCATTGCTATTGTTCGCTACTTTTCAGACTTCATTACCACTCGTGTTGATGCTGAAACCACACTTGATGAGTTTAAGGTCGAATTTCCAAGAAACTAATGGAATCAATTTACTCGACTTGGTATTTGTTTCTGCTTCCGAGAATGTGGGAAAGATCTTCCGGTTGACTGTGATTATTCGCTTCAAGCTCTTACATCGCTCACACATAGTAAAAAAAAGACTAGTTTTGATATTTTCTTGCAAAATGTTACTCATGTAGCCTCCTCATCTAGCTCTAGGGCAGCTTCTTCTATTTCTAATGGTTCTAGTACGTCGTCGAGAAACAATCATTCAGTTGGAATGTATTTGGAAGATAAGAGCAAGCCTTCAAAACCTTTGTTATCGGATGGTTTGCCTAAGTTCCTTGGTGAGATTGGTTATTTACTGAAAAACTCAGTATCTGCATATACGAAAATTATCAGAATAATAATGCATACTGTAATATTCCCAGATTTTCTATAATTTTATCGTATTGAAACTCAAGCTCCTAGATGAATTATTCACTAGTATAGTGCCTAATGAGTATTTACTCTATGTTGTATTCCCAGCTGAACCCTTAATGATGACATGACATGACGATTAATGATTCACTCTTAGCTGATTATCATGAATCTCCTGAAGTGTCTGAATTAAGATATGCATGAAAGTACACGCGCAAGCTGCGCCAACAAGACTTGAGTTGCGCTACTTGCAAGAGTAAAAAATTAGTAATTTTGTATTAATGTTATAATCCGCCTAAACTGATTAATTTTGTACCAATTCACAAAATTTAATTTTTTAACTTAATTTTGTGTCCCTGACAAAAATTAGATTTTTTGCCTGGCGTTTTTAAGGGCCACTCAAAAGGAATTAGGGGCCAACAATAAAACAAAATAGGGTCACCCAAACGTAAATTGAAGCCAGCCCTTATCTCGCGTAATTCGTAATGGCAAAATTGCCCTTACATATTCGGTAGATATTATAAGATTTTTATCATCCGAATGCATTCGGTAGATAAAATTATAATATTACTTCCGATTGTAGTCAGTGTAGTATTTGGCATTTTGGAACGACTATCAGCCTTGGAATTTCGAAATGCTTAACTACTATATTCGGTAATCATTCAAATTTTTTGTCTTCCGAATATATAGTGGCCCAAAATTCAGAATTTTGAAAAACTTGAAGATCTTCAAATTTGGAACTTGTAATAATCGGAAGGAAACCAAGTCTCCCAAACCTCCGAATATGGAGTGGCCCAAAAATCCAACACTGCCATAATGTTATATTTGAGAAACTTGCAAATCAGTGTTAAATTCATACTCCGTGAAACTAACCATTGACAAACCATAACGTGATTTAAGAACTTAAAATCCGATCCAAACCTTAAAAACTACATAATCCAACACAAACTATAAATACTATGAAACGACATAATCCAACACAATTCATTTTCATTTATCTATATTTCTTGACTTTACGACCGTGACTACCTCCAAGTCATGCAAGACCACGAGTTAAAGCACCTTCAGTTGGAGCACCTTCAGCTCTCGATGAAGCTCGACTTCTTTTACCCGTCTTTGATACTGCCTTCTTGGGCGGATTCTTCTTCGTGCCTTTTTTCTCCCCAAACTGAACTGCATAATCTTTATTATCCATATTATCCACTAGGTCTCTAGCCTCTTTTATCTTCTCAACTGGCACGGGATCTCCGCTCCTCATGCATGCAGTTAATATTTTGGAAACACACTTGAACCTATTCACCTGTTTTTATACATAATGACATAACATCAAATGGTTATTACCTATGATTTATAGCCATAATATAAAATGAAAAATGTTATAAGAATACGCACCAATCTATCATAACCATTTGGTTTTTCTTTAATGATACAATTATAACTGGACCCCGTCGAAGTAGTCTTTGATTTAACTTCACGGATGACCAAAGGATGGGATACGTTCCTATACCAACTCATATAGCCTGGAGAATTTTCATCACTTCGGGTGACAGGTCTACCAGTGTTGATAATGAACGCAGTCCTCTTATCCTAGTTATCAAGAACAGTAGGTGGGCCTGAGTGAACTATCGTGAGATTGTCACCACTAGAAGAGCATTTTTCCGACTCCAATTTGTAGTAATCCCCTATGTGATCCATTGGTTGATGTTGTATATACCCGTGTTGTCGCATCACCCTAGAGGGGTTGTACATCGCATATTTTGTGGGGTGCCACAACGGTCCAAAAAAGGGGACAAGTCCGACCGAACATTTATATGCCCACTAGCTCGATCTTCCTTGTATGGATCAAAGCATACGTCTGAGGCCTTCATATGGTCCAAAATCTCCCTCATGCGAATCAACTGCTGCTCTTTTGACCAAGAACGGTTGTCTTCGAAGATATATTTTGTTCCTCTAGGATTACCTTTGCGCCACTCCGGGTTCTCTCCGGCCAAGTTCAGGATGGGGAAGTGGTCATAGATCCATGCCTATACAGATAAGAAAACAAGTATTAGGAAATGGATTCTAAACAATTGGAAGTAAAAGTACATAAATTGAAACCGAATACACATATTCGGAAGTAAGTGATCGCCGAATACAACATATTCGGAGGCTAACTATATGTAGATCCTACCGAATATGCATCATTTGGAGTTCAGTAAACTCTAGTTTTTTGGCCTATAAATTCGGTAGTAATTTCCCAACATTAAGAACCGATTCTACATAATCGGAAGCAAAATTAAGTGATGTGTTTCCGAAGAAACCACATTCGAAAGGTAAAAATGTGTAGATCTTACCGAATATGCATCATTTGGGCTCAGTAAACTTTATTTTTTTGCCTATATATTCGGTAATAATTTCTCAACATTAAGTAACGATTATAAATAATCGGAAATAAAACTAAGTAATTTGTTTCCGAATAAACTATATTCGGTAGTTCAAAATATGTTATTCCTACCGAATATGCATCATTTAGAGTTCAGAATATGCATCATATGTACTGTCTACCAAATAACTATAGATGGACTTATAGAGTTAAAAAAAAACCCTGCAATAGAGCCACGTTCCCGGCAACTTGGCTAGTTCCTTGCCTCGACGCCTTTCTCAACTCTTCCATCAATAATGCTAGGCATGTCGTTCCCCAAGAATAGTCACCGACTTCATGGAGAGGATCAAAAAGTTGTATAAGGTTGGCGTCGATCCGGTTGCCAGAAGTATTGGGGAAAATGACACATCCCAATACACAAATGAGATATGCGGTGGCCGCGTGGTTCACTTGCTCATCAGTTAACGTTCCTTTCTTTTCTTTATCCAAGGTGCCTCGGTACATATCCATCAAAACGCTAATGTTGATCTGTCTAGTTCTGTAACTTGCATGCCTCATGAACTCTTGTCTTGATGTATGTTCATCCCAACCTAAGCACTTTTTAGTTAGAGCATAAAGTTGTTCCCAAGATAACTGCTTTGTGTAGTTCAACTTCACAGCTGTGCCTTGGTCAGGGAGGTTAAGAATCTGCAGAACATCATCTGGGGTAATCGCCATCTCCCCAAATGGCATATGAAAGGTGTCGGTCTCTGGATACATTTTCTCCACGAACGCTGATATAGCCACACGATCATGTTCCAAAAATGAATTCTCGGCAGCAGCAGCTAACCCCGAGTTGGCTATAATAGTCTTGAACCTTACACATTCACCGGATAAAGGCCAATCAAGCATTTTTGTTGGTGCGGCGGTGGGTTTGACTAGACGAACCGCATCTTCATGATACTATTAAACACACGAAAAATGTTTAAAGTAAATACAAAAACCATTAAGACAACTATTACGATAGAACACATAGGATACGATTATTATTACCTCGGTTTCGTATATGTCTTTGTCTCAGGAGTCTTTGTTTCCAAATAGAAATTTTCCTCCATCCGCCGGTAGCCCAAGGATTTTGCCTGCTGGAATATTCTTCACCTTCAACTGCTCAGGGACAAGATGTTTGGCTTTCTTAGCAATATCCTTTTTTTTCACCTACTTCTCCTTTGTTGTTTTTTTTGGCTTTTTGGGTACCACTTGGTTGACCTTATTCTTGTACTGTTGGCACTGGATCAATTGGTTCAATTTCATGGTGGGATGTAACTTGTGGACCATTTGCTTCTACACCTTGTTGAGTGGCTTGTTGAGCACTTGGTTGCACACCTTGTTCACTGCCTTGTGGACCAGTTGGTTCTACACCTTGTTGAGTGGCTTGTTGAGCACTTGGTTGCACACCTTGTTCACTGCCTTGTGGTTCTACACTTTGTTGAGCACTTGAATTAGCCTTGGCACTCCTTTCTCTCCTAGCACTAGCTGTCACTTTCTTACTCCCTTCTCGACGAGGCCCTAAGTCGCCTGTTTTTGGGGCTTGCTTAGCTCGACTTTGTCTAAACAACAAAAAAAAGGAACAGTGTTTACAAACTATACAATCGGAAGACAAAGTACACAAATAATACCCGAATGTATACATTCGGAACTAAGAGTACACATTTTGTTCCCGAATACAAAACAATCGGAAGATAATCAAATATATGTGTTGCCGAATATTCATCAATTGGAGTTCAGAAACTCTAAATTTTTCATCCTATATAATCGGACGTATAAAACATTATATTGTCTTCCGAATAAATGCTGGCCCCAAAATGGGATTTTGCCTAAATCACAATTTTGAGAATTTTTCATCATATATATATATATATATATATATATATATATTCGGTAGTAGATGAATATCCGAATACTATGTCCCAACATCAATATATTCGGAAGTAAAAATGAATCTTAACCTCCGAATATGTCCATCTAAAGTTACAGGAAGAAATGACCTAACGTATTCGGGAGTAAACATATACAACTATCTCCCAAATATTGTCGATGTTCTTCAGAAATGAAGAACACGACTATATTCGGAAGTTTAAGAGACATACATATCTCCCGAATCTGGTAATATTCAGAAAACCCTAGAATTTTTTTTTAGCGATTCGTCGATTTAAAGCGATATAAACCCATAAATTGACGAAATCTTACCTAATTGGGCCATTTGAAGTTGCCGGAGTGTTTGACTATCAGATTCGCCACCACCAACTAATCCGCGGCTTCGTGTTCTTCGCTTTCTTCTTCATTTTCAGCAACAATTTCTTTATTTCTTGCTAGAATTCCAATATGTGGATCCACGCCGCGAACTACGTTTTTCGTTTGAGCTCCTCCTTTGTGATTATCTTTTGTAGACATCGTTGAAAAAATGAATCGACGATGTTTTGATTTTACGATTCACGACGACGATAAGTTGAATTGAAGAACGAGGGAAGAAAAAAAATTCATCCACATTCGGGAGTGAAGAGGAGGAGAAGAAGAAGAAGTGAAACTGATTTTGAAATGAAAATGAAAGGTTTTTAAGTTTTTAGGTTTTATTACTGGAAGGGCATTTAGGTAACTTCAATGTCCTATAGGGTATCCCTTAACTAGTGCCCTTGGCTGGGTATGCCCCTAATTCCTTTTGAGTGGCCCCTAAAAACGCCAGGATTTTTTGCCCTAAAATGGAGCAAGCACCATATCTCGATCCCTATTGGTCGAGACTAAACCTAGGAAATCTAGGAAATTGGCTCATCATAGAGATAATAGTAATTTTGTATTAATGTCATTCCAATAGGGTTTGTAATTCTTTAAGGATTGACGATTTATGATTTTCAATTGATACAATTTGATGTTCGGCACCTTTGGATTTATAATTATGAAACCAGGTTCATTAGACTAGAATATTTGGGAAGAAGAACAGTGTTTGGTTTTATAGTGAGTCACGAGTTGACTATTGGCTTTGTACTGAGTTGCGAGTTGAAATGAAAACTAACCAACTGTCTTAACTCGGCCCTGGCTAGACGATTAAGGGACTTGAATGTCTTTTGACATGGCATATTAAATGCCACCTGTATATTGACAGTCGTTAGCCTGTTTTCTAAAGAAAATGACGGATAATATCGAACCGTGGGCATTAAATATATATAATAAAAAAAACGTAGACATTTTTTTAAATGCATTTCTTCGTATGTGCATCTTATCAAAACCACCTATCTGTTCAATAATTCAAGAGCGAGTGGACCTACGTGGTTCTGGTGGAACCAACTCAACTTTGTTTGTAAGCATCAATTCTATACAGACCGTAAAAAAAAACAATGAGAAAACCGCTTCTCATGGATTTTCGGAATTTGTGGGCTCCACTGAGCCCCACTCCTTGGGAGTTTAGCTGGGGGGCCATACATTGTGTGTGGCAGGTTTTTTTTTATTGTTTGTTGCTAGGTCTGTTGAGACTTTTTGGTTTGCAAGAAGATTTAGGGTGCTGAGTCTGCTGACCCCTCAGATTCCACTTTTATAACTTTTACCTCGGTTCAAAATTCTCAGTAACACCCTTACAGTACTTGCTAGGAATTGAAACTGAACTTGCAAAGAGTTGGTTTTAAGTTATAATGAGATACACTACGCCGTTGATGATCCGAGATTCTTGCGTTCCTCCAAAAGGAGAATCAGTAATGTTTCCTGAAGTTGAAGGACCATCTATCTTCTTATTCACCACTGGAGACAGAACATTGCATATCTTTAGCTTGACGTTAGCTGCTGAAAATGTGACTAGAGCTGGAGTAAACCAGAGGTTCTTCCTTTCTAATGGATGCACTTGATTACTACAGTTCTGCTCGGTCTATTTATCTGTGTAAGGAACTGAATTTGGTACTCAACTCTTTTACTAGCAACAAACATTATGATTAAATTTCAATACTCCAGTCAAAGACATGAATTATTACAATATGATTATATTATAACCAAATGCTGGTTACATTTCTGTAAATAAAACAATACCGATTTTAGCACAAGAAGGTTGTAATCATTTTAGCTTTTTCGTAAAGTCAGAGATCTGTAGCAGTTGAATTCTGGGAATGCTTGCTCCTTCCCCCCTCTCACTCTCAGTGTTGTAACCCCAGTCCACTACACAGAGAAAGGAAAATGGGAAATAATAAGCATATTAAACTATCTGATATAAGCAAACAGGGTATTAAGAAGGATCGAGGAACCGAAAGTATAAGAAGCAAAAACCTACCCAAATACAAATTCCATGCATCCAACTCTGGCTCTTTAATAACATTCTTCAAAGTCGCAATTCGATCTTCCACAAAGCTGCACAATAAGAAAAAGAAAAGGGATTAACTTTATTTCCAGAGGTACACGAAAGCTCACAAGTCCATTCATTGTGCATGTGTGGAAGATGTCAACTAGTTAGCTCTCCTAAAGACGACCTTTCTAAGTTTTGTTTCCCTACTACTACCAATTTATTATGGATCTTACTGGAGCTTTAAACCCTGGTGTTCTGGCATCCTTTGGAGCTGCTTTAGCACTTCCACCTTGGGACTGTACAGGAATCATAAAACTTCATGTTATAATAAATAAATACAGTTTTCTTCATAATACAATTCATTCAATAAAAATGAGGAAATCGATTTTGACTGTATATACGAACCCAGTTCCCAGACCATAGATTCTGTCAGAAGGAATGTTCACCCCAGCAAGCTCTTTCAGTAACACCTCAGCAAACCGACCCTGAAACAACATGTAAAAGGATATGGTCACATTAAGTAGACATTGAAGGGATAGAAAAATACGGAAATTTGATCCTAAAGAATGTCATCCAACATGTTTCTACAATTATATAAGAATAGTTGCAAAGGATTTTCTGGCACTAGTGGAGATAAGTTTGTGAACAACGAAGTCACCTGTTTAGTTGTCACAATGTATACCCTTGAACTTGAAAATTTCAGAGCCTCTGATACACCTGGATACAATCTGTAAGAGAAGCACGGATGATGATTTCAGATGCTTGCTGGCCTTTCACTTCATAAATACAGAATAAAATAAACTAAAAAAAACGTACATATGATCTCCGAAAAGCATTAGATCACAAAAACGCATTTTAAACTATGTTGAGCTTCTTCTTCTTTATTTCCTGAGGAAATAGGCTATATTATCTATATATGATGAGCCTTCAGTGAACAATCACATGATGCAAATTTTTAAAAGGCCAATTATTGTGTATTCATGATAAATTTTGGATGAAATTTGTACTGAGACTATGTTGTAGGCACTTGAGCTTCCAACAACAGCAGCTTCAGAATGTTTAAACCAGCCTCAACTTAATTAACAGCTCACAGGGATCCCCTCAGCCATGATGTGCCAGTTGATTGTATAGGCTTGAGGGTCTAATACTTAAACAGCGCTCAACGCGCTTAAGGAAGTACTACAGTAGAAACTTCGATTAATCAATTACTTCGCTAAAATAATAAAATTTGCTGGTCCCAACTAGGCTTGAGTAAGCTCAGAATTAATAACTTTGCTGAAATAATAATTTTCTTGATCCCAAGGCTAAGAATTTATCGAAGTTTTACTGTATTAATTGAAAAGTTTCGTGCAGCAAATTTTTAGGGAAATAATCTGTCAAGGATATTAATGCACGTCATTCCTTGTTTCCAAAGGATATGGCCTTCGATACAATCTTTTTAAAGACGGCAGAGACTAGGTGAGGGAATCAAAAGACTTATGCACTAAAACACAATTACCTATTTGCACCAATCCAGCTTGACAAGTCACTGTCTATCCATTCATCCCTAACCTTCCCAAAAAGCTCTACTAAATCATCTCTGTTCTCATCCCACTCCTTCATAATGATGGGCTTCAAGTTGGACCAGTCCTCCAGTATTCTTTCACTTGTGAGTCCTACTGAAACCTTGCACATTAAACCTAATTCATCAGATGAGGTCTAAGTATAAATACCCAACTATAAGAAGAATATCATTATTTGTCTCAGGAATATTCTACAGTATGACTGAATACAGCTTCAGACAAGGATCACAAAAATTAGTGAAAATTTGCTTCGATTCATAGTTTCATATCTAACTTTCACAGTGAACTTAAGAATTTTCGAAAAGAATACCAAAGAGGGTGGATTGGACCTCTGTGGTATTTTGTGTAAATAGGTACATTTATACATACCGAGGACTTTCTAACTGTGGGCACCTGGGATTCCAACAGCAGCCTCACAAGCAGTAAATTTTCGTATCCTGTTTCCACGACTGGTCGAACCTATCACACAGCAGAACACATCAGTCAGCAATATTAGGAATTTTTAACGCCTGCATTACAAATAGTATCTTCAAAGTTTTATATTTTAGGTATTAACAGCTTTAAACATCAGCAGTTCAATAATTTGTTATTGCTTTGCTTGTTACATGTAAGAAACCTGGAAATCTGGTTACTCAAAAGCAATATTGCTGTCTTGAAACAAATGTGTTACCAATGACAGCTTGAAAACAACTACTACACAGTTGTGAGTTACGATAACCAGGAGAGACCACGAAACGAAAGGGGAGAGAGAGAGGGAGATTACAATGTGCATCTGATCCACAATCCATTCCTCCACAGCTGAATCAACACCATCAAATAGGCCGGGCCATCTTACCTTAGCTGCCTATTGTGACATCAAGAATGAAAAAGTTAGCAAGTACAATTACTCTCTACAAAAATAAATGCAGATGGAGAGGGGGGGACCTTCACAGCAGATAGAGAGCTCTCTCCACAGCTATCACATATAACCCCATCAAAGTCTAATGCATAAAGATCTCCCATTTTCAGATTTTCCCAGAAAATTGCTTTGCTGCTATTATAAGATTATAAATGAAGATTTAGATACAGTTGATTAACTAAAATATGGCAATATAGTGAAACAATTGGTTTAACGTTAACAAAATAAGTACATGTACACTATTTTGAATAACAAACTAACAATTACTTCATAGCAAAGCCAATAGGTGATGCAATAATCATGGAAAGTGAAGAGGTCATGATTAGATACTTTCACTTCCTAGTTTAAGGAAATTATTCCATGTGTAATTGATGTGAACTCCCTCATTAATTCCTGCTGTTTGTCTGAGCAATGAATTTTAGCTCTCGCCCTTGGGTTTAAAGTAACCCTTGACCAAGATTTCAAAAGAACATAAATTATATTGTTGAGTCAGTTGAATCCTAGAAGTTTAACCAGAACCTTTACGCTCCTCAAGCGATCGCCTAATCAAGCCTTAGCATGTAAACCTCATACAAACATATCCCAAAACTCCAGTCACAATGAAGAAATATACGAAACATATTCCTATAGACCTCGATAGAGATAGAGTTACCAATTAGGGAACACATCCGGTACTCCACTAACCTTCTCAAGTGTGAAATATACGAAACATATCCTATAACAAGGAGTGCCTACTAAACCTACAGTTAGGAGCATCTACTTTTCAACCAAATTATAATTCGAGCTAAACAGACATACGCAAAGTCGCTATTATCCATCACTAACACAGCAAATCCAAGTATTATTATGACCGTTCATGTTACCAACCCAATCCAAGTATTATTATGACCGTTCATGTTACCAACCCAATCCAAGTAGAATGAAACGCAAGACCACGCAACACTCACTGATTCCTTACAGGTAAAAGTGAATCCATGACACCCAATCTAATTTAATCAACAATTAGATGAGTACATTTCATAACTCTTTCTCGGTCATTTAATAACAATCCCAGAAAAGCATCAACCTGCGGGATTGAATGGTGATTCATCCCTTTGACCCCAAAAAGGTAAAATCTAAAGCAGGTAGTAGGCACTAGGCATCATCAATATTAGCAATCAATACATACAAAATCACTAAGTAGTTCAACAAATTAAGCTAATATAAATCAACTTAAGCTGGATTTCATTTTCATATGTTGTAGGATTTTCAATTCAATTGCAGGTACAAATTGTTTCTAAATCTCAAGTAAGAAAACTTGCCTCACTATGAATACAATGCTTAGACGATCAACTTGAGTTCTCAATTTTAGGTTTTCAGCTCCAGATATCTTTTCTTTTTTCCTATCTCTCTCAGAACTCGTTCTTTCCGCCAAAGTTGAAATTCATAAACACTTCAACTTGTCTTCTGGATCAGTACTCATTTTATGAGGTTCATATATTTTTTATTCTGCTTAGCGTAGTTAGGTGATTTACAAATACCACTACTTGCTAAGGGGTACATAAGATGGAAGTCAAGTATTTTTCAAAGTCGTGCACTTGGTCCACCATATTGATGGCTTTAAGAATGAATCTAGCTATAAAGATGACATTTGAGTATCGATCCAATTCATTAGACTAGATAGATCATTTTGTTTATGCGTTCAGAATGAATCAACAACAACCAAACAATTCTTCTATCATTGTAATCGCACCACATTTTTGCACGCCATGTCAAGTAAATCTCTACACTGCCATGAAAGTTAAAAATGTAACAGATGGTAATAAGTTGGGTGTTTTTGATACCAATGGAAACAATATCTTCAAAGTTACAGGTAATTTTCTCAGCCTCAGTCGCCGTATGCTTGTCGATGCAGCCGGAATTCCTCTCGTGACTTTAAAACAACAGGTCTGTCACTTGTTTCCGAGAATCTCGATATCTTTAGTTGTTTTCGTTTAATCAGAATTCTCAGTAGTTGTTTTTGTGGTTTTTCTCAGACATTTAGTTTACACAGTCGATGGAAAGTATATAGAGGAGATAGCAAAGACTCGGAAGATCTGTTGTTTAGTGTCAAGACCTCAACGGCTATACTACAATACAAGGCTGACTTGGATGTGTTCTTAGCATCCAACACAAATGAAGATGTCTGTGATTTTAAGGTTAAACGAAACTACAGTGGGAAAACATCATCTTATGTCGTCTATCGAGGAGGATCGGTCATTGCCGAGGTAATAATATTTCAGTCATTCAATTCATTAGATCCTAGCAAGTTGATGTAATAATAATTTACTCTGCTATTCAATTCATTAGATCGTAGCAAGTTGATGTAATAATAATTTACTCTGCTACCGTAGATGCACAAAGAAAAGACTGTCCAAGGTAAAGTTTTGGGCAAGGACACATTCTCAGTCACTATCCACCCGAATGTCGATTATGCATTTATTGTCGCACTTCGTGTGGTTCTGGATGAAATGGAAAAGGCTGACAAGGGAGCCAATTGGGGGGACGGGGCGGGGTTGGGGATGGAAGCGGCATCTGGGGCACTGATGGGAATAATTACGGGGCAGTGATGGGAATGATTACTGCATGATACCATGAGATTAGAAAAGCAGTAAAATTGTGTAATTTATTATAGTAGAACCTCCATATATTAATAACCTCTACATGAGGAGTAATAAATATTTATAGTCCCAATTTGTCCAATGAGGAATAATAATAATCTCTCCAGTTTAATATTAATGATTTTTTCCAGTTCCACATTAAAGAATTTACCTCTAAATAGTAATAATCAACATTAAATTTAGTTCTATTAAATTTATGATTAAACAAAATACTTATCTACGGTTATTTGAGGAAAAAAAAAAAAAAATTTGGATTGATGCGGCTATCTTTTAACTTGTGGATGTGTGATATCTTATCAACATGAACAACTTTTTGTTGAAACCAAAATATTTCCAACTTGTCGAGCATGTAGCTTGCAAGCTTCTTGGAACTACAAATTCCAAGATATAAACATGCACTTCTATTTTGGAACTATAAAAATATACATACATCATCTAAATACATTACACATCAATTGACCTTAAATTTTTACATTTTCAATGGGTACCTCTCTATATTAATAACCTCAGAGCAGTTCCTATGGACTCAACAAACATGAAAAATGGATGTTTAAACTAAGGGTGCACACGGTACGGTTCGGCTCGGTTCTTGCCGAGGCCGAGTACCTGTACCTCCCCCACCTCGGTTCCAAAATTTTGGACCTCAGACTGCACCTTGTACCTCTGCCCGGCACCATTCTGCACTGTGCACGGTCTCGGCATTCAATCGGACTTTCGCCGAATTTCAGAAAGATTTTCCCGTCATTTTCCGGACAAATTAAGTAATTGCTTAAATTGCTTTTCAATATATTAAGCAATATCTCAATCAAAGAACAAAGTAACAAACACATACACCGACCAAAGTCTTGAAAATCAAAAAAAGAACTAGTAGAAGTAGCAGCAGTAGCACACAAACAACCAAAGTCTTGAAAATGTGAAAAAGAACAAATCGAACAAGTAGCAAGATTATCACACAATAACACAAACACACACACTGACCAACACAAAACTGTCTTAAGTCCTAAGACTCTTAACCAACACAAACAATGCACTGGTGGTGGAATTATCAAGTAGCAATAGCAATGACTGGACAGAGGAGGTAATGACCAATACACGTCTTGAGTCTTGAATCTCTTGATCTTCTATTCCATGGCAAAGCAGAACTTGTGGTGGCATTATTGTTGATAGGACCAAGTAACGCGCAAAAAACAAGTAATAGTTAGTAACTATTAGTCTATGATTCTTCCATATGATGGCACTTAGGAACAAAAAGGTCATCGGGATTCAAAAAGCTAAATGAAACAAGCAACATTAGGTTTGTGACAAAGATATTAGCAAGGGCAAGAAAGGATCGATGATGTTAAGAAACAAATTAATAAATAAAGGTTTCATCTTCAATTGACAACTCCCTACATGGAGCACACACAGTTAATTGCATAATCAATGTGTACCCTACATGGAGATGGATCATGCTACCGATTAATGCCACAAAAATGACAAATCTCATGCAATTATTGTAACCAAGATATACGAGAGAACAAACTATACAACAAAAGAACATAATAAAAAAGAATAGGAGTTTACAAAAGGGAGAAAGGGAGATATAGATGACAAGTCCAAACGGTGCCCAAAAGAGTCCAAGAGAGAAAATAATGATGACAAGTACAAGATCGTGCAACAATAGTAGTAGCGCTCATCTTCATAGAAAACAAAAATAAGTAAAATTACCTAAAAGATATGGGAGCAGTCGGGTTTGTGTGCTCCAATTAGTAGTAGTAGACAAGGAAGTGGTGTGCGTTATTGGACAAGGAAGTCAATGAGTTCAAAAGCACAAATTTTTTCTGGTTTTTCTATTTTTCTCATTTGTTTTTTATTTAAAAGCATAAATAAACTATACAAACATATAAATGCTCCCCACACTTAAACTTCACATTGTCCTCAATGTAAAAACCGAAAGTTCTGAATTTGACGTAACAGCAGATAAAACGCAAAAACTGTGCAAATTGGTAAGGAATTTGGAAAAACTCCATTTCACAAAAAGTTGTTCATACGTGTTTTTCTACACAGTGTCAAAATTTCACAGTGTTTTGATAAACGGTCTAACAGTTATGGTCTCTGGACTGAATTAAGTCTGGAAATTTTTTTGATCGAAAAGGTATTCGCATAACCTTCTTCTAAGATAGATTACGGACTCAATGAAATTAAACATGGGGATGCAAATATGATATGAAAAACATAAAAATAAATAAACGAAAACAAAAATAAAATGCAAAAAAGGATAAGAGATACAAACCGTGGGTTGCCTCCCAAGCAACATATATCCTTGCAAGATTCATTCCCCATATACCAATAATCTGAAAAGTGGGGATCCTTCCATAAAAGCTTTTTCAAACACTAGCTTCACAAATATTAGTAATATAAAGCAAAAGTGAAGCTATGAACCGATAAAAGCTTCCCCCCCACACTTATTCTTGTCCACACATGGAAGTGTATAAAGAATATAGAAACGGTTTCTTGTTCCATAACCTCGCATAGTATGAGAATCAAGTTTCTCTAATGGCGGAAATCGAGAAACAAAATCATTCAACAATGTTCTCAAGCACATATAGTCAAACCAATAAGAGGTAAAGGAGAAGAAATAGGTAAAGGGTTAGATAAACCTTGCACAATCTCTTGTATTACTCTTTCATCCTTGAAAACTCAAGTGAGTTAGTCACCTCTCTTTTATATCATGGTCTCTATCAAACCTTGCAACCATTCTTCGTTAACCAAAGTATCGACATAAACATCATCATTACAATTATTTGCAAGCTCAATGTCTTCCACAATATGTTTCATTCTCAACATATTCTCCTTTTGTTGTAAGGCACATACTCTTTTGCGGATGCAATATTATCCATAAGGAATTTCTTTTTTGAACACTCATTGCATCATCCTCAAGCTCTACCTTTGAATAAAGTTGTCGATCGCTATAAAGATCAATGCTTGAGTAAGCTACACAAGTGTCCATTTCCTCTTCGCTTCTCCTTGATCGCAAAAAGACCATTGACACTCCTCGGGATGTCACCATAAATTGGTTCAAACGATGTATTTTCATAATAATCATCATCACTATCATAGTCAACATAATCTTGTTCATTGCTGAATTTAGTGTTGCTAATCTCTAACTCATCCTTTGAACAGGTGAATGATCATTATTACGATCAAGAGTTGAGTTAACTACACAAATATCAACAAAAGTCCCCAAAGGTTCGCTTTTTTCAACATAATTATTCATTTCTCCTTGTACTATCAATGCCCTGGTTCAAAGTGGAAACACCTTTTGAAGCTCTTGGAGTGTTCCATCCAAATTCTCGAACATAGTGTTCCATTTGTTGGTAAAGCTCATTCGACAAAGAAAAAGTAGAATTATTTACTTCAGCATAGCACATTCTGGCCGATGAAAATGGTTCCACGCTCGGGTTGTCCGCAAATTAACTCCATGGCTCCATAAATTGTTGCATTTCATCTACCAAACTGAAAAATTATTGAAAACAACTATTCTCCCCTCCTTTGGTTGTACATAACCACCATGGAGCACCAATGACTCCATTATCTCGCCATCACCATCACCATTTATGCATCTGTTAATCTTCCATGGCCTCATTAAAGCTCCGCACCACCATTACCTCACCCATCTACCTAGCCTACCATTTAAGCCATTTTCCTGCATTGAGCACCCGTATGCATAACTTTGTCTTGTTGATTCCCTAAGAACACCAACAACATCACGCATCAATCATTCTCCATCGATTAAACCCTAACTCCAATCCCATCCAAACTTGCACCGCATCAATCTTAATCCAATCCATTCACCATACTACTACCGCAACACCCAAAGATTATCATGACTCGCACTGCAAGCTTCACTCTCATTCGGGGCCTCCATTAATGCCTTCTGGCCATTCCCGTACACCAAAGAATGCCTCTCTTGTGGCTTTTGAGTGACACAACCTCAATATCTCAATCAACATCCCTATTCTCGCACCAAAAGATTGAGTGACAAGAAAGGCAAGCAGATCAATTCCCAGCCTTCTATCAAACACATTATGTGCCCGAAACTTCTGAAACGCAAAGACACTCAATTTGATGTTGTAATCGAGTTCTCTTTTATCCCGCAATTTCTAATTATAAACAAACCCATTCATTCAATCTTGTCACCGAACTCAAAACCGCCCAATCTTCTCTATTCATTCAAGTTCTTATCATTTGTATGAGCTTTTCCTAACCCTCTGGTAACACCCTTGAACCACTATAACCGAGAATAAATGACTAATGAACAACGCCGGGCCTTTTTCTTTAGCATGGTAATCAACCTCGGGTTTCCAATCTCATCTCTTTGTAGTCAGACGCTCTCTTTCTAAATAAGACATGCCAAAGACAAGGTCATGTAATGTGCCCTTTGCTAGATCGAATGTTTTTTCAATGGGACATGGCTTGATTTCAAAGTATAAAAGCATCTTTGTTTTCACTTGATAAGGGCTACACAAATTAGCAAATTTCCTAACCATTGTTGGTTGTCTTTAATACTCCTTCGACCGGGGCCTCAAATGACAATTTTGCCCTTTGCTCAATTTGGGTGATTTCTTCTTCTTTGCTCAAATGACTCCAAAACACCTAATAACTCAAAAATAATTCACACGAAAAATAAAGCAAAGAAAGCATAAACTAGATAGTAAATACTGCAGGTATTCTACACCTATCGTGAGCAATGTGATTAATTGCATATTAAATGTGTACCTACATGGAGATGGAGTACGTATTAATGCCACACAACCAGAAATGCTACACAACTCCGGCTAAACCAAGATATAGGAACAAACTATACAATTAGTTACAAAGGGAGATATAATGACAAGCATACCCAAAAAGAGTCCGAAGAGAGAAAATTAGTGACGACAAGTACAAGATCGTGCAACAATAGTGAAAACAAAAATAAGTAAAATTACCATGTTTTCAATTGTTTTCATCTTTCTCGATACGATGATAAATTTATACAAACAAAAAGAATCTAGTGGATGAGAAGAAGGAGAAAGCAAAGAAATACGGACTTTGCATTAGCAAAATTGCGCACCATCTCCACCCCAACATACATTTGCAAGCTTAAAATCAGCACACATAGAGACCAAGGAAACTTCTAAAATGAATTAGAGCTATCAAAAATCAACTATCGGTGCAAGTTTCTCAACTTAATCCAAGTATCCAACTATTTCGTGTTTATGGCCACCCCCAACATACATTTTCGAGCTTATAATCAAGCACATAGACACCAAAGCAATTTCTACCATATGTATAGGCTCAAACCCAATTTTTTGAAGAACAAAAAAATCATTTAATTCACAAATTAAAAAGATGATCAGTAAATACAATTTTAAAACCAAATTCAAAGTCTGGGTTTCATATGAACTAAAAAATAATGAAAAATCAAAAGATTGTGAAGATAGAATTCTTACCAGTTTGGTGGAAATACAATCCAAGCCAAATCAATAAACTCTTGTAGAGAAAGAAGAAATATTTTTGATATCTTAATTACAAATCTGATCCAATATCAAGGAAGATAGAATTATTAGATAGAAATAGAATTATTAGAATACAAATCAACACTACTTCAAAACCCTAGGTTCCAAAAATCAAACTAGGAGAACTGAATCAACTGATTCAACACTTACCCTTGGTTAATAATTTCTCCTTAATCTTCTGGATCGAGAGGTGGTAAGTAATGGAGAAGAAAAGATTCATAAGTCTTGTCCCTGTAATGGAGTTCTTCACTTCTTCTCCTTCTCAGAGACACAGGAGACGGAAAAAAAAAGGAAAATGAGAAGAGAAACCCTAGCCCTATGATGTTCTATTATATACCACCCTTTAATCTAACGGCTATTACTGATTTATTATCCCCTAGATCTAATGGCTACTACTACTCGGTATACTCGGTCCGAGATGGCACGGACTTGGGCAGACTGTGCACTGTACCTCCTCACCTCGGTTCCTATTTTTTGGACCCAGCAGTGCACTCCCCTTCCCTGTTCGGCAGATTTAAATCAGTACGGTTCCACCGGCTCGGACGGTCCGTTTGGTCCGGCTCTGTTCTCGTGCACTCTTAGTTTAAACCAACAAATTTGTTGGTTTGTTGAGTGAGATGGAACATGTAGCACGCGCTTGATGGAAGGTTGGGGGTTGGTAGCACAATCGCTGGCGTTTTTGCTAAAAACGCGTTGACCATCAACACACGCCCTTGAGTCTTCCTCAAACGCCCACGACCCTTCCACTCACGCCAAGTACAATTCGTGATTCCCAAAGCTTACTTTACTACTTTTTAATCTTATTTTATCTCATTTTATCTCACTTCATCCTACTTTATCTCACCTAAATATTCTATTTTATATTTTATCTTTATCCTACAAAATATTTTATATTAAAAAGAAATATTAGTGGGCCTGGAAAACCAAATCTGTTCATTTTGCTTTAGTTTTCCATAGTGGAAAACACCTTTTGTTCAACCACGTGGCTTAACGAAAATAATAATTTGTTGATTGCCATGGGAACTGACCTCACTGTATTAATAATTTTGTGGTTGCCCAATAAAATTAATATAGAGAGGTTCTACTGTAATTACAAATACGTTTTACGAATAATCTGTTAACTTTTACTACAAATAACCTCATCAATGAGTAAATTTAGAGTGTGCCAAGAAGACCCTCCTACTTCCATTGCATTTCTAGCTTTTTCACTGAGCTTCTTCACATTCTTGGACATTTCGTTACATTTCTCATCTTCTATGTTCATCAATTCCTTCACTTTCTTCTCAATGCATTCTAAATCGAAAAACCTGCGTACGGAACCAGTTCTTGTTACAACCTTAACACCAATTCTAAAATACTCTTCGACCATTCTTGCATTCAAATGTTGATCAGCTGTTATTGGAAACCCCAACATTGGTACTACTTCGCATATGCTTTCTAATACTGAATTCCAACCACAATGACTCATAAACCCATGTACACACTTGTGGCTTAGTATTTCAACTTGATCAACCCATTGATTCTTTACTAATAGTCCTCTTTCTTTCACTCTCTCTTCAAACTCAACCATAAATTCATCATTGTCGAATAAAGGCAAGCGCAATACCCACAAGAAATGTTCCCCGGAGTTCTCCAATCCAATTGCTATTTCTCTGTATTGCTCGATTGTGATTTCTTCTGACGACCCAAATGCAACATACAAGACAGCTTTTTCCATCTCTGACATCTCGTCAAGCCATTAAATCCACAGGGGTCTGCTGTTTTTTTCTTACCTGACCTTCTTTTCAGATACAAGGCAAAGTGGTCCAACGCACCAAGCTCTTGGCGAAGCTTCTTTGTTCCAGTAGTCCACGAATTCGGGTTCGAGTTCATAAAAACTATTCATAATGATACCGTGACTGTTATTTGCTGCAATGAATTCCTCTGTATAGAAATCCGTATGTTCACCGGGCTCAGGATGTGCAAATTCGGGTTCAAAATCATTCTTTGTGAGCTTCAGGTCAGGGAAATATGGAACAACTTCGAAAACGTCATTGTCAGAACTAGTAGGAAAATCATGTTCACTAATGATTTTGTAAAGTGCCATGGCATAATTACTAACTCCATCAAACACTAATCTTGGAACACATAATTTTGAAGCAGACTCAAGACTCCACGGTAAGAATCCATCAGATATTACACAACTGACATTCGGACGAAGAGTCTCAAGAATTGCATCAAATTCTGGCTGAAGTAATCTGGTTGCTTTAGCAAACGGGACTAAGAGAGATTGAGATAATAACTTATCAACACTCTCAATACCTTCAGGAATCTCAGGATGAATCTTTTGTGGGAATGTGAGATCGATAACTGAAGCTTTTGTGTCAGATAAAAACTGACAAATGAACGGAGAATTAGCATGTGTTGTGAAGATGGTAATGGCGATATGGCCGTGACGTAGAAAGAGGAGACGAGTTAAGTGTAACAGTGGGATTGTATGACCTTTTGCCATGAACGGAAGTATGACTACATGAGGAGGGGAGTCTGAAGATAAAGAAGACATTTTCTGTGTGGTGCTAAGCTATACTATGTTTCTCTCAAAGTTCATTTTAATACACAAAATTGGTTAAAAAGACCAAAATTAAAATTTTCTGGGTGAATAAGACAGTTAGATTTTGATATTGTTTAAATGGACAAAAATTTTGATACTGGTTACATCCTGCCCATTTTCAAATATTTTTTCTTATTTTTAATTTACACAGGATGCATCCAGTTTCATCCTCGCTATTTTTTAAGTTTAAGCCAGGATGAATCCAGTTTCATCCTTGATATTTTTTTTGTGTCCATTTCACAATTTTTTTACTCATCCATTTGAATCGTGTTTTAAATTTTTCTGGACAAATGACCCATTTTCCGATTTTAATAGTGGCTAAAAAAATCGAACCCAAGGAGTCCCACGTGATGCACGTTAATTTAATATTGGATTTTCTTTTTTTTTTTTTTTTTTTTTTGTCTTCATGAGTTCGAGGACCAACCAACAACGGGAGGCGGGACACTGCATACGCTTTTATGTACTTCAAGTTTACTTTTGAAGGCTATTGTTGGGGCGTCACATTCCAATAGAGGGGCGTCACTTAATAGGACAAAAACGGGTCACTCATAAGTAATATCAAAAACCCTTATCTCAAATAATTTGTAATGTATAAACAACCTTTATTTAGTTAATTTTAATTTAATTTAATTTAATTAGATAATAATTAAATTAATGAATTTTGTTATATACTTGGTTAGTCCATCGTTACGGTTGGAAAAATTAGTGAACCAAACTGGCCGTAAAATCAACTTCTACGGTTGGGATTAATCCAAACATGGCCGTAAAATCAACTTCTACGGTTGGAATTAATCCAAACCTGGACGTAACTAATCCAACCTGGCCGTAATTTCTTCATAAACTAAAGTTACGTCTAGAAAAGCAGTACCGAACCTAGACGTAACACTAGCAGAGTCGTTACTGAAACCTTAATTTTACTTCAATTTCATTCAATCTAACCTATTTTAAGCACAAAAACGAGTCAACAAAGATGTGTTTTTTTCGATTATTACCTAACACGTGTTGAGGAGTTCGAAAACGATGAAGTGAATTGAAGTTGAAGTTTCTTGTGGAGGAGAGGAAGAGAAGAAAGATGAGAAGAGGAGCAGTTTTTTTGTTGAATTAGAATAGAAAAGATTAGGTTTTTAAGTTTTATTTTAGTTAAAGGGTAATCTAGACATTTTGTATATGTGTTAGATATCCCATAACCACTTTTTTGGACACTAAGAATCCAAGTGAAGCCCCTCTATTGGAGTGTGACGCCCCAATAATAGCCTTCTTACTTTTATGTTGGTTAACTCGCATTATTATTTTGATATAGGTGCTCCTACTGGAACTCGTTTTAGTTCTCGTTTCGATGATCATGACCTCTTGCATGCAAAAAGCAATCAAAAATTCTAAACGAACCGAGATAACAGACCACCCCAAAACTGCTAGACACAACAAAACCTAAAAATGGGACCCCCTGCTGTCCTCCGTGGGGCCCACCGGGACCACACAAAAAAAAATTGTGAAACAAAAACTGATATGCGGTTTTGGCGTGATCTGTTTTCTCAGTTTGTATAGAATCACCCAATAGCAATATAGCTTTGTGACGGCAGTAAGTTTACTTGTTTCTCGTATTTTCATTTTTACCTTCAACTATGTGTTGACTTATAACTAGTATTTTATTCAGTCTAATTGTTCATTATGTTTTCTATATAGATGGATGCTATCGGTGAATCTGCACTAGATCATCAATCTTGCTCTTTCTCAGGTAGAATTTGCAACTCAGAATTTTTCAGAGTATAGTGAATCTTTGTTTCATGAAGTGTTTCATTTATTTGGCTTTGTTTTACCCATTTCCTAGTGAAACTTCTCCTGAAGCAGCAATTTGAATCCTACTAGTGCACATCCTCTAACTGCCCATTGTGTTTTCTATGTAGATGGATGCTATCGGTGAATCTGCACTAGATCGTCAATCCTGTTCTTTCTCGGGTAGAATTTGCAACTCAGAATTTTTCAGAGTATAGTGAATCTTTGTTTCATGAAGTGTTTCATTTATTTGGCTTTACTAGTGAAACTTTGTTTTACTCATTTCCTAGTGAAACTTCTCTTGAAGCAAAGAATCAATCTCGCTAGTGCACATCCTCTAATTTTACAATACTTGGTAATCTCTATCACTCTATGCTTGGCCCTTGAAACAGTTTTAAAAGATCCATGTTTAGCTGGTTGTTGCTTTTTTCTGCAGGGTGGTATACCCAAACCCACTGAATCAATCATATATTTTCATCTGAGGTGATTATAATAAGAAAAAGCTTCACGTTCTGCCATTATAATGATTCTTCTATTGATGATTTATTTTTTTATGTTGTGCAGAACAAGGAAGTAACTGAAGCTATTCAGAAAGATGTTGCTGCCTATGACTGCAAGATCGTTGAAGGGTGCCAAATCATCAGTTACTATGATTGTGAATTGTTGAAGGGTGCAAGATCTAATGCTTGTGAATTGTTGCTTATGGTTGCAGCTGCATTGGTGTTACTTTGTACCGGACTACCGGAAGTTGCTGCATTTAAGTACCATGGCTACTGCATGTACCTGCAATAACGATTGGTGGAGGTAAATACCTTGTCCTTGACCAATAGAGTTTAAAGTTCCCCAAGTTATGTGTCTTGTGACAAGGAAGCTGGTGCCCATGTCATAATCACTGAAACTAATGATAGAATTCTTATAAATTGATAGTTTTTTCTTTAGGAGAGACGTAACACTTGAATTCTTTTTGTATGATTTTGAACTAAATTTACAATTAATGAATGAAATTGGTATTTTGTATGAAAAGAATTATTATTTGAATTTTCATATGAGTTTCAATTTAGTGTAAATTGAGTCTGAATTAGAATTATTTCAACCCATCCAGAATTGCTGAAAAAATCTGAATTGTTTTTTTTATATTAAAATAAATTAAATAAACGACGTAATCCAAGTGTCGTGCTTAGCGGCACTTTGAAACTATCTATTTCAGCAGCAATTTGAAAGTGTCGTTCCCGAAAAAGACACTAAATCTACGACACTTTCAAGGGCAACCGCAAAGTGTTGTTTAACTGGCTAAAACGACACTATATAACTATCGTAAAACGGGTTTTTTTCCAGTAGTGTTACACATACCAATTTCCAATGTTTTTCATCTTGCATATTTTTAGATTTATCTAGAGTTGTTGGAAGATGAACTTGCAGTATGTAATCATTATTGCAAAAATTCTTACGAAATATTTGTGCTTTTACGTTCTCGCGAATCGAGCTAATATTTCATATATGCTCAAAAGTTAAATCTATTATGTTTTTATAAACGAAATATAGAAAAAAATCTTTGAGATTTTTCTCACAGTATTGATCTTTTTGTGATCACACTTATGTATTTTTGTTGCTTGACACACTCAGTAAGATTCTCTTATGTTGAGTAAAATCTGGTAAAATTGTCTTTGAAAAGACGTGGGTACCCAAATACACCACAATATTTTATTTATCCACATATAAGTCCTCTTACCGAAAGTGATCGTCTATGGACAAAGTCGAGACAATGCAACAAATCGGTATTCACACTTTGTGTGATTGTCTATGGATACGATATCGAGACAAAATGATAACCAAAGTGTGATACTTGATAATAGGTTCGGACTTAACCCAACTCTATAGGATCACTATCAAGTATATCGGAGTTAACGTTTCTGTAATTTACTTTAAATTATATAAACAAATATAATTTCGGAAAATAAAAGTAAATCACACAACAAGATTTTGTTAACGAGGAAACTGCAAATGCAGAAAAAGAATTGAAAACTATCATAATTAAGCCGCTATACAAAATCTAAACCAACTTCGTATAGTTGAGACCAAGCAACCACCCTAGTTCACTAGTTTCCTTAGTATCCGTGTGCTTCCGACTTCGATTAGTGCACGCACTGGAACAATTCCTTTGGATGGTATTCCAAACAGTAAAGGAACAAAAAATCTGTTTGGTAACCACTGTTTCGATTCTTTCAAGATAAAGATATCTCAAGTCATACACAAAGGATCTTCTGTTTAATCTAATAAACTCCTTTGCATGGTTAGATCAGTCTATCCAATAACTACCGAAATATTCAAGTTAGATTCACAATCAATCAGTATATATCTCAACGGGAAACTATAAAGCGATGCAGATCTCAAGCAACTAATCAATTGAATAAATTCGATTCTAGTTGGATCCCAGCCGATCAAGGTTTGTGCACACCGAGATATGAGAACTAAATGTTCTTCGTATGGATGGTCATGGGGCGGGTATGGGGCGGGTATGCCAATCCCAGTCACTGCCCTGTTCGTTAAAAAAATACCCATACCCGCCCCGTTACCCACATGAATTGGGGCGGAGCGGGTATGGGGAATACCCGTTTGGGGCGGGTTTTCCATGGGTTACCCGTAACACGAGTTAATACATAAATTTATTTATAATCAAAACTTAAATATGAAGTAAACAAAAATAATAACATAAGAATAATGCATTCTAAAATTTTAAATTCAGAAATTCATCTTAAGGTGAACAAAAGAATCTTTAAATGACTTTAAATGACTTCTTAGTTTTTCTACTTTGTCCTTTCGATACAAGAACGATCAAAGAATGTGTCTAATCACAACAAAGAAACGAAAGTGATGAATATACAAGAACGATCAAGAATATAATAAATGTAAGAAAGCTCGACTAAGTGGTAGAAATATAAAATTCGATATAAATTCTTGCATAAAAGTCGAAACCCTTATAATATGGAAGCAACGGGGCGGGTATGTGGCGTGGACCTTGAATCCCATCCCCGCCCCATCCCCTTAGCTTAGGTTTCGGGTATTACCCATACCCGACCCCATCCCCATTTGTGCGGGTAAAACCCTACCCAAACGGGGTGGGTACCCACAGGGATGGGTTTGGGTGGGGCAAATGGCCATCCCTAGTTCTTCGTCATCAAATCCTCTTTGATCTTCAATAAACACCTGCACAACACCAATTGAATCTCTTGTGATCAATCACACACAGAACAGAGTCTATTAACAATGGATTATCACAAGATGTATTTAGATCTACAAACAGTTCTAAAGATCCCGTCGATACTTCGATCTTGTTTGAGTGAATCTTATATCATAAGAGAAGATTCTCAAGAATAAACAAACTAGGTGCAATCAAAGTTTCAACAAGCGTTATTCAATCAAATTAATCGAAAACTAACAACACTGCAATTATCTAGTTTCCCACAAACGGTACTCGTAGAGCTTCTTGATCCCACAGAAGTCTTTAAACGAGCGGTCGTAAGAGATTTCACCTAATTAGGATACTTTCCTCTCCGATTAGACGGCTCCACCAGAAACAACAAGAATGAAGTTTGCCTGGCTCATAGGATAGTTTGCTAGAAATGCAAACTTAGGTATTTATAGACCAAGGATGTTTGGACACCAAGGAATTTCCAAAACCGAAAATATTCTCATGATATGCAATGAATAGAAAAATTCGGTTTTCCTAATTCCAATAAATGCTTGTCCAAAATTTCCTAAATCTCTATATAGAAAATCTCCAATTACTAAATGCACATTACCAATTTTATTCTCTAGAGATATGCATTTAATTGCTGGTAATTAAAGCATACAAAACCAAAAACCTTAAATAAAAGATTTCTCAATTTATTTCGGTACATAATCTCCTTGAGTACTAAGGAATATCTTTGAACAATAAAAGATAAGAGTTACTATACGTGTTCAAAGTATGTTGACATCTCTTCACTGTAAATCCTTATTCATATTTACATGGATTTACATTCTTGGAATGGGTTATACCACACTTCCAAACAAGTTTAGAATTGGTTCACATGTATTCCAAGATTACTATGTGATCGATCAAATATCAAATCACACATGGGTTCAATCGGTTCTACCAATCACTAGGATTAGTTATACCCTAATATGGAAACACCTGTGATCAGTCACACAAGTTACCAGGATCCGTTACATCAATTACCAGGATCGGTTACCATATTCTCATGGTATTGCTTGTGATCGGTCTCACCAGTTACCAGGATCGGTTACACCAATTACCAAGACCAGTTACACCAATTACAAGGATCGTTTACACAACACTCTGTGATCGGTCACACCAATTACTAGGATCGGTCACACCAACTACAAATATGATCATACCATCTCATGGTGATTACTTAGGATCGGTTACACTAATTAATAAAAACTAGTCATACCAAATCATAAGTTAGGCACTTGTAATTAGTTGTACCAAGATGCATAAAAAAGTTACGATCGGTTCTACCATCTCACACATATTGGTAATCCAAAGATTTGCAATGAATAGTCGTACCAATAAGCTTAACGATTTCCCTTTCGATTCATAAAACAAGTTCATGAATGTACTTCCTTTAAAAAAATGTAAAAAATTGTTTCCTAGGATGAAATCTTCACCATAAACCATTCACATAATCATAATAGTATATACAAGATTATGTCGATGTCATATCTACGAAGTTCAAAAGATAAGCGTTATACTTCTGTTGATGGTGGTTTTTAGCTTAGGGTTAAAATCGTAAAACAATAAACCCTAGCAGACAGTGATGTCACAACATTTAAAGTAACACGCATTTACTAAGCACATTTACTGAAACCTTTAATGTGTCCCTAAATAATTACCGGGGGTATCTTTTTTTAATTAGGGTTACGACAAGCCAAACCTTAATTCCCACGTGCCAATGGCAAATCATGCCAGCCACACCGACAGCGCCAAAGCATGCCAACCATGCTAGACGCACCTCTGTGCCAATGGAAAATCATGCCGCCCACACCGACAGCGCCAAAGCATGCCAACCATGCTAGCCACACCTCAGTGCCAATGGAAAATCATGTCGACCACACCGACCAGCGCCAAAGCATGCCAACCATGCTAGCCGCACCTCTGTGCCAATGGCAAATCATGCCAGCCACACCGACCGCGCCAAAGCATGCCAGCCATGCTAGCCGCACCTCCGTGCCAATGAAAAATCATGCCAGCCACACCTACTGCGCCATGGCATGCCAGCCATGCTAGCCGAACCTCCGTGCCAATGGAAAATCATGCCACCCACACCTACTGTGCCATGGCATGCCAGCCATGCCAGCCGCACCTCCGTGCCAATGGCAAATCATGCCAGCCACACCTACCGCGCCATGGCATGCCAGCCATGCTAGCCGCACCTCCGTGCCAATGGAAAATCATGCCAGCCACACCTACTGCGCCATGCCAAACGCACCTCTCCATGGCCCCATGCCGCGCCACCATACTGGCCTTCACTACGCGGCTATCAAAACGAAGGCGTGCAACAATCAACGGTTGCCCTTCAATCCCGGGAGCAAATCCTGGCCGTCTAAGGTTACCAAACGACCTTTGCCCCAAAACCCTAGCTTGGTCACGCACCTAGCCCAAGCTAGTCACGCCATGCGCCCGTGGCAAACCCTTGGCCCCACATGCCAATCCAAAACCGCACCTAGCCCAAGCTAGTCACACCATGCGCCTATGGCAAACCCTTGGCCCCACATGCCAAGCCAAAACCGCACCTATCCCAAGCTAGCCATGCCATGCGCCTATGGCAAACCCTTGGCCCCACATGCCAAGCCAAAACCACACCTAGCCCAAGCTAGTCACGCCATGCGCCTATGGAAAACCCTTGGCCCCAAATGCCAAGCCAAAACTGCACCTAGCCAAAGCTAGCCACACCCAAGGCGAACCCTTGGCCCCATATGCCAAGCCAAACCAAACCTATCCAAAGCTAGCCACGCCTAAGGCGAACCCTTGGCCCCACATGCCAAGCCAAACCAAACCTAGACAATCTAGCCGCGCCATGCCAAACGCACTTTGCCTTGACCCTAGCCATGCTAGTCACATCATGCCAAGCCAAACGCCCTTTCCTTGGCCCTATCCACGCCATACGCCCATGGCAAACCCTTGGCCCCACATGCTAAGCCTAACCACACCCTATCCGTGCCACCCTATTGGCCTTCCCTACGCGGCCACCAAAACGAAGGCGTGCAACAATCAACGATTTCCCTTCAAACCCAGGAGCAAATCCTAGCCATCCAAGGTTACCAGACGACACATGGTAACCTTTGGCCCGAAAACCTAAGTTTGGCCACGCCAAACCTTGCCATGCCAACGGAATGCCAACCTATCCGCGCCACCATGTTGTCCCTCACTACGCTGCTACCAAAACGAAGGCGTGCAACGATCAACAGTTGCCCCTCCTCTCAAGATGCAAAATCTTGACCGTCGAAGGTCACCAGGCTGACAAGTTTCCCGAGCTTGACTTTCCAAGCCACAACAACGTGCTACATGTTTTCCAAAACATTCTAGACATCAACACAAACGGGGGATCCTCTTTGGGTATTGGTTTGGCGGTTTACAGCGTGCGGCGTACACTACGCCCGTCATAAGGAAGTGTCATAAGGGTGAGGCGGTTAGTAAATACGGGAAGTTATGTGTGAAATGTTCATGAGACATAAAGCACATGCGTTAACAACTTTATGGGACATCAATTCCATAACGTTAGCAGTTTCATGAAAACCAGTTTCATGCGTTAACCACTTTATGGAACATCAATTCCATGCATACGGTTATCACCTCCTCCCATTTACTTACCCATTCCTTAATGAGACCAGGGTACGTTTTTACTCCGACTTGTATAAATAGGTCTTACATATTTCCATTGAACAACAAGTTCATACGGGAGATACAACACTCAGAAATACTTACTTGCTAGCTCACCTTGTTAGCTCTCTCACTTTTCTGATAACAAGTCGTAGTAACCCAACTACTCTTCCAGAATCAACTATTCTGGTCTCACCACTTTCCTTGCTTCCCTCCCCAAAACCAACCCATTCTCCTCCACTTTGTGACCGAAGCAAGTCTGGAATGGCCATTTCTTGGTTTAGGCCGGACTTGTACAGATTGATCTCTCGAATCTTAAGTACTCCCTTGCAGTACATTGTTTAGGGTTTAAATTGTTTCTCACCTGCACACCCGCAATTACCGAAATCAGCAGAAACCATTTTCACCTACAAACAACTTCATAGTCTAATTCCCTAATATTGTGATCATACAAATATGACTATATCACATCACTAGAGTACTATATAATATGTACAATTAATATATACAGCTTCGCAGTTATGTTTTCAATATAGCACGACTTGAAAGATATGTTAGGAATGAAACAGTTCAAGTCAATATTACTAACCTCAAGAGTAAGGATGATATCTTCGTTGTAGTTCGCTTCTTCTTCACATTCTTCAGGTTTCTGAGCAATACTTGTATGTCTCAACATTCCTAGACTTTCTAGTCTAACCTATACGAAGTTGATTCTAGTTTACAATGAAGCGACTTTAAATAAGTTTTGATACACTAAAATATGAAACCAAACTTGACATACCAACGCTTGGTGAGTTCAATCGAGCTATGCTCTAATATTCTCGTTGTTCCTAACTGGCCTTGAGATCAATTTATGTCGATAATTTGGATACAAATCCTTGTGATTTGTTAATGTCCAAAATCCTTCTTTTTCACGAAAGTAAGGTCACTCATGTTGTTCTCACAAGAATGACATTTTAAAGGAGAGAGTTCTTAGATGAACTTGTGCTTAATTGCTATATCTTTGTGGGGAGTGTGGTTGTGGAATTATAAAGGGGATGCTTGTATCTTTTGAATCTCCTAGGATGAGCGTTAAGTATTTATTATTGTGTGAAATCATCTAAAACAAGTTGATATGAGGAGTTGCATTCTAGCCATGTTATTATGTAGTATCTCCATTCTTCCTTAAAACTTGAGATATCTTTTGGTTGTATTCTTTATGATCCAAATGATTTTCGTATCGTTGTTAATTTTATTGACAAAAAGGGGGAGAATTATTTAGCTGTTTGATACTACATACATATGGTGTATGGATCATTTTGTAGGGGAAGTAAATTATTTAAGCAATAGGTTTACCTATTAAACAAAATATGTAAGTATTGATTAAGCGGGAGAAACATATCACCGTAATATTACTTCAAAGGTGAGATACAATTGAACTTTGGAAAGAAGATAATAATACTATGTTTTTGTATAACAACGATTTAGAATATCTGTTTACAAAAAAATGTTATCGCTATTGATTTTCTCGGATTTGATTTGATTTTTTAAATCTTCTGGGCAAATCAAGGTTATTTCTCTTAGTTTCTTGTAAGGCAGTGACTATATACAATCCTCGTTTTGGTTAAATACAACCTAATCTAGAAAGCCAAAATATTTGTAACTGAAAGCATTTTGAGTAATGAAAACCCACTTTCTTATTATACGCTTGTTTTCAGGGGACGCACCTCCAGTTGGTGTTTTTGGAATTGAAACAGTACGATTCTTCATCATCTCTTTATTAAAGATTACTAATCTTGATCAACTGATGATGGTCTGTCGACGGGGCTTACTACTTCTGCGTCCAAGTCATCTTCTTCTTTTTCATAATATGTATTGTATTACTTTACTTTTCGTGATAGCATATGTAATCTAACCCTAATCCATTGATTACTTTATCTCAACTAAGCACCATGGGCAAAAACTATCAATCAGTGTTGATTAGCGAAAGTATATATAAAATTGAAGATTTTTATAAAATGGAAGATGAAAAAGTTGACATGTTCATGATTAGATTTACAGAGGGATTCGTTTACCCACATTACTGGTGTTACAAAATTTTGAATTTTAAAAGGAGGTTGTATTTAACATAAATTAGGATTGTATTAAGTCATTGCCTTATGTAAATATCTAATAAAAGTAATTGTTGTTCCAACAATTTTATGGATTCTCTCTATTTTTATAAATAAGATGGTGTCTCAATACCATTCAGATTTCTTATATGATAACTATAATGGCTTTTTCTGATGGTGTTGCCACATCGTTATCAAGTACGTTATGAAAGATGGCGATCTACTTTGGAAATTAGTACCAATTTTGATTGTGATGATGTCGATTTGGGCTTATTACTTCTTCACTATGGAAGCATATAACATATATGATGTTGATGATCAAGAATCTGAAGATCAAGCTTCTAAAGATAAAAAATTATAACCATTAGAAAGATATCAATTTCGACAATGGAATGGAGAATAGTACAATACAAGATTTTCTTGTTAAGTTTTGAAATTTGTAATGTTTGTACTAGTTGTTTCTTTTCATTTGTTTCTGATGTAATTGATTATGTAACCAAAATTTCATATCAATGAGATTGTCAAAAAATAATAATAATAATAATAATAATCGGGATCTAGATTTAAACTTCTTTAAAATTAGGGAAAATTAGGGGGAGACCCAAAAAAAAATAATATTCTCATTGTCAGTCCCACAATTAATTTTGGGTACCGTGACACCCATAATTATATGAAATTATTAAAAATGTCTCGCATGACTTGATTATGCATCTGCATGATGCATTATGCATTATGCATCAGGGGTATAATTGGCAACGCAACTTGGATATAACATATTTAAAAATCCGCGCCTTGGAAATTTACGAATTTTATACCGTTGGAAATCTTTTAAAGAGAGCTAATAACGAGTACAAACAACAATATCAAATTTTTGTTTTTCACGAAAAAATCGGAGGCGATCATCGTTTTAGGGAAAATTTTCGAAAACTGACTGCATATTCATTATGCAGCCTCCAAAAAAGATGCATAACATATTATGCAGACGCATAATGAATTACACAACCATTTTTTCGATTGCATAACAAGTTATGCTTCTATAACAAGTTATGTAGCCATTGTTTTGGTTGATTTTAGTTCGTATAGAAAAAAATTGATGCATAATGTGTTATGTACCATATTTAAATGATGCATATCAAAGTTATGCATCCATTTTCTCGATGCATACAAGATTATGCAACAATTTTCTCGATGCATAATGCATTATGCGGTCATATTTTTCGGATGCATAACAAAGTTATGCATCTATTTTCATGATTCGCATAACATGTTATGTTGATATAATTGTAGGTGCATAACAAGTTATGCAACCTTGTTTTTTGTTGGTTTCAATACTAAGAAAAAGTATCTCGCATAACGTAGATATTATTGCCTTCATCAAACCACTCATCTCTACTCTTTTAACAGTTTGTAAGCATTCATCCTTAAAAGTGCGTGGCAACCATTTACAGTCCCTGCAAAATTAACACCAAATTCAACAAACAAGTACTACACTGTAAAAAAAAAAAATCAGAAAACAACACTTCACATATATAGTGTTGTTTCGAATCGATCTCCTTGTGTATTTATACTCCTTACAAGATCTTACAATGACCTAATATACTTTGATTGTTCAAACATCAGTGATGTTTAGTTTGTTACCATGACTTAGAGAAACGATGGAGCAATCAGTGGGTGTGATTTTAGATCTGAAATCGGGTGAAGCTTGGTGCGAATTTGTGTGGGTTTGAGCATAATTGAAAAGGGAATTTTTGTGTCATTTGCTCAACAGATGGGATTAAGGAATTGAAGTTAGGGTTTCGGTGTTCTTGAGAGATAGAGATGAAACTGTTGATAAGGGGTCGGTGGATTGAATATGAAGATGATTATGGGTTTCCTGTTGAACTCAAAAGAAGAAGATAGATCTGCTCTAAAGATCAAATGGTTGAATCTGTGAACATGTGGAGGTTAACAAGATGAATGGGTTGCTGAGTGTTGAATCGAATTGATCCAAAATTAGAAGATGGATGATGGGTTGGTGGCGTTGTTGAAGAAAAGGAATTGAGGATGAAGAAGAAGAAGAAAAAAGAACGAAACATAATTTTATAAAATATGGGTTTGAGAATAATTTTCCCCAAAAAAATGTGTGCGCGTCTTCGATTTTAACGTCCGTGGGTTTCTCTCAGAAAAATGTGTGAGAATGGGTCTCACCGTAGTTTTCACTTAAAATTAAGGCATGATATTATGGGTAACCCATGATGGGCGGGCCTTAGCCTAATTTCCGCGTTGAAAATAAGGCCCGATATTATTAATCGTACCAAGGTGCATTCACTAAATATCCTTATTTTTAATGATACCCGTATTTTCTAGAAGTTTTCTCACCAAACAAACAAGGACAATTTAACTCCAACCACAACAAAAACTTCTGCACATACACATTGGTTACAGGGTCGGCCAGAGAGAGAGGGTTAAACGCTTTTCACAGAGATAACAGAGGTGGTGGTGGTGTTCGTTTAAGTCGTCTTTTTCTTCTTCAGACTCAAAATTTTCGTTTTCCTCTTCAGACTTAAAATTTTGGTTTAGAAGAGATGGAGATGGAGGCTCCTGCTGTTGTTGCTTTTGAGAAATCTGATTACTCTAGAGGTGAACACCGTATTGTATATCCTCCAGAGTGTATAAAGCTCTTTGCCGATGGCATCTCCCTCATTCTCTCTCGATGGGTAAAACTTGTGTGAGTGTCTCTTTTCGTGACGGTGTAAATTATGCGAGAACATTAGATTCCGGGTTAGGCTTCCATTAAGTCGTTCATTTTGGGTACTGATCATGTTTTATCAAATTTCCAAAATTTATTTTTAATTTCTTCTGTCAAACGAAGATTAATAGACCCCCATTCTTCTAAAAATCCATCTAATCCACTGATTCAGCTTAATTTCGATCTGATTTGGAGATTATTTTTGAAGAAATTTCTTCCAAATCAATCCTTAATTATTTTCCAAATCAATCAAATTGTTCAGTTCAAACAGTTTTCACCTCAATTCGATACAAGAGAAACAATAAAGAGTAGAAAACTTAAGGACTTGTACCTCTCAGTAAAATTAAAAAACCAGAGATGGGAAAAAAAATCTGCATCGATTTCGGATATCTCGGGTGTAGGAAACGGAGTAACGGGTCGGATTAAAACCGTATCCTGATCCGTTAGCCCAAAATTTATAGTTGAAGTTATTTCCACCCGTTTATCTCTTCCCAAATCTCAATCATTAGATTGGTGGAGAAAATCGATAGATATGATTCCAGAGACCAAGTGAAAACTATTCATCAATATACTAGTATCTAGGCTAGATTTATTTTTATTCTAAATTATTTTTTTGAGAGGGATTGATAATTGAGCTTATGTTAATGGGCTTTTGAGTACTCTGGCGCCAATACAACATGAACATCTTATTGTATTTCCAGAGACCAGAGGGTTAACATTAGGAACATCTTATTGTATTTCCGCCAGAGGGTTAACATTAGGTTTAAATACATGATTGTTGATTTTTGGAAACCAACTAGGTGCTCATCAAAAAGAAAAAGGAGACCAACTACTACTAGGACAAGTAATCTCGAGGGCCTATATATATAACCCCAACCACAAATACTGTAATTGGAGGATAGAGAGACGTGATAATTTAGCAGGTTATTTACAAAACAATTTAAAAGCCTTCTTCAAACTCAATTTTTTTGGTTAAGAAGATATGGAGGTGGACCAGCAGGAAGGTTCTGTTGCTTTTAAGAACTCTGCTTACTTGAGAGATGATCATGTTGTATTGGCGCCAGAGTATATATCCCTCTTTACTCGAGGCATCTCTCATTCTTTCTCGTTGGGTAAAACTTCAGATGGCTGTCGCACGGAGCCTTAACCGTTGGTTCGGGGTGGCAGAGTATCTCAGACTTAACTGTGGGAAAGTTAAGCATGAAGAAGTCGAGAAAATGGCTGCAGATATCCTAGCTTTCTTCTTACAACCAGAAGGTAGTTTCAGTTTTGCAGTTCTCCTCTTTCCATTATATGCATTGATTTTTGTTAATTCTGATGTTAACTCACATTTTCATCTTTTGGTTTTGGATGTCTTAGAGCGTTGCCATGGTTGCATTACTAAACAAGCAAATAATGAAGCAAAAGAGCCCTGCAATGTTGGCCATGTGCAGTATTTGCTGTATGAGTTGTTCAGAATTAGCTTTAATCACAGCTCAGTTGGCCCTTCATCACTGATGGAGGTATGTCCTTAGTACTTCAAACTGCTTTTCTGGATTTTAGATCATTTGTACGTCAGCTCTTTCTTATATGTTTTTTATCTAATCCCAAGTAGGTGGGTAGTAAATTATTCAATTTGCATCAAGACCTTTTGCAAGGGAAGTATGATTCTGTTGAAAAACTTGCGAAAACCTTAACTTGGATTGGAGAAGACCAATTGGAGAAGTTGAGGAAATCTGAAGAAGAAGAGCTGGTGGCAGTACGTAATGCTAATAAACGTCGAACAATTTCAAGACGCCGAAGGCAGAAACTCCGAGCGTACTTTGTGTAGCCAAGAAATTGAGCTGGCAAAGAGAATAACAAGAGGATTTCCGAAGTGATGATAATTTAACGATGTCCAAGGCAGACACCCTGCTGATACAACAATATTTAACTTTTAGTTTTTTTCATCTCTTAATGCTTATTTAACCTAGCGTATTTAGGGGCCACTCAAAAGTAATCAGTGTTGGGGTTCAAAGCCATCTACGTGCTAATATTGCGGAAACATATTAGCTAACAAGAAACACTTGATCTCTCGGATTGCTCCATGAACCTTACTATGATCTAGGATAAGAAGAAGAGAAAGAGAACTACATAGATGCAAGCCATAAACAAAGAAACAAGAAATAAAGTACTCACATATTTAACGTGGTTCAACAATATACACAATGTGTGTATTTTCCTACATCCACCAAACGGCTACGACCTCTTTATTCATTATAGAATCACCACTGAGAATTACACAACCGATTGACTAATCAACCCATCTACTCACCATAACGTGACCGAACACAAGAACTCTCACAAGCACTCTATAAGATCCAAAGTAGCGTCTTCACCCATACGAGATAGCGTTTACCACATTATCTACCACAACGAGATGATCTTCTCTGCACACCCTGATATAGATTACCATGGACGCCTTTAGCTCAACACCAATAATCTAATCCAAAGACCACCAAGATGATCTTCTCCTCAACAAGATGTCTTACCAACATCTCCATATGAATACTCCATAACGACATATCTTCCAACATCGATAAGTATCCCATAAGCACCATAATGGTGTACTCCTTCCACCATTAAGTCTCTTACATAACCACCTCAATAGGTGGGATGAATCCCTCACATCTCTACGAGATTTACATTGAGGATTCCATGACTAAAACACTTAGCCTAGACCTCCTTATATAGGAGTCATAAACTTGGTTCCCAAGTATTAGCCTCCTTGGTTTAGGAAACCATCTCCAACTAGGAAACCATGGTCAATTTAGGTATTCCATATTTATGGAAGTTGACCTAAACTAGGAAACCACCGTTTCCCTACAATTCTCCACCTCGGATCATGCATTCATGCATGAGACGATCAAGTTGTTATTCATCCATCTTTTGAACATCGATTGCACCATCACTGGTTGCCTACATATCCTCAATAGGAATCAAACCGAAATGTAGTTCACCTAAATTGTTCCGTAGAACCTCCACCAGAAGAGAGCAAACCAAAATTGAACATCACCAACTCAGACTTAACAATCCAACCTATTGGTGATTGTAAAAATCTCCACAACTGTGAAAAATCTGACCATCTCAACAAATCAACATCATATGATCATCCGTTATGCAACATCTTGAGAAACACCTTACTCCTTTATGTTCATAACTCCACATTGATTGGCATCATTCTAGGTGTATTGCATGCCAACTCAATCAGATCATACACGATCGTTGTCCATATGCCACCTTCGAATTTAGTTATAGTCATTATGCGCCCTTGAGCCTTTGCCACCTTCGAACTTGTTCCAACCATGAACACAGCTCCGTCTTGGCTTTCCTTGCTCCACCTGAGTCAATGTTACGCTCTTATAAGCCACTAACTCCAAATTGCGCACCACATCCGTTAGGGTTGACATCCATAACTACTCGATAAGCAAATGAAACTACCACATTAGCCTCCATGCGTCTGCCTAAGCATTACCTTAGCGTAACCATAGTCTTCATCTTCGTCTCTAAACTCCGGTAGGAGTCAATTGCTTATTTAAACAATCGATCACATACTTGCTCTTTTCCATGAGCATGTCCTCCAAAGCAAGTTAACGAGAAACCTTGCGTTAGTTTATAAAACCAACCTTCATGTTAGCTTCCAAGAAACTAATCATCTTGTATGTACCAAAGCATATTGAGCATGACTCGAACTACGCACCAAATACAACCAATCCATGGATCATTGCCACTGCGTGCCAATCTCGAGCTCATCTCTATGAATCTTGCTTTACGAGCCAATCTCCGATTGGATTATGATTCTACGACCATATTTCCCCAATTGAGTTTTACTCCTTCAAAAAGCTCATCATATCTTCAACTAATGCATACATACCATACTAAATATGTCCAGCTTCACAGAGTCTTCAACAGCTGACACACCAATCATCTTCATCACTTCAGCAACCTCAACGGGCTTTGACAACAATGTCCCTTTTACGAGCTTTAACATAATTGTCAAGATAGTCTTTTATCAATTGAGTTGTAGTAAATAGTTCGTTCAAGACTTGTGAAAGCAGATTTTTAGACTTAATTTTTAAAGCAAAATATAAAAAACTCAAAATACAAAATGTTGTGAAAATTATGGAGAGGCTGGAGCTAGGATTTCACCATTCATCAATACTTATGTGGTTTTAAATTATTTTATATCATGCAATTTAAACAATTGATTTGATTCTAAAGTATTGCCAAAATCATATTTCCAAAATATCAAATGTTAGTCGCAAGCATAACGCATCAAGAGTCTAAAACTAAGCATGCATCATCAAGAGAAAACACATTTGATTAATAAAAATCATTAATTCATTTTTTTATCAATGCAATTAATCATATAAAAATATTGCATAAATTAATAAAGTAAATATTACCACATAATTCTTGAAAGAATGGCTTCCTCCGTCGCCCCAGAGGATGGGTTTAGCTCATCATGTTGGAAACACGCTCAAAAGTTGATTTCATTGCTCAAAGTGTTTACAAATGATGAAAAATGGGAGAAAATAATTAAAACCGGGTGTTTGCAACGTTTATATATAATTGTTGCAAAACACTGTTACAGAGAACGATAATGATGAACTGTTGATGTTGTTGTAGCTCTGCGACCCACGCTTGGCAGTCGTTTCTACTGTAGCATGAACGAATGTCTTCTGTGCGTCTTATGTTCTTCGTGTTCTTCAGCAGCAGCAGAAAACTCGTCTCTGCAACTCGATCAATCCTCACTCTGTTATGCTCCAAACTCTCTGTAACCCCTCTATGATATCTCAACAACTATTTATAACCCAACAACACCGAAACATCTCGCCATAACTTCATATAATCCTCCATTACTCGGCACTATTCCTTACGGCCTGTTTAGAAAATAATCTAGATTTTTGATTTCTCCACGCGTTCTAAAGCTGCCAAATTGCCATATTTAACTCCTTCACACTCCAGATAGTTGTTAGGGTCTTCGGACACGTGCAAATTCCTCTCATTTCTAATGCAATCTTGTGAATATCTCCTCCCGGTGTATGTGTTGCCCTGTTTTCCTCTCGCGGAAATTCCAAATGCAAACCGGATCGAATCCAACACCTCTACCATCCTGTCTAGCCCATAGAAAAGTACCCAATCAATTCTAGCCCTTTAGTCTCACCGAAACAAGCTCAAATTATCAACCCTAAATGCCAAAGAGAATTATTTTTCCCGCCAAAACCATCAATTTGAAATGGTGAAGATGACCTCCCCCTAACAGCGATGGGGGTGCGAATAGCAACTTCCTTAAGGGGTGTCCTGGGGTGCCCCTTATCCAAAATGAGGGTGCCTTTAGTACTTTTGTCCGGGGTCCAAATAGTACTTTTTGAGCAATTTTTTCCACACAAGCGTATTTCTCCAAAACACCTACACAAACATAAAAACACCATAATAAGTACAAAATCAAGCACTAACAATAGAGACATTGAGGACAAATTCGGACACAAAAATGTGTCTATCAAATACCCCAAAACTTATTATTTGCTAGTCCTCGAGCAAATCTAATCTAGAAAATAAAATTCTAACTCACTAGGTGGCCCAAGGTGACCGAGTTAATCTCGGGAGGGTTTACCGCAGAGGTGTACCCACAAAACCAATACCAGGACCCTAGCTATCTACGCAGAACCTTGGAAGGCACTAAAGAATCTCCTTGGTTGGCATACAATCATTGACTATAGGAGGAAGTACCCGATGCGAAATTCCAATTGTTGTACACGAGTTTGCACTCAAGCATACTAAAATTCATATATAAGTGATAGAGCTCTACTCGGATAGTTTCTAGACATCATAAACCGCGGCGTCAACCAATCACGTGGAAAGATTAAGAAGATGGATGTAGAGAAAACGTAGATGGTTTGACTAAGGTGAACGGTGTTTTCTCATGAGACCTAGCACAACACCAATAGCATAATCAAGCATCACACATGATCTCAAAGGGTAGGTTCGATTAGGTGCCCGGACTATGGGGGCGGTAGTGAGTAAAGTCTTAAGCTTCTCAAAAGCCTCTAAACAAGCATCATCAAAGACAAACTTAACATCTTTTGCAAGCAAATTGCAAAGAGGTCTAGAAATCAAGCTAAAATCCTTAATGAATCGAAAATAAAAACCTGCATTCCCTAAGAATGACCTAATATCTCTTACGGTTTTTGGGACCTGTAAAGTCTTGATAAGGTCAACTTTGGCTTTATCTACCTCTATACCCTTAGAAGATACGATATGCCCTAAAACAATTCCTGATCGAACCATGAAATGACATTTCTCCCAATTAAGCACTAGATTCTTTTCCTTACATCTAGTCAACACTAATGACAAATGATGCAAGAACTCATCGAAAGACGAACCAAATACTGAAAAATCATCCATAAAGACCTCCAAGAACCGTTCTACCATATCTGAAAATATGCTCATCATGCAACGCTGAAAAGTCGCATGGGCGTTACATAGCCCGAAAGGCATGCGTCTATACGTGATCATTTGTCGTAAGCGTCAAAAATAATTTCACTTTCTTACTCACTAAATATAAATGAAATACAAGGTAAGGAAGAGTTCGTTTCCACGGAGAGGCAATTGTTGTTATGCAATTTTCAGTTTCTAAGGTAACCAAGGGGGATTTTTGTTGTTTTAACGAAATACTAAAGTAAAAATAAAATAAAGCAAAGCAAATAATTGGAATAATCAATAGAGAGAAGATATTGGTCACGGGATAGTATCATTCACAAACATGTATTTTCATCAACGATTAGAATTGGTATTTTAATCTCTCATTTACTAAAAGTCCTAGGATATCTTGTTCGCAAGAATATCCCGCTAATTACCTCGATTTCATCACAACCACATTAAAAGATGCAAAAGTGAATTCTTCCTAGAAAGCAACCTAAAGTGTAAAAGCACAATTAGATTTAACTCCCTAAAAGCAATAAGTTCTATGGAATAAGACTAATCAATGCAAACGAATGTGTAAAAGCACTAATCCGTTTTAATAAAAGTTATGATTCACTTGTGACTAGTAGGATATATCACTACAAGCACTACCCACAATTATGCTACTTAGAATCAGGGATAAACAACTTTTTCGTATTGAAAACCCTAATATAGCTTTAGAGATGAATGCAAATCGGATTTATTCCAGACTCAACCAAACAAACAATCAAATCATATAACACTATTAATTGTGAATCACAAACAATAAAATATTGAGACAAAACTAATTCATTGAATCATAAAACATATTGAGAAATCAACTTTATCCCATAACCAATAATAATTGTTTAGATACTCATAGCTATGGAGTTCATAAAAATATTAATTGAAAAGAAGAAGATGAACAAAAGCAAACCCTAGAAGCGTAAACAAAAGCGGCTCTCTCCAAGTTCCAAGAATAATACGTGATCCCAAAGTTGTAGAAAACTTTCCCTTTTATAGCTTTTCATCTTTCCAAAATTAGGTCAAGCCCCAAGGGTCCAATAGATAGAAGTCCACCAAGCCCATGTGTGAGGAAAACCCATGTGAAAATATGTCCCAAAAGAGGTTGCCGTAAAAGCGGTATTGTGGCCGGAATTGGCCGAATCCAAGACCGGAAAGTATCTCGTGTGACCGGCAAAAGTCCGCTCTGGCCAACGAGTCAACTCGGGTCAGGTCAACTCGGTCAAGGTCTGGTCGGTCGAGTCAACTCGTAGTCGGACGAGTCATGTGAGTCAGGTTCTAACTAGCCCGACTGGGCTTGGCATGAGCCATTGCAGGCCTAAGCTTCGCCGCACTATCATTGTGCTTCACTATTTAAACTCCACCATGATGGCCCCGTATGTTGCATCTTTACCAAAACCTACACTTCACTGCAATACTTGTATCTTCTCGCCTTCAAACTCCACTCTCTCTTGCTAAAACCATTCAATCACACACCAAACCAAACCGCAAGTGCAATACCACCGCCGCTTCAACCCATAGCACCAGCCTCGGTTAGACAATACACATCACATTTAGCTTTTGCCGCAATCCTTGCTCGGCTCCAAACCCGCAACCAAGCATGCCTCTCTATCACGCCCATACTTTAATTCCTTGCTTGCCGATTCACAATGCCAACAATGGCATCACAATCTGAACTACACCTACATCTCAAACTCATGACTTAAACATTCCCATCATGTTGCTGCTCAACCTGAACCAACAACAGCTCATCTGTAGCTGCTTTAATTATAGCTACCAGTTAACCACTGGAACACCCTGCGTTTCATTCACACATTCAGCTGCATCTTTTGCCATTCCTGCGACAAAGATTCTCAACACCGACTCAAACCACCACTAATTGATTAGCAAATCATCATGGCCTCATCTTCTCTCCGACATACAAACTCGGTTCAAACCCACTCTTCCGTTAAACACTTTATTCTTTGCCGCAACTTCTCAAGCCACTTTGTTAATTGCGGTTCATACACAATCCTAAGTCCAACTCCGCAATCGTGATATTCATCATTCAATGACCACGACTCATAGTCTTGAGCATCAATGCCGCCTACAACACCATCTCACCAAAACTGCAGAAGAACACATATTCGAACCACGGCTCCAACTCGCCATGAACCATTGCAAACTTAATCAGTAACAACCACTTCCCCGTAAATCTTTCATCCATAAAAACCACCACGAACCAACAAATCACCACGCCTTCCCTTTCTCGGATCTCAACTAGCACCATGATACTGCCCTTCAATTCACATCAAAACTCAAATTAATCACAAACCCATCTTCTGGATCCAACCTATCCCCGATTAACACCAACAACAACTACATGTTCGATTCTCTCATTTATTTCTCCATCGATTGCAAAGATAGGTCTTCAAACTAAACCCATCTCTGATTTCTTCCCTGAACTTTCATGGCATCTAATGACCTCTCATGGAAACCCATTACGAGATCCATCAACCTCCATGAAAAGCAACATCAACAACAACTTCGAATTCAACCTTCATGGATCTAACCCATCTCCTATGGCTTTTTCTTCTATCATCTCTGAAATCAATCCTCTGCAAATCCTACTCGTTCACAGCCACGAATCAATCAAACCCTTTTCAATGTTTTCACTGATTCCTTGATTCAACTCTTTCTTCTTTAATTCGAACAACATCAAATCTTCCAACTCCTTCATCAATCATTTCTTTCGTTCACAACCAAACCCTATTTTCTTCTTCGTCTTCAGAAATACGTAAATCCGACTTCATCCCCGTATTTCAACACGACTCACTCCGTTCCTTGATTTTTACTCTCGCGTGCAGTTGCCTTTATTTCCTCTCCCAACTTCTCTGTCTCAATTTCAGATGGGATTTATGAATGAGAATAATGGGTCTCGATTTTAGGGTAAGGTTTTTATTAGGGTAGGATATAGACACCCCAGTACATGAGATAAGGGTCACCAGAGATGGTAACCCCTTAACCTTGGTTGATCTTTATTTAGTACTCCTTCAAATAAAGTTTCC
>JAJJWW010015705.1:0-26674 GCA_023531295.1 Papaver armeniacum
TTACATGTACATGTACATCCCAAATAATGTGTTACTGGTTAATGAAAAAAAAAACACGTAACGTGTAACTTCCAGTATAATTATATAATTAACAATATTTTGGTGTAATTCTCCGGTTTATATGTAGGCCCATCTCGGCGGCTGTAGGACCGTTTTTTATGCATGTGATGTTGACAGCACTAGTATCAAAATGTGATTTTTGTATAATTTAATTTTTGTTTATTCTATACTTAATAAGCAATAATATAATATTACATACTGGACCTATGCCGTCGGACCCATGAATCTTATTTCAGGGACGGTGGGTGATAAGCGGGTCCCGTCCTTTTTTCCAAAGAAGGCTTTGACTCGAAAATGCTCAATATTTAGGAGATTTATCAGAAGGAAATTTATTGTCCGGGAGTCTGATATAGGAGTATGTTATTAATCGCATAACAGATTGAGAGCAGTCTATCGTTCAACATATCACCGATGTGTTCATAGGAAGTCGTCAAGTTAGTTCTTATATTCACAAAGTGTTTTGGTTAGTTTGCAAATTTGAATGTATAACTAATAAAATCTTGAAGAATTATAATTAGCTGGCTTACATGAAACGATTTTGTCAGTTCAACTGGTCGATTTTAAGATGTTACTGGATAATTTGAAGCATCACTAGTATACAAACTAATTTGTGTAGTTCATGAACTGGATGATTTTAAGAGTTCTCGTAGACTTTTTGTATTCGAGTACACAAACTGTTTTAGACAGTTCAGGAATTTATCAAACAAAAGGATCATGAGTTACGAGATGAAAAAATATTCACGAACTGATTATGATCTCGTGATATTATACTCCAATTTATGCTTGCAGGTTCAAGAAATACTACTTAACCATTGTTCTTGGGCTGACCACTTGGTGCACGGCGTATAATATACGGTTGTATATTTCTTTTTGTGATTGAGGACAACCTTCTGACATGCTTACATGAACAATTTATATGGAGAAGTTAAGTGCTTGCTTGGTAACAAAGTAATTCGTAAACATGAAAACAAGTTCACGAACCTAGTTTTACTTGTAATCCACCAAAATATGTTTATCAATATAAATAGAAGAATCCCTTCACACTAGAATATCAATCTTTACACTTGTGTATCCTAGTTGCGGCTAGAGTCTTCCTCTGCAGACCTAGGTTGTATTTCAATAAACTACATTAAGTTACGACTTTAAAAGTCTCTACTAAGGGATTCGAGAAGTCAAGTCAGACTATCTTATACCTGATAGAAAGTTGTTATCCAGATCTTGTTCTTATTGATTGGTGTAGTTCTCGAACTATAAATCACGAACAAGATAGATACAAAGCACAAAGTAATGTTCATCACATATTTTTTGATTCCACGAGATATATATCTAAAATATTTCTGTTTTGATTTGATTATATCGTTCTTGTGATGTAGATATAACTTTTGAAGATAGTAAGTAATCCTAATTGTTGAGTTTTGCTTAATATCTTATTTACCTTGAATATCCCTCATGAGTATATAGATTCGCATTACCTTGATTTTGAATATCTTTCTGAAGGATATCAAATAGGTTATCGGTTAGAGGCAGTAGTCATCACTTAGGTTGAAGCAGACTCATGGGCATGTTAAGGACGTCAACTAAGGGAATCAAGTTGCGTAGGATCTTGTGTGATCCAAGATAAGTATGGAGCATGAATGAAGCTGAATTTCTCGTAGGTTCAATTCGGTTTCAACTACATTTCAGTCTGAAGGCTGCTAGTGGATTGATACAGTGTGGTGTGTGTAAGTTCTGGACTAGGTCCCGAGGTTTTTTTGCACATTGCAGTTTTCAACGTTAACAAAATTTCTGGTGTCTTGTGTTATTTATTTTTCTCTTTATATTGTTTATCTTTATAATAGAAATATCACAAGTAATACGCTAGGCAACCTAGATAGTTTTAAGCCCAAAAGACTATACAAAACCTACAAGAGTTTTACTCTTGAGAATTTGTATCTTGAAATATATATTACAAGACTTGTTCTTGTTGGAATACGGTTCAGATACAATTCAGGTACATACTAGGATATTGATTTTTGATATCTTCTTAAACTTATTTACATATCAGGTACATGATCTCATCTGTTGATATATACTAATAATTATGACCAATTTGTCCATACAGGTTTTCCAACGAAAAAATTGGTGTTGTAATCGGTACCCTCTCCTTTTCAATTGGTATCAGTGGACGCAAACACCGAAAAGACCTAACAAGTTTGTGTTTGTAGCGATTTGAAATCTATGAACCATAGTTCTTCTTTGTTAACGTACCACCAACCTTCGATATAATAAATTACTTATATATGGTGGAAAATATTTATGAATTCCTTCTTATAAGTTGGTGATTTCAGTACATGGGTGAATGTTGTTAAATGATACACTCGTCCAACAATTATTGTAGGCGGTGTAACTTTTTTCAAGTATATTGTTGTTTATGACACTGCCGAAACCAATGCAAAGCAAAATTATGATGGGTTTGAATGCTATTATACATGTTATAAGCCAAGAACTTTAACTTCATGCGTTTACATGTGAATCGTCAAACGATGCTTTGGGTATCTAAGAAACCGTATTCAAAGAAAAAACCTTCGAAAAAGAAGCACGACTTCAAAACCTAACTTATGACTGGGATAATCTTCTTATAGCTGATGAAGATTCACTTTAGGAATTTAATCACAAACTTTCTGAAATAGTGAACGCCTCTCATGCGTTAGGAAAAATTATTTTAGAAATGTGCAAATAAAAAAAAAACTTAGATCTTTACCAACTCAATACGAGTCTAAGAAACATATCATCATTTAAGGAAACAATCTTTCAATTATTACAAGAAGTGTTCGTGTTGTAAAATTAAAGATCCGCGATCATGAAAAAAGTTTTGTAAAAGAAAATCACATTGCATCCAAAGCAGTTGATGAACCCCGTCCTTTTACAACTTCATGGGCTAATGAATGATGTGATGATCATGGTGAAGCTGAAGTAGACACGGTAATCTCTCTGATCACTCAAAAATTTATAAAACTTCTAAAAATAAGAAGAGATGATCACTCTGGAAAAAGATTTGTTTCCAAATATCAATTCTTTAATGAAGAAGATGATTTTCAAGATATGAAAAGCATTCAATGCTTCAAGTGTCGTCGTTTTGGACATATATTAAGAGTATGTCCTAGCAATGAATATTATCAAGAAAATAAATCTCTTGCTCCATCGCTTGATGATACTCTTGATGAACACATCTTCGAAAATTTTACAGACAATTCTGCTTGCATAGCAGAAACGCACGTGGTTTCTTATCATGATCTAAGTCATGTTGAATCAGATGATCTAATTCTTAAATTTTTGAGCAAAAGTGGGGAATTGCTTCAAGAAAATCTTCAACTGAAGAAAGAATTAGACAAGGCAGAAAAATCTCTTTATGAGAAAATTCAGAAATTTTAAAAATACTATGAGGATTACTCGAAAAACTTATTTGTTAAGGAGGATTAATACACTTGAAAAATGATCTACATGGGATATTGGTAGGTCAATAAACAGTACCTACAATGACTGCAAGTGCACAGTGCCAATTGTGTAAGGTGCAAATACAGGTCGATCCTCAAGGACTTGGAGGGTGTAAAGTTGAAGCTAGGGCCTTGCTCAAACTAAGAGTAACAAAAGGGTTTTGTTTGCCGATACGGCTAAATGTTGGTTATGTAACACAAAATATAAAACAAGAATGCAGATTAAAGGGCACTAGAGTAGTCGAATCCACCACCTAATCTCAGCTAAGTCAGTTCAGTTTCAATAATGTTCTTGTCCCTTTTTATGGACACCGGACAAGATGCAAGTCTGCCGTTTATCCAGGATCTCAATGGATGGCTTAATATCAACTAAGGCAACTAACTAATCCCTAGTATTAGTTGTCTTCTCACAGTACAACTAATCACAGATCAATTTGATAACTTAGATGATTAAACCTTTCCTAAGATGGATATTCTAATCGCAATTAGGGTATCTTTCCAAAGCACTAACTGTCTTTTCAGGGCACAATTAGTCAAGGGATCAATAACAGACATTGAAGCATGAATTACAACACATTCATCACAGAAGTACTCTAACTACAATGTATGCATGACGTACACCGTGAAAGTAAAATAATGAAGAGCTCAGATTATATTTATCCTAAACAAGTAAAGCACAACAAGAACAATATCAGAAACATGAATCAAACTTAGCAGTAAATTAATGGTTTCATCTCAACCCTAAAAAAAGTAATTAGAACATGATGAACACAATAAACTATTACAGCTTGGTGCACCGGCTAGTCCGGGCATGAGTTTTTCATCAGACTGCCTTCTCTATTTATACATAAGCTTCACCCAATTCGAATTCAATTTGATAATTGATAACAACCCACTCACCAAAACGTGTTTGAATTCGTTGTCCCCTCTTCAATTCTTCTCTGCAAGCCATTAATTTGAGGTTTCTCAACTGTAGAAGATAGACCCTAACCCTAGCTTTCTCAATCTTATCTTCTAGGTTTACTGTTCTTGATAAGGGAGGAGATAAGATAGAGAGAGACAGAGGTTAGAGGCTTAATTGGAGTTTATGATGGAAGTTGAGAGCAGAAATGGTCGGGGAGATGGAGTAATTGAGATGAGGGAGGTGGTACTGGTGGTTTTGCAGGCGGAGTAATGAGAAATGAAGGGAAAAAATTGGGTTTCTGTTCGACAGGGAAAAGAAGATAGAAAGCTAAGGTGTTCGGAGAGAGCATCAGATGTTGATGTTTCGAGTGGAGGTACCATTAGATCAAGCAGATGTAGTAAATCTGATATCTCAGATCTGGACATGGGTTTGGGTCTTGGTGATGAGTGCCAAATAGTGCATATTTATACACCTTTGTATTGGCATTTTACTCATCTTTTGCGCTTAGAAAACAGATATTATCCCAGATTCTGTGTTTTCTTTGTTTTCAAGAATAAATATTTGTATTAATTAATTTTGTGTTTTTAGGTAGTAAATAAAGCTCGGAGAACCGAGGGAGCCCAAAGAGCGAAGAAGTGGAGTCGAGCATCTATGGAGCAGATAGCCAAAGCCCGCGCGCTTGATTTGCAACCCAACAAGTAGCAACTCATCTCAAGACATGGGCTTGAGCTAGACCCAACCCGACCGGATGGGCTCCGTCCACCTGGCCGTCGAGATCTCTCCCATTTTGCATCCTACGGTCGCTCCACCACTAGCATCGATGTTCGATACTCCGCTCAACACCAGATCATACCAAAACCGCTTACCATCCTCTACCGTTCGGATCTCCATCGGCTCCATCCTACGCTCGCTAGGCCCTTCTCATCAAACCCTTGTGCGCTCTCAACAAATGAAATGACCCTACCCTATACCCCCACTCGAGCAGACCATTCCCCTTCCATCTTTCTCTTTCTTCTCTTCTCTCCGTCTCCATCGGAGCAGAGCTGCTCCGCCACCTCCTTCTTCACCCATACCACCCCGAGAGATAACACCACCTCAACTCCACGACATCAAACAACAACTCCATAGCCACCTACTCCATCTCTCTCTCTCGAGTCATCTATTTCATAGCTTCTCCACCCTAGAGGCTAGGTTAAAGATGACTAGAGTTAGGGTTGTTCACCTAATCAAAGCAAGAGGAGTTCAAGAGCAACTAGACGAAAGGAAAGGCGATTCGGAGTATGGGTTGAGTTATTTTTCAATTAATTTCACTTTTTAAAGAAATTAGGGTTTGGTTGAATTGCATGTATAAATAAGGATGAACTGAGTTCATAGAAGACACGCCTGGATTAGCCAGAGCAGTCATTTAGTTTCATTTGTCATTATTTTGATGTTTTAATTTTGTTGTTAGGGTTTCAGTGAAACCCTAATTCCATCTTTGTGTTGTAAGTTACATTTGAATTATCCTTGCATGCTTAAATTATAATTATGCTTTCAATTTTAGCACCTCAATGCCTTTCTTTCACAATGCATGCCGGTATGCATTGTAGTCGAGGTATAAATGTATTGTGTGTGTTTGACTTAATCTTTAGACACAAAAACTAATTCTCTTGACTAATTGTGCTTCATTAGACAATTAGCACTCTAGGTTAGTATCCTCGCTGATAATTGAAGTGTTACAAGGTGAAACATCCTAGTTAAGTGGTGGAATTGACACCCTACCCTTAAGCGCCATAGGAACAAGGAGTTCAATTTAGTTGAGCACACAGTAGGAGTGAGTGGTGGAACTGAGACCTTAGCATCCCTTGTCACTACTTTATACCTTAAGTTAGGATCATTACATTTCACTACTCAGCCGTATCGGCAAAAACCACAGTTGTTACTTGTCACTTTTAGAACTCAGTTGAAGCAGCCTTAGATCAATATCAGAGCACCACAAGTCCTTGTGGGATCGACCCGTACTTGCCGCGTCTCAGGATAGACGCAGGTGCACTTGCGAGATTACCGTAGGCCATATAATTTACCCATCTTCGAGGCCTACCAAGTTTTTGGCGCCGTTGCCGGGGACTTGGTGCGTGCCTGTGTTCATTGGCTCGCTAAGCGATTTTCTCTCCTGTACATATTCATATTGTATTAATTTTCCCTGTGTTTTTAGTATAACTTAGTTTTGTAACTTGCATCGTTTTAGAGTAACTTGTATTCTGTTTTAACCCAGAGCTCGGTTCATTTTGCATTTTAGTCTTGTTTGATGTTATTGTTAGCATTGTAGTCATTTGTGATCGTTAGCATAACTTAGCATAACTTAGTCAATTTGTTAGTGTGCATCTCGTTAACTTAGTTGTGCATCATCATCCAAACTTCTTTCCTCTCAAAGACTTTGTTAAACATCTACTATTTTCATTCAGCATCTGGCCAGGTTTGAACTCAAGTGTGCCTGGCCTAATCTGTCACACTGGGTTCAATCCAGCTACATTGGCCTAATCCATCAAAGCTGTGAACTAAACTTTTGGGTTGAGCTAGCAGGTATCTGTGGTTTGTTTGAGTAAGGCCAAGGAACACGAGTCAAAAAGCTCGAGCACAATTCGGGTAAGTGACTCCTTGCATGACACCGTGAACTAGGTTAACACTCTGTGTGAGACCTGTGAACTGTGCCTTGTGTGAGACCTAGCTATAAATTGCTATAAGTGAGTTGACATTCCAAAGATGTTGTAAAAAGCTTAACTTGACTCATGTGCATCCAGAGCTGCTAGAAAAGGCTCAACTGTGAATTTTGAAGTCAAATTGCTCACTGTTGCATCTTTGAACCGGTATCACTTGTGTATGTGTGAATTCTGTGACATCCGAATAGTACATTTGCCATCTGAACTTGCATCCGTGTGATCCTGGTTGTGTGCCTTACCTTCACAGCCCCCTGCCAGGTGTGAGGCGAGTTTATTGAGCCATACGCCTCGTGAGCTTTGAACATATTGATAACTGAGCATAACCACCGTAAATTGCATATCTGAGATTGTGAGCCATTGTGATGCATGCTATAACTTTGTGTTAGGTAGTACACACATCGAGCATCTTTGTTGCGCTTTGTGTGCCTTGTGTGACATCTGCACCTTGCTGTGACACCCTGGTTGAGCACATTGGGCTTGACCGGTTGCCAAACCCACCTCAACTGAGTAGATTGACACACTGTGGCATGTAAGTCTGTGTAGAAAAGCTAAAATACTTCATCTGCTTTTACATCTCTGCAATACATCTCGAATCTGCCATCTTGTGCTGTGTAAAATTTTTGAGAACCTGGGATGCAAATAGCTGTGTCAATATGTGCACAAAGTGACCACTGCACAAGTTGCACTTGGGAACTGGTGCAAGAAACCAAATTTCACATACACTAGGTTTCTCCTAAATTGAGCAACTAGGCTTTGCAAGCCCAACAACCGGGCTGCTAACTTGCTGACCCCTAAACAGAAGCCCAACTTTGGTGAGCTTTCTCAGTGGCTGCACAAGCAACTTGGTGTGCACACTACGGGGCCATTCCGTCTTTGGGCTTAAGCTAACCCGAGCCCACATCTCTTTCGGGCTGTGTATTAACCTGGGCTGCTCACAATCACACAACCTGGGCTCTAAACCAAGTTGGGCCCAACTCAACCTAATCCAATTTGCTCACAATCAATCCACCTCTCTGGCTTAACAATTTCAAATAGCAATCATTTTGAACATTCCCAAATAAACCAAAACCCAACAAAACCAAACAACAAGCCCACACAAACCAAATGAAACCCAACAAACCAAAAACCCAATAAACCAAACTTAGTCCACTAAAACCAATTAGCTTTGAGTTCAATTTGAGAGCTAGACCATGTCAGATTTTGGTCTGCATCAGGGATGGAACAAATAAATCCCTTAGAGAGCGTGCTTACGGGCACGCTTCACGCGTGATGAACCCCCACATACCAAAGTGATTTTAGGGAATTTTATGGGCCTTCTCGGGCCCCGATCTAACATACCTAATCATTATGATCACATACATCATCCACCACAAAGTTGAAAATGAACAATTTTCTCATACCCAGTCATCACTTTTAGATCAATTAGAGGCTCGACTATCTCGCTTTAGATAGGCAATCGCTTTAAAAAGGCAATGTCGAATCTAGTTTTCTTAGGCAATACGAAATGCATGCTTGCACCTTATGTGGTGGCTTAGACCACCTGTGAAAATCTTGTATATTTGCATGCTTTTAGACAGTCTAGGGAAAACCATGATAATCCAATGAACGAAGTGTCTAGAAGCGACTATTGGGACCATAATCAACCAACACACATGCATCATTCACCACAGTGGGGAGATGTACAATTTTATACTCCCCAACTCCTAGTTTGCAATCAACAATGGATACACTCATGGAGCTAAATGCTAGGCTTGAAATGAATGCAATGCATGACCATCCACATAGCAACATGTCCGAATTTCCTTCTCTAGTGAACCTCATGCACAACCATACAATGAATACCCATATGAGGAATGCATACCCACTAGTGAAGACTCTCCTTCAATAGAAAAACTCAAAATGATTCTTCACCGATTGAATTACAAAATGATAGGATTGAAAAGAGTATTTCTAGTCTTACTCATACAACTAACATTGAATATGAACCTAATCCAGAGGTAGATGAGTACTGTTTGAAAATACTATAATTTTGAATGGAGAGATGAATTCTTGCTATGATGATGATGATGATGAATATGAAGAGCATGCGTATTTTGAAAATGTAGTAGAATCTTTAGGTTCAGAGACATTAGGTGTCTCCTCTGTGAACCCTATGAATGATGCTTCTTCTAATATTCATATATGTGATGATGATGTGGAACCTGTGCACTTGTCCTGTGAAAATGAACATGATTTACCCTCTTTTGACTTTAGGAAAGTATGTGATGGTACAAATGATTTTAAAAATGAAAACAACCTAGATGTACCTAACCTCTCTCCTGAGTCACAAATTGAAACTCCTCCACCAAACCTAGGTGTAGTTTGTCACAACATTGCAAAACCAACTTTTCTAAAAATGCCTAACTTAGGCCTAGAGCTTTGTGCTTCCCAAGTCCTCTTGGACTATTTTGCATCAAAGTATAACACTTTTAAGGAGCCACGGTTGGAATGTGTATGTCCATTTGTAATTAGCAAAACTCATTTTGAGTTAGACCTTTTACATGATGTACCTTTAAAATTGCAAGATTTTGTTCTCACAAACACACTTTGTTCACAAGTTTAGGTTTGGGGGAAACTCCTTCACATCTGATCTTACTTGCACTCTCATGTTATATTTGTGTAAGATTGTTGATGGTTGTACATATCGTCTTTTGGGTTGATCCTCAACTCTTTTTGTTGGTTTATGGTGCATTTTCATTGTATATATCCAGTAGGACTTGTTAAATTTTTCTTTTCTTGATTCGGTTGAGTCTTCTTGCACATATATTATGCTAATCCGATATGATATCCGTTGAGAATATTGGATTCTAGCCTTGACGAATGAAGCTCAACCTTGCTCTTGCCGACATCCAGGTAATCTCTTCCCTTTTATCTTATCGGCATAGTTCTCGTGGTACGTGACTGTTCAAATTTTCTATCTGTGACACATTGAGGACAATGTTTGATTTAGGTTTGGGGTGTGATTTGCATTTAGAGTTTTTAGTCTTTATTTCACCTTTTATTTTCAAAAAAAAAAAAAAAAAAAAAAAAAAAAATAAATAAATAAATTCAAAACTCTTTTTGTAAAAACCTCCAACTTTAGAGATTTTAGAGTCACTAGCATGCTTTTAGCTATGTTTACATAGAGATCCGACCAAAATAACAGAACTTGGAAGTAGGAGAAACGCAATCGGGTTCCTTAGTTGATTAGAGCGTTAAAGTTGGATTTAACCATACGGGAGGCGAAGATTAAGTCTTGTTTAGATATTCGGTAGTAGATTTGTGATCACCCATAGTGGAGACTACCCAATTTACATCAAGTGAGGCACCAACCTTCAATTTTTGCAACTTTCTAGAAAAGTTTGTTAGAGTGTGTGTCACCGTACGTAAATTAGGGTAGGAATGGTGAGCTACCCAACTTCGCACCATTTTCAGCACTACTTTTGATCTCTTGAGTGCTAGTTTTTGTCAATCATGAGGGTGACGTCTAAAGATGAAAACTCCTTCTAAATACCGATTTGTAGTTAGCATCACTCTCTCTCTCAATCATCAAGACCCATAGAAACACATCATCGTCAGCAAACGGAGCAGCATCAGAATATTGAAAGAAAAATTGATATAGTCCAAGGTTTATGTGCAACAAAGAAAAGAAAATAGGATGAGAATTAATAAAATTTATAAAATCAAGACAATACAAGTTGTGGAAAAATTGAGTGATAAAGTCCTTTGTCCATGGAATTAGTTGTGTCATTATTTGTATTTTTATTTTCACTTTTTGTAATTCAAAAAAAAAAAAAAAAAAAAAAAAAAATTCAAAAAATCAAAAGTCAAAAAAATATTGTAGTTTATTTTCTTATTTTTGCTACCACCATGGTAAAGAAGAGTTCAAAAAGAAAAATCCAAACAACAAGGAATTTGAGTAGAAAAGTTAAAAATTGTCAAGTTTTTGTGAAGTTTAGAAGTTCATCATCAACAATTGAAGACCGAAGACCGAAGATTGAAGACGTTTCTATGGTTTCTTATGAGAGAGTGATATTAATTACCGATCGGATGAGAAGTGAGTGAGTATTCCCACCCCTTGCTAATGGTTGATTTTCCTTTCTTAGAGATCATCAGAAAAAGATTCTTTTTGTCCACATCTGTGGAGTCTCGATTTTATTTCGGAAGGTTATCCTTCTTACCTACAACGTGTGCGGGATTTCTCTCTTTATTCCCTTTTGCACACATGAGAGACTAAAAAAGCGATCTTTTTGAGTGCAATTATCATAAACCCTAATGGTGAGGCGAAGTCGAGGCTTATGATCCTGTCGAATCCGAATTCTTTCATATGGTATGGTTACTTCTCGCTCAAAGACTTAAGGATGAGAATCGTTCTTCGATAGTTCTAACTTACGTTACTAGCATGCAGAAACTCTATGTCCTCATAGCTTCTTGGAGGCTTGAGACTCTTTTACACTCTCGAAGTTGGAGAAGGTTTTGTGGGTACACCTCTGGTAAAACCTCACGAGACTACAACTCGTCCACTAGGGACACCTAGCGGTTTAAAGGCTTAGTGCATACGCTAAATGCATTCGAGAGACCTACGACGGTGGTATAGTTAGGATTTCTTCATTTTGTTTCACTTGAGGACAAGTAAAATTCGGGTTTGGGGGTATTTGATGAGTGCCAAATAGTGCATATTTATACACCTTTTTATTGGCATTTTACTCATCTTTTGCGCTTAGAAAACGAGATATTATCCCAGTTCTTGTGTTTTCTTTGTTTTCAAGAATAAATATTTGTATTAATTAATTTTTGTTTTTAGGTAGTAAATAAAGCTCGGAGCGAGGAGCCCAAAGAGCGAAGAAGTGGAGTCGAGCATCTATGGAGCAGAGATAGCCAAAGCCCCGCGCAATTGGTTGCAACCCAACAAGTAGCAACTCATCTCAAGACATGGGCTTGAGCTAGACCCAACCCGCGACCCGGATCCGGGCCCGTCCACCACGAGCCGTCCAGATCTCTCCCAGCTGCATCCTACGGTCGCTCCACCACTAGCATCGATGTTCGATACTCCGCTCAACACCAGATCATACCAAAACCGCTTACCATCCTCGGCCGTTCAGATCTCCATCAGCTCCATCCTACGCTCGCTAGGCCCTTCTCATCAAACCCCATTGTGCCGCTCAACAGCCGAAATGACCTACCCTATACCCCCACTCGGCAGACCATTCCCCTTCCATCTTTCTCTTTCTTCTCTTCTCTCCCGTCTCCATCGAGCGGAGCTCAGCCTCCGCCACCTCCTTCTTCACCCATACCACCAACATAGATAACACCACCTCAACTCCCTGACATCAAACAACAACTCCATAGCCACCTACTCCATCTCTCTCTCTCGAGTCATCTATTTCATAGCTTCTCCACCCTAGAGGCTAGGTTAAAGATGACTAGAGTTAGGGTTGTTCACCTAATCAAAGCAAGAGGAGTTAGAGCAACTAGACGAAGGGAAGGCGATTGAGTATGGGTTGAGTTATTTTTCAATTAATTTCACTTTTAAAGAAATTAGGGTTTGGTTGAATTGCATGTATAAATAAGGATGGTGAGTTCATAGAAGACACGCTGGATTAGCCGAGCAGTCATTTAGTTTCATTTGTCATTATTTTGATGTTTTAATTTTGTTGTTAGGGTTTGGTGAAACCCTAATTCCATGTTGTGTTGTAAGTTACATTTGAATTATCCTTGCATGCTTAAATTATAATTATGCTTTCAATTTTGCACCCAATGCCTTTCTTTCACAATGCATGCGGTATGCATTGTAGTCGAAGTATAAATGTATTGTGTGTCTGCAGACAATCTTTAGACACAAAAACTAATTCTCTTGACTAATTGTGCTTCATTAGACAATTAGTACTCTAGGTTAGTATCCTCGGTGATAATGGAAGTGTTACAAGGTGAAACATCCTAGTTAAGTGGTGGAATTGACACCCTACCCTTAAGTGCCATAGGAACAAGGAGTTCAATTTAGTTGAGCACACAGTAGGAGTGAGTGGTGGAACTGAGACCTTAGCATCCCTTGTCACTACTTTATACCTTAAGTTAGGATCATTACATTTCACTACTCACCGTATCGGCAAAAACCCATTGATTGTTACTTGTCACTTTTAGAACTCGGTTGAAGCAGCCTTAGATCAATATCGAGCACCACAAGTCCTTGTGGGATCGACCCGTCACTTAGCGTCTCCGATAGACGCCGTGCACTTGCGGTATTACCGTAGGCCATATAATTTGCCCATCTTCGAGGCCTACCACTTGGGTTTTCCACCAAGTCCATGTCTCGATTTAGGCTTTGCAAACGTCTTGCGGAGGGAGTGCAAACGAATTGCAGAAGGTTTTTACGCGTTATTCCTTCGCGCTTCACGGCCTTCTCGCGGGAGCTTTGTTGTCTCTCTTCCATAGTCGCTAATCATCATTCCTCTGCTCTTTTGGCTTCTTATTTCATCCAAGCTTTATTTAGTACCTAAAAACACAAAATTAATCAGTATAAGTATTTATTCTTGAAAACAATGAAAACTCCAAATTTGGGATAAAATAGAGATTTAGAGCACAAATGATGAGTTAAATGCCAATAAAAAGGTGTAGAAATATGCACTATTTGGCACTCATCAGATATATGGATGTTTAGATTAAATCACATCCATGCTTTTTGGTCAGAACTCCATTGGAAATACCAGTGATATATGGTTTAATGGCAACACATTTTATACCAAGAATAACACTTTCATTTTTGCAGGAACTCCAAAAGAAAGAGATAATTATGGCATTATTTTCAACAAATGAGTTAAAACTCAAAGAAAAATTTCTTCTAAACATTGTTCATTTTGTAGCAGTTTTGGACATGTTCAATAAAAATAATAAACTTGTATGAAATTTCAAAATGATATGCAGTGAATGGATCAAAAATTGAAAAATCCTACTGAATGAGTTTCTACAAAGCTACATCCAAAGCGAAAATGGTAAGAAAAAAACTCCTAGTCATAACTCCTTGAGATATCCCATGGTGACACTAGTGATGAGTCTCATACTCATCAAATCACTACTTAAGTGTAGTAAAAGGTGCATCCCCGTTATTGACTCGGGAATACGAGGATCGCACAAAATATCTAAAGTTGTTATTCTTCCAGATATCAAGGTATTTAAACAACCTTCTTATGGTTCAATGTTGTTTTAGTACTACTTATTTTGGTAGAATCCATTATTCAATTTTACTATATTTTTCTCGTAAAAAAATGAAAAGGCTCATCTCAAAAATGTTGAGCCTCTCGCTCAAAGAAGAAATAAGTCAGTTTTTCAAGGAATATGTTACGTTGTTTGAATAACTCTTAAAATCACTTGTGATTGTCATCATTGCCTTATATAAACCTATAATACAAGTCATGTCTAATTTTGTTGTTATCACATTGTGATAATAAGTCCAAATAACTCGGTATGTATAACAATACATTCTATGCTCTTGGAAGCAAAATAAGAGAACATGATCCATGCGAATTTCTTCATAACAAGCTAAGATGAAATCTAACCATAATGTTGATATTTAAACTTAAAAAGGGGATTTGAAATTGATTTTTTCTATCTCTGAAATAGTCATTAAGAAAATCAAAATTTTTGAGTTTACGAAGGTCCATGCACATACTGGTGTATGAGGCTCTTACTGGTACACCAACTCCGTTATAGATTTTTTTGTAAAGACTAGTTTCCTTCCTTTAGAAAACTTCCTTATTTAGATGATTATTCTCTCTATATATTGTTTATCGTTTTCAGATGTTTCGTGAAATATCGAAGCAATAGATTCAATTAGTATAATTACTGTAAAAAAAACATACCACTGATTCTGTCAAGACATCCTCCCCTATGAAGAAAATGTGTCATAAAAGGTCAAAGAAGAATCATCTTTCAAAGATAAAAACTATCTTTTCTATATTGCCTACTTTCTTCTTGTCATAACATGGAAATAGACTTAAAGGATATTGTAGACGAATTTGCAGAACGAATAAATTCTCTCAGATTCCGAATTAATAACACCTTGAAGGAGGTAATTCGCTAGGAGAAAAAATATAATCGATGGAAAAAAGGGTTGTATGATCTCAAAGTTGAACTTTATGATCTCACTGGCATATCTGATAATGAAGAAGAATTTAGTGATCTCATATTCAATGCATTCTTCAGCAATGAAGAGGAATTTTCTGCTCAAGCTTTTCAGAAACACTTGATTCATTAACTAGTTAGCTCCTTATACGAATTTTTTCTTATTTTTTAAGGAGAAAAAACTAGAATTTTGAAGTAGTTTATTGATGTTTTCCTTACATTACTACTTCTTAGCATCTATCAATTATCGAAGGTTATTTAGTTAAATTTTATTTTGATGATGATGTTTGCAATACTTGTTTTTTGTATATATGATGTTTTCCATGTGTATTGCTTATCTTTCATGAGATGGTTCTTTGTTTTATCATATACTAGCCCTTAACCCGTGCCGTAACGGCACGGGCCATGATGTTGGTTCATTTTTAATATATCGTATAGATTGTCATAAAAATAGTTGGGATTTTCCTCTCTTTTTCCTCTTGTTTTTTCCTTTAATATTTTACCGCCGGAGATTTGCTCAAACGAAAGAAATATAATCTTAACTTCCAGACACTTTTTTATTTAGGTTCATAAACATTATAATGAGATAATGCTCTACATGAACATGGAAGTTTAAATATTTTTGAAATATGTAGATCAACAGCGCTCATCTCAGTGAAATCAACTAATCAATACCGTCCATAAAACTCTTCCCATGCTCATATTGCGCTCCATTTGACTCATCTAGCATGGTCATGTTGTCGATCCTCCGAATAGGCGAGGAGAATATAATTTTTTTGCATCGAGCGGATGATATAAACTCTCCAATGTGACATGATTTTCTGTAATTTTCAACACCCATTAGATAACAATGTTTAAACTGTGTACCCATTACCTTTTCAAGGGATTCTATATATGCGAATCTACTGCCATTAAATCTTCAACAAAGTATTGTGCCCGATGGTTCGTCTTAACGAAGGCTTTGGTAACTTCAAAAGTCTTGGACATTTGTCACTTCTATATGTTCCTACCTTCACTTGGAATACAATCTGGCGACACATTACCTCATAAAGAACTTTGATCCTATTTCAAATTAATAGGTTGTCAATAGATCATTTACCTTCTACGTTGAATATTTATAAAAAAAAAATTATGGTATTGTGGATCGTTGCTTTCTAATATTGTAGTTTTCAAAATTGGCCTCTTCAAGTCCCACGGCTTTCTAAGTTTATATATTGTTTTGTTTTTAACATTTTAGTTAGCCCATATTATGTTTGTTACTAACTTTAAACTTGATGTCATCTTCAACAGTGAACTTTATGTGATTTCAGAATCGAAATAGTTATACCTCTTTCATTCGTATCAAGTAATCCGTTGTATATCCCAACAATTTTTCTAAAACAATTCATTTCTTTTTCCTTTTCCAGACCATCAGTAGCCATTATTGTCAAACGCAATTTGTCTAATTTTTGTTGATGTTATGTATTTGCAATGTTCATTTTTCTTAAATAAATAGATAATGGAAAAACTAAAAAAATAAAAAAAGAACATAAGTATTACATCGGGTCTAAGTTATTATATCCAAAATACTCCATACACTGTTTCTGGTGCCTTGTTTCCTCAAATTCCTCGTTGCATTCTAGACAGTACATGCAACACCAATCATTTGCGAAGTGAGCTATTTGCGCAAGTGTGGTCAATGTATCTCTTACCTGTAATAATAATAACAACACGTCAATTTTTTTCAAGGAGTCCAGTTGTAGATGGTATGAATCTAATAGATTTGAATTGTACCTCAATCTTAGATATCACCTTCTTCTCACATAACATATCAATTGAGGAAGGACAAATCTTGACCACTCTTTACATAGGCAGAGTTATCCAAAGTATGTTTTGCAATTGTCTTACATGGAAATTATTATTAATTCGTATTTTAGTCGTATCCTATCGAAGGCGATCTAATTAGTCCTATAGAAAGTTAATCTTAAGTTTTTGACCTTATTTCTTGACCAAATTATTGAAGTATTCTCATTCATGTTACGCTGTGTGATCTACCCATCTGTATCTACTATACCTTCTAACCCAGTGAATGAAATCTATACATATTGATCCGTAATTTGATATTGTTGATTTGTAACTAAGAGGTCGCATGATTTGAGAATGTAAAATATAAAAAATATTTTATAAAAATCGGAAATGAAATTTAGATTTATGATTTAGAGTTTTTTATGATGATTTTGATGAACAAACATAATTTTCAAACAAATATTTTAGAATGCAAATACAGTTTCAGGTCAATAATGTTTTATATCGGGAATTGAGTGAAAGTTGTTGTCTTTGTAGGTAGTTGTCTTGAAACAACTCGAAATTGATGGTCTTTCAGGAAAAAGAATGTAATTAATAGTACTTGGGAGAGTGATAATGTTCTCTTACGCTGGTGTTGATGGTGGATTTTCGTTTTAAGGTTAAATTTGTAAAAAACCAGAAAAATCATGCGCTGACATCTTGTAAAAGATAAAGCCATTTATAAGTGTTGGATACTCCCTCACTTAATTCAGCCTTGTATTTCTGTACTCATTATCGGTGTGGCATGATGGCTAGAGTGTTACTCTTATAGAGTAACACGAACCTCAAACACTATAATGAATCATTATCGGTGTGGCATGAGGAGAGTGTTACTCATACGGAGTAACCACGAACCTCCAAGCACTATAATGAAACCATGTACGAAATACCTGCATGGCTGATTCTCGGTGTGTTATACTAGCAGAGCCCTCTCGGTGTGTTATACTAGCCCGATTAGGCCCTCTCGGTGTGTTATACTAGCCCGATTGAGCATCCGGACTTGGTATGCTCGATCTCGGATATGATTCGATCGCTTGATCATCCAACTCCACAAGCATGATTGGATGACCACGGATCAATTCCATCACCCCAGCGGTATGGAATACACACGGCCTTAGCTTGCGAGATATGATCGATCGCGGTCATCGACTCCACGAGCATGATTGGATGACCACAGATCAATTCCATCACCCCCAAGCGGTATGGAATACACACGGCCTTAGCTTGCAGGATATGATCGATCGCGGTCATCCAACTCCACAAGCATGATTGGATGACCACGGATCAATTCCATCACCCCCAGCGGTATGGAATACACACGGCCGACCCCCATGGTCGACCATTGGCCTTTGCTTGCCAAGAAACCGTCCATACCAAGCATTATGGGCGGAAAACCCTAAATTAGGGTTTGCGGCATATTACATGTGCCGCAAAACGGTCTCAACCATCCATCTTCGCGGTATAGATGGAGGGTGTAGATGCGACTCAAAGGGCCGGAGCATGTCGACACAATCACCATGTGACCGCCTACATACATGACCGGTCGGTCAAAACCAACCATGATTGGTTACAACAAATTCGTCCGCTGAAAGAGCATGGTCGCACGGCTTTGCAAGCAAAATTAGGGTTCAAGCCATCACGCGCGTCCATCTTCTCTCCGCACGAATGGAGGGTCCTGATTAAGATTGAGCAAGGGTCGGTCACACCGGCATGACCACCGTGAGCTCATCTACCTCCTCATGCGGTCGCCAAGGCATATCATGCCCGGCCAATCCAAAACGCCCGCTCAAACATGCGTGGATACACTTCCCAAATTACAAATCGATCTCGACCACTCAACTTCAGGACGGGTGGGTGGCTTAGATCACATTTCATGAGACGGTAAGACATAGGCATGAACATGACCTACGATCTACACGCCAAACCAACAGGCCAAGACCAACCAAGCTAGGTCGTCTTGGAAAACGCGCCGGAAAAGGGTATGGCGCGCGGCTTCTTGCGGTATCAAACTCTTATCGCAAAATCAATCTCGACCACTCCTCTTTGACGGTCCAAATCGAGTGGCCCGGATCGCACTTTCATGAGGAACGGAATACAGCACCTACACCATCATGCCGCCAACACGCATGTATGGTCGGTCCTCTCCAAAATCCTTCCCACGCTTGGTTTCGACCAAGCTGAGTGATGCTTGCGCACCTCTTTAAAAACCCTAATTTCATCAACGGTCGAGATGAGTGTCTCAAACATCATCTCGTCGTCAGGCCTCACCTGACTTGGTTATACAACCCTGGTCGGGAGTTATTTGGTTAGTGAGGAGTCATTACCCATGGCATGTACCCACACAGTAATGCAAAGGTGCATAAAATACACAGAGTACTTCACAAGTATCGACTTTACGAATAACGCAGTTATTCAATTCAGCATTACATGCTATCTTTCGTGGATCCACGATCCACATTCAGACGTCAATCATGTCACAACCGGGGGGATGCATTGGGGTATTAGTGCGGCGGTTTGACGTGCGCGTGCAGCGCGCCATCACAAGAACGTGTTAGGAAGTCATGGACGGTTAGAGATGAACAGGAAAGTGGTAAGGCGGTGGGTGTGTTACCGACACACAACTCCACTACTCCATCATTCCACTACCTCCACTTCCCACGAGAAACGTGAATGAGGCTCAATGACTTGTATAAATAGGGTCTCGCCCTATTTCCAACAACAAGGAATAACGGAGAACAACACAAGTTGGATGACGAAACCAAGTGTTAATACAAAACCGTATTCAACACTCTGGAGCCTGGCGGCATCAACCGTAAGCTTGCTCATCTTTACGTACAAGTCATAAGCAAGCCAACACCTTCACAATCTCAACACCTTCTTCGCTTCCCTCCCTAAGATCAACCCCATCTCCTTCACTTTGTGACCGAAACAAGTCCGGGAACGGCCATTTCTTGGTTTAGGCCGGACTTGCCCATTGATCTCTGAATCTACAAGCACTCACCGCGCAGTGCATTTGTTGAAGGTTTAGATTCATTCCTCATCCACACCCCAAATTACCAAATTCTGCAGGAGTAGTTTTCACCCATCAACAATTGGCGACCACAGTGGGAGGTTGATCTATCGGTTGCAAAAAATTGAATTCTCAATTTTTCGGTTTTCGGCTCACGATGCATCCTCATCAGGAAACCACAGGCGGTTGAGATACCATGGGAAGTGTAGCTAGAATGCTGGAGGATGTCTTGGCAAATCAAGCCGGTATCACTAGAAGACAGAGCGAGACACTTCTCCTTTTGAATGATATAGCAGCACAATTACAAGAAGGATCGGCAGGCATCTACTCAGCAAAGGTAGGAAATCTTGAATCCTTAGTCGAGTCACACCTTACTGGGGTGGAGAGGCAAAAGAGCGCGTAACCGCAGGAGACTCGGGAAAGATGAACAACATGGTCCAGTCAACAATGAAGAACCGAGGCAACTCCACGAGAGGGAGGACTTGTCCGGAGTACTTCAACGTCTACCGGATAAAGAAATGGAGCCCGCCGGCTTACGGATCCTCTGTGGAAGATTTACATCTCAAGACCCTTGTCGAAGCCGTGAAGAAACGCTTGAGGAATGAGAGATCAATCAAGTAACACGTGAGTACAGAGGATGGGAACGTTCAATTCGATCACTCAGTAGTGATATTACAACACCTCCCATCACCGTGAGCCGAGGTAAAATGCAAGTCCCGGCATCTCATCAAGTGTAACACCTCAGGAAGTCACCGGAGCAACAACTTCCACTCCTTCATCGGGACGAGGAACAGGAGGGGCGAGAGGAGGACCATCTCCCATTGTGCAGACTTGATGGAAAAGCGAGGAAGTTCTTGTAAAGACTCAAACGGATATGGCCGCAGCTCGGAAGAGGTACTCAATTTTCTTAAGACATTAACTGATCGATTTCCACATGACCCGCAACAGCCCCTGGAGCCAACAAGGAATGAATTCAGCGCACCGGAGAAGGTACTTCAATGGCACAGACCTACATGGACACGATCAAAGAAGCGACATCGAGATATGGCGGTCTGTCATGGAGGCTCCTAAGCTGGAACTGATCCTCACAACGATCTTCCTCGAGTCAATAGTTTTACTCAGTTCGGCCAGTCTGTCATGGAGGCTCCTACGCTGGGGCTGATCCTCACAACGATCTTCCTCGAGTCAATAGTTTCCCTCTGGTTCAGCGGTCTGTCATGGAGGCTCCTCTGCTGGGGTGATCCATAACGATCTTCCTCAAGTCAATAGTTTCACTATGAACCGAGAGGCCGGTGGATCGGGAAGCGGTTTCTCTAGTGGAAAGTTTATGCAAACTTTCACATCTCTCGAAGAATCAGCGCGCGGAGACGTTTTTGCTATCAACCGAGGAGGAAGGTCACGAGGTGACCTACATGTCACCGCAAGACGCATCAAGATTGAGTTCAAGACGACCCTTATCTACGCAGGGATCGTCTTCGTTACTCTCAAGATTCTCGGGACACCCAAGGCTCTCCCGGGCAAGGTCGTACGAAAGCCTACCACAATGACGGACTGGGGAAACCAAACCAGCACATACGGGAGAAGCTCTAGTGGAAAGAATCAGACAAGTTAGTTCATCCCACTCCCCATGTGGGCGTCAATTCGGGAAGAAGACCACTTGCATCATTGAGGGCTAGTACCCACGATGCATCTTTCTTGTGAAGCATTCTTCTCCATCTTGTGAAGCCACAACCCACGTTCACATGAGGAGGGAAAACGAACTTTTATGGCGAGTCGTGACCGGGAAAGGAAAACGGTATACCTGACACTTTGCCATTACCAGCAGAGGAGACTGTTACCCAGTCTCTCCACCTAATGGAATGCTACAACAGCAACGAACCACAAGAGCAAGTGCTAGATGCTCCACAACAGCTGCAAGATGGCACCAACTCCACAACTGATGAGATTGAATTCGTTGAGGAATCTCCTAGGCCTATCTCCATCATCTCAACCTTGTGTACGGATAAACGCACGAAGCTCGGGGAACTTCTCAAAGAATACCAGGACATATTCGCTTGAAGTTGCGAGTTAGATGCAACTAGCGGACACGGCATGTTCTCCTCCATGGATGGATGTAGCGGGCTGCAACCAGATAAGGATGTACGAGCATCACGCAAGGGCATATATCTCACCAACATGCGATACAACCTTGACCTTACAGTAGCGTTCCCTGAAAGAAGAGGAAAACCACCGAGATACAACATCTTTCGCGTCCGTCAACTCCAACTACAGTACCACATGCACGACTCCCACAATGATGAAGCAATGTCCAAGACATTCCATATCTGGCTCGACAACGACCACTACGGACAAACCATGTAAACCACACTTGGGGATCGAGGCTCGGCATGAAGTTCCTTCACCTTGATCAAAGACTTCTTGACACGAGAAAGATGGTGGGTCAAGAATCATGGAATTCGCAAGGGTAAATCAGAATGAAGAGCCACTCCGCTTCAACGCTTCCTCCAGGAAGCTGCTTCAATGGTCTATCCAGAGAGCGCCTCATTGCTCTCTCCGGGACCCCCTGTTCACCAGAATCCGCTTCAACACTCTCTCAGGATCTACCTCAACGTTCGCACCAGAAGCCACTTTAACATCCTCTCGAGTCGTTTCAACACTCAAGCTACATCAATAATCTACGCTCCGGTCAAGTTGTCTTTGATGTACTCATTGCTCAACGTGCGTCTCATCCATCCTTCATGAGGATCCAGCAGAGCATGAAAACCCCGAAGTCGATAGGAGGAGGGTTATCTGTGGAGCGAATATTTTCATATAGTTGAGAGGGCGCGGTGAACAACTCATCATCAATGTTCGGCATGTATTTGAAGTCTGTCAACACTTCCACAAACATTATCTCCGGAAGACATATCGACGGGGAGTTCTTTTCTTTCTCTGCCCAATGAAATAAAACACAGGAGTTAGAACTCGTATGAAAGCGCATGAGAAATGTAGTCACACACGGCAAAGACACAACTCACATCGGAGCATACAATGGCCGGTCCAAGCATCATTCAAGTCGGTATTGATCAAGCTTTGGTATAACTCAAGTTTTCAAGATCAAGCTTCTAGTGGGGTATAGCTCAAGTTTCAAGTCGGTGTTGATCAAGTAACAAGTCCGCGCACGCAGCATGGGGGCGATTTTCGGTCGAAACACGGGGTCGACGTTCAGCCGGAGAACAGCGGCAAGTACCACTTGATCGGCCCAGTTGGTCGAGGGCGAGACACCCGTCCCCAATCAAAGCTCTCTCTCTAGAAGAAGGCGTTCCAACACCAACACTTCAAACGCTCTCCCAGGGCCTGCTCCAGGAAGATGCTTCAATTCTTTCACAGGACCCACATTTACATTTGAGCACACAAGGCAAGCATCCACGATTAACCAAAACAGGCACATCAAGCCCACATTCGATCAAGCGGTGCGGTAGCCCCACGAACGAAATAGGCGTGTGATCCATCGAAGGCTGGAAAGGCGCGACATCATTAGGGGAACGCTCGCATGCTCGGAGGACAGGACGACCCGTCTCTCCTGGTAACATCTAACTTTGTCTCATAAGTTTTATCTTTAACTGTCACCATCTCATGCCTACCACACAATAGTGTAACCATTATGTGCTAGGCGGGGACTTAATGTTGATGGTGGATTTTCGTTTAAGGTTAAATTTGTAAAAAACCTGGAAAAATCATGCGTGACATCTTGTAAAAGATAAAGCCATTTATAAGTGTTGGATACTCCCTCACTTAATTCGACCTTGTATTTCCTGTACTCATTATCAGTGTGGCATGATGGTGAGTGTTACTCTTATAGAGTAACACGAACCTCCAAGCACTATAATGAATCATTATCGGTGTGGCATGAGTGAGTGTTACTCATACAGAGTAACACTTAACCTCAAGCACTATAATGAAACCATGTACAAAAATACCCCGTACAGTGATTCTCGGTGTGTTATACTAGCCCGAGCCCTCTCGGTGTGTTATACTAGCCCGATTGAGCCCCTCTCGGTGTGTTATACTGGCTTAGATTGAGCATCAGGACTTGGTTGTATCCCAGTCTCCGGATATGATCTGATCGCAGTCATCCAACTCCACAAGCATGATTGGATGACCACAGATCAATTCCATCACCCCCAAGCAGGTATGGAATACACACGGCCTTAGCTTGCCGGATATGATCTGATCGCGGTCATCAACTCCACAAGCATGATTGGATGACCACGAGATCAATTCCATCACCCCCAAGCGGTATGGAATACACACGGCCTTAGCTTGCGAGATATGATCGATCGCAGTCATCCAACTCCACAAGCATGATTGGATGACCACGAGATCAATTCCATCACCCCAAGCGGTATGGAATACCACGGCCCGACCCCGCATGGCGACCATTGGCCTTTGCTTGCCAAGAAAACCGTCCATACCAAGCATTATGGGCGGAAAACCTAAATTAGGGTTTGCGGCATATTACATGTGCCGCAAAGCAGTCTCAACCATCCATCTTCGCGGTATAGATGGAGGGTGTAATGCAGAACTCAAGGGCAGGAGCATGTCGACCTGATCACCATGTGACCGCCTACATACATGACCGGTCGGTCAAAACCAACCATGATTGGTTACAACAAATTCGTCACTTTGAAAGAGCATGGTCGCACGGCTTTGCAAGCCAAAATTAGGGTTCAAGCCATCACGCGCGTCCATCTTCTCCGGCACGAATGGAGGGTCCTGATTAGATTGAGCAAGGGTCGGTCACACCCGGCATGACCACCGTGAGCTCATCTACCTCCTCATGCGGTCGGCAAGGCATATCATGCCCGGCCAATCCAAAACGCCCGCTCAAACATGCGTGGATACACTTCCCAAATTGCAAATCGATCTCGACCACTCAACTTCACCGGGGACGAATTGGGTGGCTTAGATCACATTTCATGAGACGGTAAGACATAGGCATGAACATCACCTCAATCTACACGCCAAACCAACCGGCCAAGACCAACCAAGCTAGGTCGTCTTGGAAAACGCAGGAAAAGGGTATGGCGCGCGGCTGCTGCGGTATCAAACTCTTATCGCAAAATCAATCTCGACCACTCCTCTTTGGACGGTCAAATCGAGTGGCCCGGATCGCACTTTCATGAGGGACGGAATACGAGGCACCTACACCATCATGCCGCCAACACGCATGTATGGTCGGTCCTCTCAAAATCCTTCCCACGCTTGGTTTCGACCAAGCTAAAGAGTGATGCTTGCGCACCTCTTTAAAAACCCTAATTTCATCAACGGTCGCATGAGATGAGTGTCTCAAACATCATCTCGTCCGTCCAGGCCTCACACTGACTTGGTTATACAACCACAGTGGGAGTTATTTGGTTAGTGAGGAGTCATTACCCATCCTGTACCACCACAATGCTGATGCTGCATAAAATACACACGGTACTTCACAAGTATCGACTTTCCGAATAACGCGGTTTATTCAATTCAAAGATATACATGCTATCTTTCGTGGATCCACGATCCACATTCCAGGACGTCAATCATGTCACAAACTGGGGGATGCATCTTTGGGGTATTGGTCTGGCGGTTTCAGGCGTGCAGCGTGCAACGCGCCATCACAAGAACGTGTTAGGAAGTCATGGACGGTTAGAGATTTAAGGGGAAAAGTGGGCAAGGCCGGGTGGGTGTGTTATTCCGACACACAACTCCACTACTCCCATCATTCCACTACCTCCACTTCCCACGAGAAACGTGAATGAGGCTCAATGACTTGTATAAATAGGGTCTCGCCCTATTTCCAACAACGAGGAATAACGGAGAACAACACAAGTTGAACAGATGAAACCAAGTGTTAATACAAAAACCGTATTCAAACACTTTCGAGCTGTTGGCATCAAGTAAGCTTGCTCATCTTTGTTACAAGTCATAAGCAAGCCAACACCTTCACAATCTCAACACCTTCTTCGCTTCCCTCCCTAAGATCAACCCCATCTCCTTCACTTTGTGACCAAAACAAGTGCTGAGCGGCCATTTTTCTTGGTTTAGGGGACTTGCAGATTGATCTCTCGAATCTACAAGCACTCACCGGCGCGAGTGCATTTGTTGAAGGTTTAGATTCATTCCTCATCCACACCCCAAATTACCAAATTCTGCAGGAGTAGTTTTCACCCATCAGCAGCTGGTACACCAATTGCGTTTATATAATACGGATACCGTTTCGGTGATCCAACAGTCATGATCATATTGTCTTATGCATTCCGGTATCATCCTCGAAATATTTGATTTTTTTCCTTATCAATCGTGCTAAACACAACCAATTACATCTTTCACAATATAATGTTGCATGTTTTGTCAAGATTTTTTTTTACTCGGGCAATAAAACTCACTAAAAAGAAAAAACTATTATTATCCACTACTATTACCAACACCCACCACCATAAAAACCATCCACCGCCACTATTTCTTCCACCAATAGTAATGTTACCACCTCCACCATTCACAAACACACCACCGTTTATACTAACCCTACTTCCACCACCACCATTAG
>JAJJWW010015706.1:0-118525 GCA_023531295.1 Papaver armeniacum
ACTACCTTTAGGATGTGAGTTGTAAATTCTAAAGGTGGTCACTTCTCCGCAACCCTTTTCACACAACAAGTTGTGGTTCGATTCTCATCACTACTCTTAGGAACTCGTTGGTCCTAAGAGTTGGACATATTTTACTTTGACAACGCTTTTGTTGGAAAAGTTGTAAAACATACTACATTTTACAACTTTTAATTTACGAGTTGTCAATCTACAGTTGTAGATTACTAATTTTCCCGTAGTGGATGTGATTTTAGGTATTTTTAGAACAAGCTTTTACACCTAAAGGCATGCCTAAGTACATGAAAGGTATTGTATCTGCAGAACAACCCAATTCTCTTGCCCAATCATCTAATTAAGGTACATCTCCAATAATAATAATTCTTGTTTTAGATGTGTTAACTTTTAAACCTGCAATATACTCAAAGCAGTGAAGTATGGAGAAAAGTCTTTGTGTCTCATATTTGATTTTTTTTCTTTCCCTTCAAAAAATAAATAAAATGATTTTCTTGCTTCTAGTTAAACTTGCCTTGACCTAACTTGTGTGATAGCTAACTAACCACACCAAGCCATGTTGGTTGTTGCACAAACAAGACAGGAATTGAATGTCAAAACCAAATGTCAATATCCAAGATCGGTGTGAACGACTGAGGGATTAGTTAGGGACCAAATTGCTTCATTTGGATTTTGGAATACTAATTGGGCCGACTGAGCGAAGCGAGGGAGGACCTTTATATGGCCACTTTTTTGTAAATCGTAAGTCATCAATTGACATAAAAAGATTGGATTTTGGTGTCCCAAATAGATTTCAATCAACAATGAAAGGACTAAAGAGCCCCTCCATGTTTTCATTTCTCATTAAAACTAGCGTTAATACAACACAAAAAGAAGGATAATCACGTAAATTTAGTGGGCAGAAAAAAGGACACGGAGGCTGGAAATGTTTTAATTGTGGAGGGGTATTATTGTAAAATACAAGGTAGAGGTTAAATGGTCCAATCCGACCACCTACAAATTTCAATTTTTCCTTCATTTTCCTTCTTCGTTCGATTTTGGTTCCCAGAAATTGAGAGAAGATTTGCTCGTGTCGGATGCTTGAGTGAATAATCCAGAGAGATCAAGAAATGAAATCGACGAATTTTCAGAAGGAGAATTTGATTTGGGTTTGATTGATGTTGGTGAGTTTAATGATTTCGTCGACAGAGATTTGGGAGCAAATTAATTAGGGTTTCGGTGGTTGATATTGAAGAGGTGAGTCTGAGATGTTCGATTGATGGAGATTTGCAGTAATAAATCAAGGTATCAGATGGTTCTGTTGGTTGAGAAGATCGATTTAGATTGAATTTGAGTTTAATCTCAATATTGAATTAGATCGAGAAGAAGTTGTTTCTTAAATGAAGAGAAGAAACAAGTTGGAGGATGTGCTACTGCTCGAATTACGGAATGGGTGTCAATTTGATGGATCTGAGATAGAGGAATTGATGATATAAATTGGGAATTTTTGGGTTTGTTGTGATGGTGGTTTTGAGGGAACTGCAAACTGGTGATGATGTGTGTTGGCTCAATGAGTGTTCATGGAAATCTGAAGTTGATGATGATATTTGAATTGATTGAAACTAAAGAAGAAGAATTAAAAATGGGTGTTGATATTTGAGTTGATTGGGAGGCTGCTGGAAAATGCAGGTGAACAAATTCATAACTTCGTCATCTTCACCCAGTAGTTTTATTTTTACATTAATGTCTAATCAATTCTGATTTTTTCATTCCTGGAAATTGAAATCCATTTGATGTTTAGTATCTGGATTACACACATACTTACTGTTTAGTCCAATGAATTAAAAAACATTCTGTTCGAGCATTCAAATCAATACCAGCTCTTTAGATTAGTTGTAGAGGGTGTCTTGAATTTGACTTACAATTCTGGCCTGAGTCAGATTCAGGTGGTATTCTCCTTTTCCTTAAAGTATATGAATGTAAATCACATTGATGCTTCTTAACTGCTGGTTGTTCGAGTCAGCTAGGTAAATAAAGCAGTCTCAAAGTTTAGCTAACTTTGAAGCGAAAGATTGCAGGGTGTTCAAGGAAAATGCACTTTGTAGATCGTTTTGTATTGCATACGCTTAGAGATCATGCGAGGTAGAAGGATGATTTATTCTAACAAGTTAGATTTAAGCGCCAATGAAACTAAAACAGACCTTGACTAATTAAAGTAGTTGCCTAACACCATCTGTGTCGATAATGTTGGATCGTTCATTTTTATTTGCAGACATAGTTTTCTCCTTGATTGAACTTATTTTGTTTTGTAAATATATCAGTCTTACAGTTTTTATTTGTCTTTTTATAGTTGGAAATTGCAGGACGGACATATATTCCAGTGGTCGAGGGGTCACATACTACATTTACTGTAAGTATTTATCCGATGGCAATGTTTTTTGTTGTTTTACTTGTACCTTCAGTCAGTTTCTTCCTTAATTTAATCTGCCAGAAATATCTTGATTCTAAATTATAGTAACGTGTCGCTGAGAAATTCCGTTCAGTAACTATCTAAGTGTAATTGATTTTGCAACAAAGTACATACACGCACACTTGGATTGTGTTTGACTGGTTTATCGGTTTGACATATTATGTTATTTCGTCATGGCTGAATTGTTTTCTCTGCTTGGTTTAAAGAAAGGTACAAAGCTTCGTGTTGCTGATTTTGTTCATGAGAAAAAGCTATCGACTTTGAGTTCAAGCTGGACATCAAAATTGGAGCATTAGTCTTAGTCAGAGGTTGCTTATACGTGTTATATGTTTCTTGATTTTTAGGCTCGTGAAGGGGAAAATATTGAGCATGAGAATAAGCTATCGACTTTGCAATCTTTGGAATACAGGGAGGTGGACACGCTAAATTGGAAAAGACAAAAGGCATCTATAAAGAAGTTGCAGTCAATGATTTTGGTAACATCACAGTCTGTGTCCACTACTTCATCTGTTCTGAATTGAATTGAATTGAGTCACCACCCTCTTCCAACAAACATAATAAATTTTCGTGAAAGGCATGTTTTGTGAAAGAATTTATGTATCATTTTCGTTGGAGTTTGAACCTTGTGACAGTCACATCAGAATGATCGCAGAGGCCTGTAATTTTTACACTGAATTGAGTCATATGTTGCTACATTTTTCTTTAGGGTTTTCTAAATTCTTATTCAATATTAAGAGTGTGCCTTCATGGCAAAGCCATCATTGTGGAGATAGGGGAAATAGTTAGAAGCTTTATTTGATTGAATTTTGTTTAACCCTGTACACTTTGGATACTTTTGAATTATCCTTATACCTACCGCTGGTTGATGTCATTGGAAGGGATTGTTTACTTTCCTATTCGGTAGTGGGATCCTGCAACCTTCATGGCCGTATGTGGAAGACAAGTCCTACCTCTGGACGTGGCTATTTGTTGTTCCATTGGTTGCTTACACCTTATGGAAGGTTCTCTATTTTCTCATTGTCAATTTTCTGCGTTGTCAAAGGCTTTAAAAGGATCCGGAAGTACTGACGTCATACAGGTATTCGCTTGCTCCCTATCTCTTCACCTCTCATGTATTGTATATGGGCACAAACACACAGAAAAAAATTTCATTATTAGCCCCCAATGGCTTAATTTTGCCAATAATTTGATTACTTCTCTAAAACCTGGTATCGTTAGCCCTGTTAATGATTTAAACGACTATTGGTTTGGCTTTCTGGCTTTGTGTCATTGTCGCCGTTACTGGCTACTTTCATCTCTGTCGTTATCTTTGAGTTACAAGATGTTGTCACACATTAGGAAAACTGGTCTAGGGGTTGCAATTTGAATTTTATGACGAAAACCGAGTTTACATGATCCTAAATTTTAACTAGTGTTATGCTTCAATTTTCTTTTCACTTATTCTCTTTCCTGCTGCTAATGTTGGCAGAGAACAATCGAAGAAAGCACAAAAAGCGAATAATATGTGGTGGCGTCTGAGTGGAGTTCTAGGTGATCAGAATCGTATGCTCATGTATATATTGTTCCAAGCTGCATTCACAGTTGCCACAATGGCTTTAACCGTGCCAATATTTTTGTTTTACGAATTGCACGTGATTTTCCAAAGTCTCAAAGTCTGCATCTATATGGAACAGAGGAAGCTTTTTATTAGAGGTGATTCCAAGGCAAGTCATAATAAAGGAGAAGAAGAAACTTGAAATGCTGCCATTACCAGTCCAACCTGATTCCCACAGAAACTAATGGGTTCACAGAATTCGACAACCAGTCCGAACAGCCTTGTATAAAAGAAAATGATTTGTAAAATTTTGTTTTCGCTACTGGTAGAAAAGTTTAGTTAGTACACCTATGACTGTTGAAAGCTGATATCTTGGGATTTAGGATTTTGAGGTGTGGAAATTTTAGTTTTGAACTCGAGCCCTAGAAATCAAATAACCACAGATCAAATCTCTTTTACAATTTTTCGTGAATATCTCTTTTACAATTTTTTTTTTCCTTCACAAATCTGAATCCGTGAAATCACGTAGTGGTGTTGTTTTTTCAAGTTCTTCGGTCGGCCCTCCCACCGTGGCAACGGTTGTACTAGTATTTGTGTAAGCTTTGGATTCTTGAATACTACATGGATTTCTTCTTTATCGATCAAACACAAAAACTGAGATGATCCAACTTCATGGATCTGAACACATAGGAAAGATGAGGTCTAGCTTTTCTTTATTGAAAGAGTGAAAAACTTTGATATTTGGATTTCGAAATTCTAGATGTCATGCCACAACCTCATGTTTGCATGACCTGGAGACCTTGGGTAACCAAAGACAATGCGATCGAGTCCATCCATCCTTTCCACGACTATGGGAACCTCCCTAAAGCCAACAAGACTTCCTATAAGATCTGCCTTTGTTGCTGTAGATGCTTCTATGAATGTTTTTATAGAGATCTGCCTTTGTTGTTTAGGGTTAGGTCATGTTATCTTCTCTTAGTTTATTGGGAAGGAATTGGGGATAACTACGTATAAGGCTTTGAGATGTGCCCGTGCCAATTTAGTTTTAGGGTTAAACCGGATCGTTACTTTTTTTTGTTTTTGTTTTTGTTTTGTTTGATGCATGATCTAATGGTTATTTGGCATCTTATCGGCTGAGTCTTTTATTTCAGTAGATTGGCTTAGATTGTGTGGTTGAAACCGATCTACCCATTTTGCCGTTTTCGACCATGAGCCATTGGTTGGCAAAAAGACATAGTCAGTGGGGTGAATCTATATCCACCACACAAACGGTGGCCTTCGTTTCCAATTCGCCCGCGAAAATCTTTACGAATAATTCTCCCTTTGGCTTGGATGCGACCCCGTTAAAGCCATATATGTTATATGTCGAGGGTACCAGGTCAGAATCCTTGTACCATATCGTATCCACCAAGATTCTGTCTACTGCCCAGATTTTCTCTTTCTTGACTTCGTCGTCATCCCACTTTGAGTATTTCCCAAAGTTTAAGGTTATGACCAATGGGTTCGAGTGCGAAGCTCCTTCTTCCGGTGCGTCCCTCGCGGAAAATGTTATCTCGTGAAAAGGGTAATGAAATCGAGTTCCAAAGCATTGTTAGAATTTGTTTAGGGCTTTGAAAAGGGTACTCAATATCCCAATAATTTACTTTCAATTCTCCCTTTTTGATTGTATTGCATCATGATCGGTTCGATTTCAAATTTGTTTAAAACTGAAATTTTCATTTTGTTGCTTGAAATCTTCAAGGGTAGGGAGGGTTTGACATGGTTTGTATAAAGAGACACGTCTTTCGCAATTTCAAATGAAAATTTGCATCTCTAGTGTTGGATACTGGTTCTCTGTCATTTGCATTATACAAGGGTTTCTAAAAACATAATTCTCATTATAGAATTTCAATTTGCATGTGTTGATGGGTGAAAATTACTCCTGCTGAATTTGGTAATTTGGGGTGTGATGAGGAATGAATTTAAACCTACAACAAATGCACTGCGCGGTGAGTGCTTGTAGATTCGAGAGATCAATCATGCAAGGCCGGCCTAAACCAAGAAATGGTAGTTCCGGACTTGTTTCGGTCACAAAGTGAAGGAGATGGGGTTGATCTTAGGGAGGAAGCGAAGAAGGTGTTGAGATTGTGAAAGATGTTGGCTTGCTTATGACTTGTATGAGAAAGATGAGCAAGCTTACGGTTGATGCAAGCGGAGCTCTGGGTGTTTGAATACGATGTTGTATTAACACTTGGTTTCTGTCGACTGAACTTGTGTTGTTCTGTTGTCTTGTCTTGTTTGGAAATAGGGCGGAGAACCTATTTATACAAGTCATTGAGCCTCATTCACGTTTCTCGTGGGAAGTGGAGGTAGTGAAATGATGGAGTGGTGGAGTTGTGTGTTGGTAGCATACGACCCGGTCTTGCCCACTTCTCCGAGTTCATCTCTAACCGTCCATGACTTCCTAACACGTTCTTGTAATGGCGCGTTGCACGCCGCACTTTCGTAAACCGCTGAGACCAATACCCGATATGTATCCCCGAGTTTGTGACATGATTGATGTCCGGAATGTGGATCGTGGATCACGGAAGATAGCATGTAATGCTGAATTGAATAAGCTGCGTTATTCGAGAAAGTCGATACTTGTGAAGTATCGTGTGTATTTTATGCGATGCTTGCATTGCGGTGTGGTAAAGTGATGGGTAATGACTCCTCACTGACCAATTAACTCCGACTGAGGTTGTATAACCAAGTCTGGTGAAGTCGGACGGATGAGATGGTGTTTGAGACACTCATCTGCGGACCAGATTGATGAAATTAGGGTTTTTTTAAAGAGGTGCGCAAGCATCACTCTTGAGCTTGGTCGAAAACAAGCATGGGAATGGTTTTGAAGAGGACCGACCGGGCATGTGTGTAGACAACACGCCGGTGTGCACGTCCATACTTCACTTTCCCAAGAAGGCGCGATCTAAGCCACTCAATTTGACCGGTAAAGTTGAGTGGTTGAGATCGATTTGCGATAGGAGTTTGATGTTAAAGTAAAAGCCGCGCCATACTCTCTTCCGACGCGTTTTCCAAGACGACCTAGCTCGGTCGGTCTTGGCCGGTTTAACAGGCGTGTAGACGGTAGGCTGATGTTCACGCCTATGTCATACTGCGTCTCATGAAACGTGATCAAGCCACTCAAATCATCCGGTGAAGTTGAGCGGTCGAGATCGATTTAGGATTTGGGAGATGTAACCGCGTGAGTTTGAGCGGGCGTTTTGGATTGGCGGGCATGATATGCCTTGGCCGACCCAAGAAGAGGTAGATGGGCCCACGGTGGTCATCTTTGGTGTGACCGGCCCTTGCTCAATCTAATCTCGACCCTCCATTAAATCTTAGGAGAAGATGGACCGCGCGCGATGTCTTGAACCCTAATTTTGGCTTTCAAAGCCGCGCGACCATGCTCTTTCAAAGCGGACGAATTTGTTGTAACCAATCATGGTTGGTTTTGACCGATTAGTCAAGTGTGTAGGCGGTCACATGGTGATTGTGTCGACATGCTCCGGGCCCTTTGAGTCTACATCTACACCCTCCATCTATGCCTGCGAAGGTGGACGGTTGAGACGTTTTGCGGCACATGTAATATGCCGCAAACCTTACCTGGGGTTTTCCGTCCATACTGCTTGGTATGGACGGTTTCTTGGCAAGCGACGGCCAATGGTCGACCATGCGGGGTCGGTGTGTGTATTCCATACCGCTTGGGGTGATGGAATTGATCCGTGGTCATCCAATCATGCTTGTGGAGTTGGATGACTGCGATCCATCATATCTCGCAAGCTAAGGCCGTGTGTATTCCATACCTGCTTGGGGGTGATGGAATTGATCCGTGGTCATCCAATCATGCTTGTGGAGTTGGATGACTGCGATCAGATCATATCCGAGACCGATCTGATCAAGTCTCGGATGCTCAATCGGGCTAGTATAACACACCGAGAGGGGCTCAATCGGGCTAGTATAACACACCGAGAGGGGCTCAATCGGGCTAGTATAACACACCGAGAGGCTCGGGTACAGTATAACACACTGAGAATCAGCCTGTACTGGTATTTCGTACATGGTTTCATTATAGTGCTTGGAGGTTTGTGTTACTCGTAAGAGTAACACTCGATCGTCATGCCACACCGATAATGGGTGCTTTGGAAATACAAGGTGATATGAAATTCACGAGGAAGGGATTGTTGCTACATGCTCCAACCTGGAGGAATTTTACGTATTCACCGAGAATGGGATTGTTGCTACATGCTCCATTCTTGGTGAATTAAGTGAGGAGTATCCGTCACTTACAAACGGCTTTATCTTTTACAAGATGTCGTACGCATGATTTTTCGGTTTTTTACAAATTTAACCTTGAACGAAAATCCACCATCAACATTAAGTCCCCGCCTTAGCACATAATGGTTACACTATTGTGTGGTAGGCATGAGATGGTGACTTGATTAAAGATAAAACTCATGAGACAAAGTTAGATGTTCTGAAGGGAGAGACGGGTCATCCGTCCCTGTGAGTATGTCACGTTTCAAAAGGCATATAGGAGAGCGTTCCCCTAGTATGATATCGGTCTTGCTCGCTTTCGATCGACCTTGCTATGCCTGCTTCGGTCGAGGGCCCGCTCCGTGCTTGCTCCATTTGAATGTCGGTCTTGCCGGATCGACCTTGCTATGCCCGATTAGGTCGAGGGGCCATCGCGCCGCTTCGCGCTCGATCGTGGGGTTGTGCCTAATCGATGGATTGCTGCTGCTTCGTTCGTGGGGCTGACTGCTGCTTGATCGAAAGTGGGCTTGAATTTCGCATACACGATTTCCATGAATAGGGAAAATCGTGTTATGATGCGTGAGAATGAACGTGGTCCGCCGTGCATGCTTGATTGACCGTGGGTCTCACCCCACACGCTTGACCGAAATTTGTACCGAACTTGAAACTCGTCTGGGACTTGAAATTTATGCCAGACTTGAAAACTCGAGTTATACCGAAGCTTGATCAATACAGGACTTGAATGATGTTTGGACCGGCCATTGTGTGTTCCAATGTGAGTTGTATCTTGTCGTGTGTGACTACATTTCTCACGCGCTTTCATCTGAGTTCTAACTCTGTCTTTTGTTTCATTGCGGTAGAAAGAAAAGAACTCTGTCGATATGTATTCTGGAGATAATGCTGGTACCATGACAGGAAGTGTTGGCAGCTTCAAGGATATGCCGAACATTGATGATGAGTTGTTCACCGCGCCCTTTCAACTATATGAAAATATCTGGTTCCACAAGATAACCCTTCTCCTATCGACTTCAAGGTTTTTCATGCTCGCTGGGTCCTTATGAAGAATGGATGAGACGTATGTTTGAGCAATGAGTACACCAAAGATAATTTGACCGAGCCTGTGATTATTGATGCGGCTTGAGTGTCGAAACGGATCGAGAGGATGTTAAAGTGGTTTTGGTGTGACCGTTGAGGTGGATCTTGGAGAGAGTGTTGAAGAAGGATTCTCGAAGCGAACGTGGGTCTCGGAGAGAGCGTTGCGGCGACTCCTGAATAGACCATTGAAGCGAGCTTCTACGGGAGGAGAGTTGAAGTGGCTTCCTCTCGATTCGATTTTACCCTTGCGAATTCCATGATTCTTGACAAACCATCTTTCTCGTGTTGAAGAAATCCTTGTGACGGTGAAGGAACTTCATGCCGAGCCTCGGTCCCCAGACGTGGTTTACATGGTTTTACGGGCAACGGTTGTTGTCGAGCCGGTATGGAATATCTTGCACGTTGTTTCATCATTCCGGGAGTCGTGCATGTGGTACTGGAGTTGGAGTTGACGGAAGCGCAAGATGTTGTATCTCGGTGGTTTTCCTCTTGATGCTTCGGGAACCGCTTGCGAAGGCTAAAGGTTGTATCGCTGTTGGTGAGATATACGCCCTACGAACATTATGAGGCTCTTCGGGTATGCTGGTTCTTTCTATCGGGGCATATGTTGTTGTAGATGAGCGTTCAACAGCGGCTCAGAGGATGACCAAAACGCGGATCCTCCAACATAGCATGATAGACATGTACCACCTGTCTGATAAAGTGACTCGCCCGGATCGTTCTCGGTATGACGCGTGGACATCGTTATCTTCTTGAGGCTGTTCCCTTGAGGTATCGTCTCCAGTGGAAGATTGACGTGACAGAGCGTTGATACGTTGCATTAGGCATTCTTTAAACCAAATGGAGTATGGTATAATAAAAATTTCCGAGAGGAGTTCGAAAGGATATCTTACTTGCATCATGCTTGTACATCCTTATCTCGGTTGTAGCGCTGTTCAAGTCTCTGAAGTCTATGTAGCACATGGTCTCGTGCCCGAATTGCCTCGAAGATTGTTTGAATGATTACACAGGTCGAACCGGTGGAGATAGGCCTAGGAGGTTCCTTATCGTCGAGCTCATCGGTTGTGGAGTTGGTTCCATCTGTAGCTGTCGCGGGCGTCCAATATCTCCTCTTGTGTTTCGTCGTTCTTGCAAAGCATTCAATTAGGCGAGAGGCGGGTGCCGGTCTCCCGATAATTGCTAACAACGGCGCCGGTATATTTTCTTCCCCTTCCGATCACGGCTTGCCTCGAAAGAGCGCTCCCTTTTGGCGTGAGGATGGGTTGAAGTTTCACCGGATAGAGGTGGACGCTTCGCAGAAAGGTGTGTCGCGGTGCTTAGACTCCAGCGATGCAAGTCGGTCTTCTTCTGGATTGACGCCCGGGGAGTGGGATGCAACGAACTTGTATGATTCTTTCGCGGAGCTCTCTGTATGTCTTTGGTTTGGTTTTCCTCGAAGTCCATCATTGTGGTGGGCTCTTAGTACAATCTTGCATAGAGTGACCTTTGGCTGTCCTGAGAGTCTTGAGAGTAATCACATTCGAAGATGCTCCGTGTCGACGAGGGCCCTCTGAACTCAACCCTTGATGCGTGCGGTAGCATGTAGGGCCTTGGTTGTGACCTTCCCCGCCATCATGTCGTCTTATAAATGTAACATTATTTACGGGTGTTTACGATTGATTAGGACTTACGGACGTGAATGAGTCGGGTGTACATCCGAGCTATTTTATTAGTTGCAGCAAACGTCCCCGCCGTTGATTCTTCGAGAGGTGCAAGAGTTCACACATGATTTTCACTAGAGATGCCGCTTCCTCGATCCATCGGTCCCCGGGTTCATAGTGAAACTATTGACTTGAGGAGGATCGTTGTGAGGATCGGTCCCAGTGTAGGAGTCTCCATGACAGGGACCGCTCATATCTCGATGTCGCTTCTTTGATCGGGTCCATGGAGGTCCGCGCCATTGAAAGTACCTTCTCCGGTGCGTTAAATGCGTTCCTTTTTGCTCCGGGGGCTATCACGGCTCTTGTGGAAATCGATCAGTTAATGTCTTAAGAAAAGTGAGTACCTCTTTCTGAGTTGCGGCCATATCCGTTTGAGTCTTAGCAAGAACTTCCTGCTTCTCCATCAAGTCTGCAATGGTAATGGGGATGGTCCTCCTCTCGTCCCTCCGGCTCCTCGTCCTGATGAAGGAGTGGAATTTGTTTCTCTGGTGACTAGGAGGTGTTACACTTGATGAGATGCCGGGATTTGCAGGTGCTCCGGCTGCAGTGATGGGAGGTATTGTAATATCACCGCCGAGTGATCGAATTGAACCTTCCCATCCTCTCGTGCTCACGTGTTCCTTGATTGATCTCTCCTTCCCCAAGCATTTCTTGATCGGTTGAAAAGTCGACGCAGAGATTGGATGAGCCTCCTGGTCTTCGGCAAGAGTTTTGAGATATAAATCCTCTAGTAGGGCTCCATAGGCTGCAGGATCCCTTTCTTTATCATGCAGGCTTTGTAGTACTCCGGACAAGTCTCTTCCTTCGTCTGGACCATGTTGTCCATCTCTTCTGATTCGTCTGCGATTACGTGCTCCTCTTGCTTCTCCACTGGTAAAGGTGTGATCCCTGGCTAAGGATTCACCGTTTCTTGCGGAGCGGATGCATCCTTCTCGTAATTGTGCTGCTATGTCATTCAAAAGGCGAAATGTCTCGCTCTGCCTTCTGGTGATACCGGCTTGATTTGCCAAGACATCCTCCGGCATTCGGCTATGCTTCCCATGATATCCGAACCGCTTTGTAGTTTAGGATACATTGCGAGATGGAAACGAAAAATTGAGGATTCAATTTTATGCAACCGATAGATCAATCTCCCATTGTGGTCGCCAATTGTTGATGGGTGAAAATTACTCCTGCTGAATTTGGTAATTTGGGGTGTGATGAGGAATGAATTTAAACCTACAACAAATGCACTGCGCGGTGAGTGCTTGTAGATTCGAGAGATCAATGTGCAAAGGCCGGCTAAACCAAGAAATGGCCGTTCCAGACTTGTTTCGGTCACAAAGTGAAGGAGATGGGGTTGATCTTAGGGAGGGAAGCGAAGAAGGTGTTGAGATTGTGAAAGATGTTGGCTTGCTTATGACTTGTAATGTAAAGATGAGCAAGCTTACGGTTGATGCAAGCGAGGCTCGGGTGTTTGAATACGATGTTGTATTAACACTTGGTTTCTGTCGACTGAACTTGTGTTGTTCTGTTGTCTTGTCTTGTTTTGAAATAGGGCGGAGAACCTATTTATACAAGTCATTGAGCCTCATTCACGTTTCTCGTGGGAAGTGGAGGTAGTGAAATGATGGAGTGGTGGAGTTGTGTGTTGGTAGCATACGACCGGTCTTGCCCACTTCTCCAGTTCATCTCTAACCGTCCATGACTTCCTAACACGTTCTTGTAATGGCGCGTTGCACGCTGCACGCTGTAAACCGCCAGACCAATACCCCAGTATGTATCCCCGCTTTGTGACATGATTGATAACCGGAATGTGGATCGTGGATCCACGGAAGATAGCATGTAATCTGAATTGAATAACTGCGTTATTGAAAGTCGATACTTGTGAAGTATCGTGTGTATTTTATCAAAGATCTTGCATTGCGGTGTGGTAAAGTGATGGGTAATGACTCCTCACCGACCAATTAACTCGACTGGGGTTGTATAACCAAGTGGTGAAGTCGGACGGATGAGATGATGTTTGAGACACTCATCTGCGGCCGATTGATGAAATTAGGTTTTTAAAGAGGTGCGCAAGCATCACTCTTGAGCTTGGTCGAAAACAAGCATGGGAAAGGTTTTGAAGAGGACCGACCGGGCATGTGTGTAGACAACACGCCGGTGTGCACGTCCATACTTCACTTTCCCAAGAAGGCGCGATCTAAGCCACTCAATTTGACCGGTAAAGTTGAGTGGTTGAGATCGATTTGCGATAGGAGTTTGATGCCGTAAAGAAGCGCGCGCCATACTCTCTTCCGAGGGCGTTTTCCAAGACGACCTAGCTCGGTCGGTCTTGGCAGTCGGTTTGGCGTGTAGACGGTAGACTGATGTTCACGCCTATGTCATACCGTCTCATGAAACGTGATCTAAGCCACTCAAATCATCCGGTGAAGTTGAGCGGTCGAGATCAGTTTAGGATTTGGGAGATGTAACCGCGTGAGTTTGAGCGGGCGTTTTGGATTGGCCAGGCATGATATGCCTTGGCCGGCCAAGAAGAGGTAGATGGGCCCACGGTGGTCATCTTTGGTGTGACCGACCCTTGCTCAATCTAATCTCTCGACCCTCCATTCGTGCCGGAGAAGATGGACGCGCGCGATGTCTTGAACCCTAATTTTGGCTTTCAAGCCGCGCGACCATGCTCTTTCAAAGCGGACGAATTTGTTGTAACCAATCATGGTTGGTTTTGACCGATTGGTCAAGTGTGTAGGCGGTCACATGGTGATTGTGTCGACATGCTCCGGGCCCTTTGAGTCTACATCTACACCCTCCATCTATGCCTGCGAAGGTGGACGGTTGAGACGTTTTGCGGCACATGTAATATGCCGCAAACCTTAATTGGGGGTTTTCCGTCCATAATGCTTGGTATGGACGGTTTCTTGGCAAGCGAAGGCCAATGGTCGACCATCGGGGGTCGGCCGTGTGTATTCCATACCGCTTGGGGGTGATGGAATTGATACGTGGTCATCCAATCATGCTTGTGGAGTTGGATGTGCGATCGATCATATCTGGCAAGCTAAGGCCGTGTGTATTCCATACCGCTTGGGGGTGATGGAATTGATCCGTGGTCATCAATCATGCTTGTGGAGTTGGATGACTGCGATTAGATCATATCCCAGGAGACCGATCTGGTCAAGTCTCGGATGCTCAATCGGGCTAGTATAACACACCGAGAGGGGCTCAATCGGGCTAGTATAACACACCGAGAGGGGCTCAATCGGGCTAGTATAACACACCGAGAGGGCTCGGGCTAGTATAACACACCGAGAATCGCACATACGGGTATTTCGTACATGGATTCATTATAGTGCTTGGAGGTTTGTGTTACTCTGTAAGAGTAACACTCTGTCGTCATGCCACACTGATAATGGGTACTGGAAATACAAGGCTGATATGAAATTCACAGGAAGGGATTGTTGCTACATGCTCCATTCTTGGTGAATTAAGTGATGGGATTGTATCTACATGTCATTCTTGACAAACGGCTTTATCTTTTACAAGATGTCAGCGCATGATTTTTCAGGTTTTTTACAAATTTAACCTTGAACGAAAATCCACCATCAACAGCATGACCTGCAGACTTTGGGTAACCAAAGAGAATGCGATCGAGTCCATCCATCCTTTCCACGACTATGGGAACCTCTTTCCTATAAGGCTATAACCTCTTCGTCTTCAAAAAATGATTATGTTGGGGTTTGTACTCCAAGGCCCAGTTTAAAGAACCCAAAGGAGGATGAGGTTCAAAGGATATTTTGGAAAACCCTAATTTTGTTCGACTATATAAGAATAAAAAACCCTAGATTTTCATTTGAGGTTTCAGAGAGAGAGAGAAAAGTGAGTGAGCTTGTGGAAGTGGAGAGAGACCGGTGAAGCCGCCGCTAGTATGGAACAAACAAAAAATCTCGAGAGATCTCGATTAGATTACAAATGGAATTTGATTTTGGGTTTCTATGGGAAGCATTCACATTACACATACCCTGGTGGAGATCACACAATGGATGGATAGCACAATGATTTCTCCTCTCAAAATTTTAATATGTTAGTTCCATTAGGCAGGAACAAAACCCCAAGGTTAATGTAAAGCTTCATTTTAAGGTCACTAAATCCTGTAGCTGTGTGAATTCCCCTGATCCACCCAGAGGTATCTTGTCTTCCTAGACAGATTTATTTATTTTTCTTATTAGGAGACACTTTTGAATTTAACTTGTGATGAATTTTACGGGTTTGCCATTGAATTTGATCCAGAACTGCGAGAAAGTGACCAATAGATCCACTGGAATTGCTAGCTGTTTATGTTAAGGGTATTATATCTAATGATAATAAGATCTTCCATAAGGAATCTCTACCAAATTCACTGATAATGAGAATGATATTGCTTAATATTAGGATTGCTTAATATTAGGATTTATGTTTTAAATTTATGTACATTACAGCAAATATGATCAATATTTTCTTTTGCAAAGCTTATTTCTCAAGAATCTGTCCAAGATTCCCCAAGACTGTAATATTCCAAATTGCAGCTTAAGATAGCTTACGAATTCAACAGAAACTAAAAACAAGTCTAACTTCTTGTGGTGAGTTGCTACTTACAGTTTTTAAGTATCTCAAGTTTTAAATGGAGAGAAAAATTGTGAATCCTTTTGAATCCATTCTTTCCCACAACAGAGTTAAAATGACCTTACAATACGTTGCCTGTATAAGTCCTGGTACATCTTGTATCAGCTTCTAGATGGATGCAAATACAGATATGAAAATCAGATTTTTGCTAAACAACCTCATAATTATGATTTGGTAGTTTCTATTACTGCTGTGTCATAATTATCGAGTACAAGCAGGGCAGAGTTTTTGCCCTTTTTGCTGATGACACCAGAACCCAAAGTTCTTACTTCCTCCTAGATCTGCGACCAACATTTTCAGTCTTAATAGTTATTCTCATGGGGGTTGAGCACTTGAGTTATAAGCAACAGGATCATCATGAAACATTACCATTGTTTCCTATACATCCAACAGGGATGACAGCTTCATTATCATTATATGTGTTCTACTAGTACCAACGTTACGCATGGTTTCATGTTATCTTTACATGTTTGGGAACTGTACATTGCAGTACTGCCAGCGCATCTATATATAATGAATGCTTAGCGCATTTTAATGTGAAATCTGATCTTTCTCGCAGCTTGCATATCTTGGAGGCATGAATATTGCATTTCAAAAATTGTAGGCATGTGCCTATGCACATTTTTGTGAGCAGTATTACGCTCAAATCTGGATGAGTAATGATCGACAATTCATTAATTTATTTGCTTATCGATCATTAAGGCTAGTGGATAACAAGTTTTCTAATTTAGTACTACAAGGGTAGAGGGGAAATGCATCTAATTCAATTGATTATCTAAATTGAAGAAGATTTAGACTTTTTTTTTTGGTACAAATGTTTATGCCTTATCATGTTTTTGTTCAGATTATGTGAACAATTTCACTTCCCAATAAAAGTTACTACACTTTTCATTAAATGGTCATTCTGAAAATGCTAAATCACGAAAGTTTCACTATGTCCTACTAGTATCAATAGTCAAGAACATAATGCTAATCATGGTTACTTTGCTAATTAATCACTAAGGCTAGTTGATATCATCCTTTACAGTTACAAACTAATAATTGAACATTCAGTTGTGTATGGATAGGTCGATGAAATGAAAAGAAAGGAAAAATGTTTAACATATCCACAGTCACTAAAACATTGACAAGGGATCAAGGCACTCAACCATTTTACTGAACCATGGGCAAGATGGATGGTTACTTTACTTAGAGAAAATCTGCAGCAGTATACACTATATCCCTCCCACTGATGCAGAATCGACCAGAATATAGCAAACCATATACAAAAAAAAGAAAGAAGAGGAACTACCAAATTTCAATCGCATTATAGCTGTTCAACCAACGAACAATCATTAACACACTGCCAGACACAAATCAAATCATGTAAAAAACCCCAGTAATATCTCTATAGTGTCATGTAAATAGGAATGACTGGAAACAGAACTAATTGAAAACAAAATAATGGGGAGATATCAAAAAAAATTAACGGCATCCAAAACTGATATCTAGCAATATAAGTCTTCTTTCAAATTAATTGACAAACATTATCAACACTAGGCTTTATTTTGATCAAAGTTTTCTAACAAACCCTAACAACATTTACAGATGAAGACTAACATTTTAGAAAATTTTCTCTAACAATTGAAATGAAATCTCCAAACTGAACTGATCTTACTTTTATGATCAGATAGGCCAAAGTTACAGGTACAGCACTACCCAAATCAAATAAGAATACACCCAGATTTTTTTCCAAATTAAAATCAATTACATACTTTCTCCGAAACCTAATGCCAAACTAGAAAACAACACTTGATTTTTCAGTCAGACAGTTAGAAGCTGGTTACTTAACATTTAGTCCTAAATTGGTTACAAATTATTCAAATTTATCAGATCATCAATCTTCTGCAGATCTACCATTTTAGCAAATGAAGTTGTACCATTGGGACAAGCCTCTATTGTGTATCTAAAAGAGAGGCATCATTGAGGTCACCTTGAGATTTGAACAGATCCCTGCGTACAAAAACCAAAAGACATGAATATTGTGAGACAATGAATATATCACACACAATGATTTTACAATTTAATTTTGCAGGGTATTAAAATAAGCAACACCCCAGTTGAGAATTGAAATCAAAGTTTAGATTAATAGTACTAATTAAAGAAAATACACTAATTGAAATCAAAATCCTCACAGCTTCAATTTCATAATAAGTTCTGTAAGAAAACAAACTACCAAATATCAATTTCTTCAAACAACATTGACTATTTGGTAGTTTGTTTTCTGCAGAACCTATTATGAAAATAAACAGATGAGTGAAGCACATGAAGAAAACTAAAGAGCTTCACACATCTGAACTTCTTTTACCTTCTCCTCCAGTACACCTCTTTAATTTCTTCTTTTACCTTCGCCTACAGCTTCAATTAAAGAGCTTCTGCTACCTTGGAGGACCTATTAGAAAGCTCAACTGTAATGGATCCAGTTGAAGGAACTACTCGTTTGCTTCATTCACCAAGTAAACGATCCAGCTTATATTTGAGAGGAGAAGTCATTATAACAATAGTTTGAAAGATCTGTGTCCCTCTTCTATTCGATCTCGACCAGGGTATGTGTAAAGGTTCATGGATGAAACAAAAACTCCGATCACAAACTCGCATCTGATTATGGTAATCAAAGTCAGAAAAATCTCATCCGCAGAACGCCGCCTCACTACTCACTCTCGCTGGTAGTCTCCCTACTCTCACTATGTAAATAATTTCACTGAAAATTGTTAGGGTTTGGTACATTTATACAAGTAAATTTGTGTGATTACTGAAATGACCTTGCAGCCCTAGACAAGTGTAAACTAGTACTCGTAGTAATTTCTCATGCATAATGTTCTGCATTGACCAAAATTTGATAAGGCAAATTATAACTTATTTTGTTTCCAAATATCTTCCGCACCAAATACAATACGCATGTAATGTAAGTGTCTAAAGTCTAGGCTCTTTGTTTTCGAATCTCTCAATGGAAAATGAATGTAATTAAGTATCAAAACTGAAGATTTAATCTTTTGTGTTTAATTGGTTGAAATGTTTATTTCATAATAACTAGATTTTATGCCCCTGCTACGCACCGGGGACCAAAACCATCCACCATCATTTGGTCCATGTCTGCTACGCATCGGGCATCTTTTTCTTTTAACCATATTTTTGATTTGGTAAAGCTCGACTTTGGCTTCGCCTCGCCTTGCTCCATCCCGATTTGATTTAGTGTGGCTCAGTTTCGCCTCGCCCCGATTTGAGAAGAACAGATGATAATAACCATATTTGATTTGGTATATTTTGGTGTGGCGTGCATTTTTGATTTGATATGGCTTGGCTCTGCCTCGCCCCGTCGCGTAGGATTTTTGATTGGGTTTCCTATGTATCATAACTTTTTTATTTTATTTTAACCATATTATTGGTTTGGTCTCATGTGGCTTTGCCTCACACCGTTGTGCATTTTGGATTTGGTGTCGCGGAGGTAAGTATTTAATTACCTTATAATTAAATATGGGGTATTTAATTAATGTTCCCTAAGTATTAATGGGGTTTGCATTGGGTTAAACTCATATAATCAGTTCCATTCCTGCATAAACCGAGCTTCATCTATAGTGTATTATAACCCGCATAGCAGTACACTAATCTGCATTCTCTCTAATGGGCGAACAGCTCAACCCTTCAAACACGCTCATAATAGTGAGGTAATCAGGCTTCGATTCTTGAATTTGACACCCTACAATAATTAAAGAGCCCTGATCATTAATGGTTATTGCATACAGCTTTGAGACTCGGCTGCGATAACCCATAGTACATATTTCAAAGCAATATACAAAACATTAGGGTGGTTCTGCAATGTGATTTCTGGCAAAAAAACGAAAACCTTTGGGTACTGAAAAGAGTTACATGCAAAAACTGCAATATATTTCTATTTTAAAATTACCTGAGCAAATAATGATATTGAACGTCAATTGACACAAATACATATGAGCCATCAAGATCCGATCCTGCAATGAAATAAAGAAATATATATATCACCCAATGAATTTTCCAATGAAAATTGTTAATACAAAAAAGCATTTTAAGCCAAAAAAAAAAAAACTGTATGAACCAAGTATTCCAGGTATCATTTAACCAATCGAAAAAGGGATGCATCCATTTCAAAATGATCGTACTTATCCTCAACTCTAAGATACTTTGAAGCCACGTCCACGATGAATGACCATGGAACATTACACTTACGGGAATCCATCCCGAGCCTTTTCTTCCACCTCTCCCCGATCAAACATCCCGTGGAACCTCTCCTTCTTCTAGATTTAGCAATTATTATCAATCTTTAGGCAAGCAAACGTATTTCTCCTTCTTCTAGATTTAGCAGGTTCTATGACAATACTTTGTATTTCTCTCGCCTTCAAGCTGCCATTGAACTCTAGACTTCTCTTTGTAATGCAACTCTTGCTTATCAGCTAAGTCTTCAAATTCCAACTTAAGTTGATCCCTAGTAGTAGCTTGAGCGGCAGTTGTCACACAACCTTTTCTTTCATGCATTATCCGACTTCGTTGAGTCCCCGCAGATGCACCATGGAAGATCCCAAATGTCTCGCATAATGGAAAGATCCTCCCAAAGTCTTCTTCTTTCCACGACGCCGCAAGGATGATAAAGCCAGTAAAGTTATCAGCTACTTCCAAGAGAACAATTAACAAACAGAGGAGCCACTGGGGAGTAACTACACCAAATGTCACCGGCTGTATCGACTTCACTCCTATCACAACTTCAAGGTCAAGTTATCAACTATGCACTACGTAGCGACCAGGGAAGAATAAGATCTGTGGTTTACCTGATTGAAGTTCTTCTCCATATATTTCGTGAGCTGAAGAAAGTACTGGAAAGGTTAGAGAAAGTACAATTGTTGCTCATCATCCTATAAATGTGATCTCTTGTGGGAGTTACTACCCTCAAGTCCATGGCCTTAATTTGTAACCGCATATTCTAACACACCAGTGCAGTATGAACAAGGTGGAGAAACAGATCCGGTGTCCTTTTCTTTTTTGATTGTATTGTCCGAGTGGTTTTGGGCAGTGAATTTTGGGGTAATCGAGCATCGTTGGAGGTGGATATTGGATCCACGCCATTCTGGTCTTTATTAAATTTGGAAGCTCAAGAGCGCATATTATCAGGCAAGCAACAAATGACTGTCAAGGTAATAGTCATTCCAGCAAGTTAAAAGTCAACTGCACAATCATTCAATTTTACAAGAATAAGGCAACAGTTTATCAAAGAAAGACATAGCCGAAAACGAGGCAGTTCTCACAAGTTCAGGAATGTGATATCTTGGATTCATTCATCCTTGGTGGAAGAAGTGCCGAGCACTACAGTAAGAGCCACACTTGGGGGTTCGTCCTCAAGAAATTTCTCTGAAAGGTCACCATTTCAAAAGCCTCCATGACTCTCACTCTCATTGTTCTTTGGGAGAGGAACGACAAAGCCAGTGGCAGTGCCAACAAAGACTGGATCTTCATATGTGTATTTTACGTTATTGATCACTAGGTTGCTATGACGTAAGGCTACACACCTTCCCGGACATAGCATCTGGAGGTTAAAAGTTTTGCTCAAAAGAGACCATTGCGGATGACGGCGGGATGCGAAGCCTCTTGAGCTTCACCTCTCTTGTGCATCTATCAGAACGACGGATACCCGAGGATTTATCCCTGATTGGCCAAATCTTGTAGTGGTTTGGAGGGAGTCGCATAATACTGTTGGAATCTTGCAACAATGAACAGCACGTTAGATGTATCAAAAATAATATTTAAAGAACTAATGCGAAACAACTCTACCGAAATAACTTGACGAGGGCAGAATCACAGGTTCAACAAGTTGTCCTTAACACATTAGTTCGCGGGTATACTCGAGTTGAGTAATGCTAAACCCCTCACAGCGAAGATGTGTCCAGGATAAGACTGCCGGATATAACTTGAGTTAGCACAACGCAAGTTACCCTCTCTTCGAACTCAGCAACGGGGATGGATGTAAAAACGTATGGACAAACCCTAGAATAAAACAAGAATTTTTCGGTGTGTTGAAAACAGATTTTCGAGTTGTATTTATAGGATGAAATACTTGCAAATCAAGTTAGGTTTTGGTTTTCTTCAAAAACAAGTAAAAGGAATTTTACCATAAATAAAACTCTTAAGAAATAATTTTGGAATTAATTTTCTAAAGAAAAACTCGCCAAAAATAAACCCGTGTAGAAAGGGACTTGGTGCATGGCATACGCGCATATCGCATGGGTAAAAATAAAACGGTTCTTACGTTCAGCTACACCATTGGACTGAGGTGAATAAGGAGGGGTAACCTCATGTATTATGCCATGTTCTTCATAGAAATCTCTTATAGGAATTCTGTACTCACCACCACGGTCAGACCTAATAGTTTTAATGGTAGTATTCAATTGGTTTTCGACTTCACTTTTATATATCTTAAAGGCTTCTAAGGCATCGTCCTTCCCTCTAAGTAAGTAAACATGGCAAAAGATTTTCGTACTATCATCTATAAAAGTAATAAACCATTTCTTACCACCTCTTGTTTGAACCGACTTCATATCAACTAGGTCTCGAGTGGATTAATTCTAAGGGTTTAGAGTTTCTCTGGACATTCTTATTGAATGATTTCTTAGCATGCTTAGATTCTACGCAAATTTCACACTTATGATTTTTATCTAAAGTGAATTTTTGTATGCATCCTACGCTAGCCAATTTATGCATTGATTTATAGTTTACATGACCAAGTCTACCATGCCAAACGTTCAATGACACACACATGTAAGCAGAAGAATCATTCAATTTCAATTCAGATGACAAAGTTACATTAAGTTTATATAGACCCCCGGTCTTATAACCCTTACCCACATAATCATTGCCCTTAGTTACTATAAGTTTTCCGAGACTCAATTGTAACTTTAAAACCCTTATCATCTAAAACAGAACAAGAAACAAGATTTTTGCAGATGTCTGGAACATGAAGAACTTCATTCAATGTGAGAGTCTTTCCAGATGTGAGCTTCAGACCGACCTTTCCTTTTCCTGCAACCTCTGATGCAGATGAGTTACCCATATAGAGTTTCTCGCCTTCCCCTACCCTCTGGTAGGAGGTGAACAGGTCTCTGTTCCCACAAACATGCTTGGTAGCTCCAGAGTCTACCCACCAATCCATCACATTGGTCACCAGATTAACTTCAGACACCACCGCAGAAAACTCGTCTTTGCTTTTCTCAACCAAGTTAGCATTATTGTTCTTATCCTTACGTTGTCTACAGTGAACTTCCATATGACCAGTATTTCCACACACCCAACAAGGACCCTTAATTTTAATAATGCTAGATTCTGGTTTACGAAACGTACCTTTCTTGTTAGGTCCATGCTTCGAGTTGCGATTGTTGTTGTCACCTTTTCCAGCTTTGGATGGCTTATGTTTAGACATATGTGCTTTGTTAGACATGTCCCTTGCAGATGACACGTTCTTGTCTTTGGTGCACAACATCTCTTCCACTTGAATCTTCTTTCCCAATTCAACCATGTTGATCTCCCCAGTTTCATGCCTCAGCTTTTTCTTGTACTCCGACCAAGAAGATGGTAACTTCTCAATCACCGCAGACACTTGAAAAGTCTCATCAACAACCATACCTTCAGCAAGAATCTGGTTAATTATTTGTTGAAGTTCGAGGAATTGATCAACAACAGACTTATCATTCGTCATCTTGAACTCCATAAACTTTGCGACCAGAAATTTCTTGCTTCCTGCAGTCTCAGCTTGGTACTTTGCTTCTAACGCAGTCCACAACTCATAAGCAGTCAAGTTCTCTTTAGCATTGTAAAAATCATACATCGCATCTTCCAAACCATTCATGATATGATTTTTAGCGAGAAAAATTAGACCCGTGTTAATATTGACCTCCTCCTCGAGACAAAATTTCAAGATTGTACAAGTCATCACCTGGAACCAATTACATAGTCCAGTTCATGATGGCTCAGATAAAACAACATCTTGGATTGCCATCTCTTGAAATCCTTTCCGTTAAACTTTTGTGGTCTTTCTACGTCGTTGATTCCCATTGTTACAAGGAAAGCTAATGTGTTAAGATTGTTGGAATCTTGCATAAAATGAACAGCACGTTAGATGTATCAAAAATAATATGTAAAGAACTAATGCGAAACAACTCTACCGAAATAACTTGACGAGGGCAGAATCACAGGTTCAACAAGTTGTCCTTAACACATTAGTTCTTTATGGTATACTCGAGTTGAGTAATGCTAAACCCCTCACAGCGAAGATGTGTCCAAGATAAGACTGCCCGATATAACTTGAGTTAGCACAACGCAAGTTACCCTCTCTTCGAACTCAGCACCAGGGATGGATGTAAAAACGTATGGAGAAACCCTAGAATAAAACAAGAATTTTTCGGTGTTTTGAAAACAGATTTTCGAGTTGTATTTATAGGATGAAATACTTGCAAATCAAGTTAGGTTTTGGTTTTCTTCAAAAACAAGTAAAAGGAATTTTACCATAAATAAAACTCTTAAGAAATAATTTTGGAATTAATTTTCTAAAGAAAAACTCGCCAAAAATAAACCCGTGTAGAAAAGGGACTTGGTGCATGGCATACGCGCATATCGCATGGGTAAAAATAAAACGGTTCTTACGTTCGCCTACACCATTGGACTGAGGTGAATAAGGAGGGGTAACCTCATGTATTATGCCATGTTCTTCATAGAAATCTCTTATAGGAATTCTGTACTCACCACCACGGTCAGACCTAATAGTTTTAATGGTAGTATTCAATTGGTTTTCGACTTCACTTTTATATATCTTAAAGGCTTCTAAGGCATCGTCCTTCCCTCTAAGTAAGTAAACATGGCAGTACTTCGTACTATCATCTATAAAAGTAATAAACCATTTCTTACCACCTCTTGTTTGAACTGACTTCATATCAACTAGGTCTGAGTGGATTAATTCTAAGGGTTTAGAGTTTCTCTGGACATTCTTATTGAATGATTTCTTAGCATGCTTAGATTCTACGCAAATTTCACACTTATGATTTTTATCTAAAGTGAATTTTTGTATGCATCCTACGCTAGCCAATTTATGCATTGATTTATAGTTTACATGACCAAGTCTACCATGCCAAACGTTCAATGACACACACATGTAAGCGAGAAGAATCATTCAATTTCAATTCAGACAGGTTACATTAAGTTTATATAGACCCCAGGTCTTATAACCCTTACCCACATAATCATTGCCCTTAGTTACTATAAGTTTTCCAGACTCAATTGTAACTTTAAAACCCTTATCATCTAAAACAGAACAAGAAACAAGATTTTTGCAGATGTCCTGGAACATGAAGAACTTCATTCAATGTGAGAGTCTTTCCAGATGTGAGCTTCAGACCGACCTTTCCTTTTCCCGCAACCTCGATGCGGATGAGTTACCCATATAGAGTTTCTCGCCTTCCCCTACCCTCTCGGTAGGAGGTGAACAGTCTCTGTTCCCACAAACATGCTTGGTAGCTCCGAGTCTACCCACCAATCCATCACATTGGTCACCGGATTAACTTCAGACACCACCGCATAAAACTCGTCTTTGCTTTTCTCAACCAAGTTAGCATTATTGTTCTTATCCTTACGTTGTCTCAAAGTGAACTTCCATATGACCAGTATTTCCACACACCCAACAAGGACCCTTAATTTTAATAATGCTAGATTCTCGGTTTACGAAACGTACCTTTCTTGTTAGGTCCATGCTTCGAGTTGCGATTGTTGTTGTCACCTTTTCCACTTTGGATGGCTTATGTTTAGACATATGTGCTTTGTTAGACTTGTCCCTTGCAGATGACACGTTCTTGTCTTTGGTGCACAACATCTCTTCCACTTGAATCTTCTTTCCCAATTCAACCATGTTGATCTCCCCAGTTTCATGCGTCAGCTTTTTCTTGTACTCCGCCAAGAAGATGGTAACTTCTCAATCACCGCAGACACTTGAAAAGTCTCATCAACAACCATACCTTCAAGAAGAATCAAGTTAATTATTTGTTGAAGTTCGAGGAATTGATCAACAACAGACTTATCATTCGTCATCTTGAACTCCATAAACTTTGCGACCAGAAATTTCTTGCTTCCTGCAGTCTCAGCTTGGTACTTTGCTTCTAACGCAGTCCACAACTCATAAGCAGTCAAGTTCTCTTTAGCATTGTAAAAATCATACATCGCATCTTCCAAACCATTCATGATATGATTTTTAGCCAGAAAATTAGACCCGTGTTAATATTGACCTCCTCCTCAGACAAAATTTCAGCATTGTACAAGTCATCACCTGAACCAAAGACATAGTCCAGTTCATGATGGCTCAGATAAAACAGCATCTTGGATTGCCATCTCTTGAAATCCTTTCCGTTAAACTTTTGTGGTCTTTCTACGTCGTTGATTCCCATTGTTACAAGGAAATCTAATGTGTTAAGATTGTTGGAATCTTGCATAAAATGAACAGCACGTTAGATGTATCAAAAATAATATGTAAAGAACTAATGCGAAACAACTCTACCGAAATAACTTGACGAGGGCAGAATCACAGGTTCAACAAGTTGTCCTTAACACATTAGTTCGCTGGTATACTCGAGTTGAGTAATGCTAAACCCCTCACAGCGAAGATGTGTCCAAGATAAGACTGCCCGATATAACTTGAGTTGAGTAATGCTAAAAATATGTATTTTTGCCCACCCGCTCCACCCACGTTTTACAATTCATACATAAGTGTATGATTATATAGTGGAGCTCCTCTTTAGTTTTCCACAATGTGGGACTAAAGGTTCCACTTCATTCACCCAAAAATGAGTGAGTATCCTTAGACCCTTAGGTCATTAGATCAAACCACACCAAGACCATAAAACCTTTTTATTTAAAACTCATTTTCTCCAACATAAAACAGCAGTGGTTATCCAGTGGGTTCGTGTTTGTAACTTCGGAAAAACTGCACTCATAGCTATCGGAGTCAGAATCAATGACTGACGTCTGTCCTTCGATTAAGAGGGATAACATTGGTCGGGAGTGAGGTCTCATTTGCATTCGAATCTCTGTTAATAACGCCAATCTCGTTGGAAAGAGACGGCGAATAAACTACTCAGTAAATGGAAGAATTGCTTTATACTGTCATTTCTCTCTGTGTCGGCTAGGAGATCACGGTTGATTACTTTATCTGCCAACTATCAAAGCATATAACAGTTGGGGAACCCGTGAGACGGAATCTTGAATTTCTGTCTTTCCATTCACAAGACAAGATTTCCCAAGGGATACCTATAAGTACTTGCCAGCTTACTAGAGATATAAACCTCCACATCTCGGGTGGTACCAAATGAAGATAGGTGTTAGAAATGGAAAGTCCCATTTCAGCGTAAGACAAATCCGAGGATGCATTTGTGGAATTGTTATCCCCCATGCATTAAGAAGCACACAAGTAAAAGATCCATGGGCATTGGAAGATCACAATGAGGCTGTCCCTCCATATAAAGCTTATCGACATTTGGGTTTGAATCGTCTAAATTATTCAAGGTCAGAATTAATATCGGAAGTTGAAGGATCCATTTTTGCGAATAAGACACATATACACATCAAATCAGTATATACAAGAGGCTGCGAGTGCTTTTTTTTTTTTGAAAGAAAAGCCAAATTTATTAATTAAACCATAACTTCTCTTGGGTAACGAGTCCCCATGGAGTCATTCATCACAATTATATTAAGAAAGTTCGGGTGAGTGTGTTCCCATATGTGAATCGAAGTGCCGTCATCTCCTCCATTTCTCAGCTGCAATTGTTTGTTTGCCGCAAAGTCCGCGAGTCCATCCGCCGCCTGATTTGCTTCCCTGTTGTTGATGGTGGTTTCTAAACAAGGGGTAGAAACGTAAAACCCCATGACCTAGTGTTACCCGCAACACATTAACTAAGAGCATTTAACTCAGGTGTAAATAATAAATAGGGGTATTTTTTCAAAATACCAGATTAGGGTTTTCGACACAGAACCCTAATTCCAAAACCAAGCCGCACACTGCGCACCATGGAAACCATGCCAAACCAAGCCGCACTCTGCGCACCATGGCAACCATGCCAAACCAAGCCGCACTCTGCGCACCATGGCAACCATGCCAAACCAAGCCGCACTCTGCGCACCATGGCAACCATGCCAAACCAAGCCGCACTCTGCGCACCATGGCAACCATGCCAAACCAAGCCGCACTCTGCGCACCATGGCAACCATGCCAAACATGCTCGCTAGCGGCTTTTTCTACCAAAGCCACGGCCCTAACGGCCCCGCATGCCATTGGCACATGCCAAACATGCTCGCTAAGCGGCTTTTTCTACCAAAGCCACGACCCTAACGGCCACGCATGCCATTGGCACATGCCAGCATGCTCGCTAGCTAGTTTCCCTATCAAGGTCACGGCCCTAACGGCCACGCATGCCATTGGCACATGCCAACATGCTCGCTAGCTAGCTTCCCTATCAAGGTCACGGCCCTAATGGCCACGCATGCCATTGGCACATGCCAACATGCTCGCTAGCTAGTTTCCCTATCACGTCCCTAACGGCCACGCATGCCATTGGCACATGCCAACATGCTCGCTAGCTAGTTTCCCTATCACGGCCCTAACGGCCACGCATGCCATTGGCACATCACAACATGCTCGCTAGCTAGTTTCCCTATCACGGCCCTAACGGCCACGCATGCCATTGGCACATGCCAGCATGCTCGCTAGCTAGTTTCCCTATCAAGGTCACGGCCCTAATGGCCACGCATGCCATTGGCACATGCCAACATGCTCGCTAGCTAGTTTCCCTATCACGGCCCTAACGGCCACGCATGCAATTGGCACATGCCAACATGCTCGCTAGCTAGTTTCCCTATCACGGCCCTAACGGCCACGCATGCCATTGGCACATGCCAACATGCTCGCTAGCTAGTTTCCCTATCACGGCCCTAACGGCCACGCATGCCATTGGCACATGCCAACATGCTCGCTAGCCAGTTTCCCTATCAAGGTCACGGCCCTAATGGCCACGCATGCCATTGGCACATGTCAAACGCACACGCTGGTAGCCTAACTTGCAAACCGTGCAACCTACCACCAAGGCATTCCGCACATGCCATTGTCACATGCCAAACGCACACGCTGGTAGCCTAACTTGCAAACCGTGCAACCTACCACCAAGGCATTCCGCACATGCCATTGGCACATGCCAAACACACACGCTGGTAGCCAAAACTTGCAAACCGTGCAACCTACCACCAAGGCATTTCGCACATGCCATTGGCACATGCCACACGCGCCACTAGCAGCGCCACTTGCACTCAAGATGCAACCAACACTCGAGACATCAACACAAACTGGGGGATGCTTCTTTAGGGTTTTGATTTGGCGGTCATAGCATGCAGTGTGCACTACGCTCACATTAAGAAAGCGTGAAAAGGAATAAAGCGGTCAAATAAAAGAGGAAATAATGGTGAAAAACGTTTTCACCCATTAAACCATGCGGTTACCACCTCCTCCCATTATTTCACCCTTTACTCACTTCCTTCATGAGACCAGGGTAACGTTTCAATCTCGACTTGTATAAATAGGTCTTACCTATTTCCACCAGACAACAAGTCTCGGTCGGGGAGAAAAAATACTACACTCTCAGAAAGGCAACTTTGCAAGCTCTCTCAAAAAGCTTTCATCTCTTGCAAGCTTCCCAAGCTTCTACTTTCTGATACAAGTCGAGATACTACTCTCCTCAACACCTTTCTTTGCTTCCCTCCCCAAATCAACCCTTCTCCTCCACTTTGTGACCGAAGCAAGTCCGGGAACGGCCATTTCTTGGTTTAGGCCGGACTTTGTACAGATTGATCTCGAACCTATAAAGTGCTCACGTGCAGCACATTTGTTTAGGGTTTGAACCGTTTCTCACTCACCCACCGAATTTACCAAAATCTTAAACGATTTTTACCCATAAACAATTGGCGACCACAGTGGGAGGATTGATCTATCGGCTACAATATCATATTGTCGATCTCGTTCTTCGACCCGGATGTCAAGATGGTAGGGGAGGCGACTCAATCCGACCCAACTACTGCGGACGATCTTGGTTACTAGTTGTAAAAACTACACAAGAAAACCGGGGGACTTGCTGAAGATGATATTACTCAATCGCCGAAGATGCTACCACCCGATTGGGGATCAAGCGATGCTACCAAAGAAACCGCCATCAAAACCGCCTTTTACATGGAGAGGGGCGTGTTCGCAAAACCTATGAAGTGAGTAATTCAGACTGGGCAAGATATACAATCTATTTTTAGGTTCTTAGTGAAACCGTCATACTACTGAGTCTTGTGCCTATTGCTAGCACACACTTTCATAAAAGCAATATTCTTTTCCCAAAACATAATCAGAGTCATATTATCAAAACCATTCATCCCAGAAATAATCCAATACCCTAAGAAGCTACCAGCTGTCTATCAAAGATCAAGTTTTGAACCAGACATCCAATATGTCTTTCAAAAAAAAAAAAAGGAACCTAAATGAAAGTTTAACAGAGAAACGTTCAAGGAAAATCGTCCAACAGAAGTCTGCTCTTCTTGGAGAAAGTCAACTTTGCGTCTTCAAGAGCCGCTCTCTTCATAGTCAACATCTTGGAAAGCTTTTCGAGTTCCATCTCCTGTCGGGCAATCTCCTCGGCGGAAAGGCTTTCGATTGCTGCATCTTTCAACTTTTGTATCTCAGTAAGGCCTTCGACAAACCACGAAGTGTTGAACTCCTTTTCTACGCACACGTCACGATGGTGCTCCCGATCGGCAATAACGTCTTGAAACGGTGTGACCGGTCACCTCACGCATATCCTCGATGGAAGATAAAGCCTCTTCCACACGCTTAACCCGCAAATCGACTAGTGACTTTCTTTGGTTGTAGCCATATGTCCGTGCTTCTCCCAGATTCTGGTGTACAACACCTCATGCTTAGCCAGCACGCTAAAGCCGCCAACCAGCACATGACCCGGATAAGGAACCAAGTACGGGGGATCAAAAATGGCGCCTGCAAGTGGCCTCACGACTCGCAAAGGGTCTTCTTCCATGTCTACGGCAACAACCATCGTGAGAATCATCCACCGTTTGAACCACGTCTGTGCCCGGCAATTGGCTAACTCCCATCTCCAAGTCACCAGCGGTGGTCACCAAAGGCAAGTTTTCGTGTGACTCTACCCCGGAATCATCCTCCGAACCGGATTCCTCCTGCGAACTTGAGTCAGACATTTTTTCAAAAGAAGAAACAGAAGAAGAAAGAAAAGAAACTCGAAACTCACCGAACCACTTCACGAAAAAGAGCCAAGTCTTGCCGGAGGAATCACTCTCGCTTGTCGAACCTTCTTCTTTCTCCGACTCATCATCGCTATGAGAAGGCTCAATATCGCTGGAATTCTTTGAAGAAATTGCCGTCTCTCGGCAACGCAAGGGCAGCGAAAGCGTTAACACTACCGAAGCCCTGGAGGAAACAAGACACATGTTTTCAGCAGAAATTCACGTGTTTTGGGACAAGCCCTGGTTATTGGAAGAACTGAAAGACACGAGAGCTGCGGGAGGATATTTTGAAACCGTCCGGAAGCCGCCAGCATGATTCTTCGTTCTCTGTTCCCTGGCCTGGGGACTTTCCGAGTTTCTAGGCAACTTTCGCTTGGGATCCCTCAACATTGGATACTTCTTCAAAACTGCAGGGGAAGGTTTACAACGAACGTTCTCCACCACGTTATTCACAAAATCTTGGATCATAATAAACTCGTCGCACCAGAACTCATTATAACCGAAGGTCGTCGAAGCTACTCTTCTTGATTGAAAGAAGGGAAGGCGGATACCCGGCTCAAGGGCACTGGCATTAAGGGCGGCACACAATGAATCCTTAGGAATCACCGGCTGGTAAGCAAGAGACACCCCTTGAACGAAACCCATGTGCCCATGTGACGAGCAAAGACGGTCAATATTGTAAGCTTGCCTATCCTGGAAAGACCCCATGAAGAAAGACGCATATAACCTAGGGCATGCAGCTTTGAATAAACAAGTTTTCACCAACGCTCAAATTGCCATCAGAAGACAAAGACATGATCGGAGCAGAAGCAAAGGTGTCAATTTGAGTCACTGACATATGGACCGGTTCCCATGGGCGAAAACTGATTTCATGCGACTTATCGAGAAAGCTAACCAAGCTCACGCCAACTCTTGGATGCCTGTTCACCCATCGAAGAATTCGGGAGCCTCCCCAACTCGCGGAAGCGAAGGCAACGGTTTCGAGCATACTTCTCAAAGTGCTCCCATAGCCAGGACTTGCGTAAAAGCAACATGCACATATGAATCCACTTTCATGAAACCATTCGAAACTTGCATATTCGCGACTAGGTGATCCGGATGCACATATAGAGAACCAAGGAACAGCTTGCCAATGGGAAGAACTTCACCCTTTGCCAACTTCACAAAGAACTGCCAGCACTCCGGGTCTTATTCCTTTCTTTTCCGAACCATCATCAAAAATATCTCTAGACAACCGAGAGCCAAAAATGTCTGCGACATGAAGATCTTGCGTTTTTCTGTGGGCTCCATCGTCCGGAAACCATTGAGATATCCACCAACTGTAAGGGCACCTTTCATCCTCTTTCCGGACAGAGTCCTTCGACTTTGCAATGGAGTCTTTCCGAGCGAAATCCCCCAACTTAGCGGCAAGGTCATCCCGCATCTTCACCTCACTTACGAGATAATTGGATTTTGAGATTCCCAGTCCACCGGGAAGTTTCAAAGAAGAGAGCCACGCTCTCCAAGGAGAAAGTTATTTCACCCCATCTACATATGATCGTATGGGTGTCCGAACACCATCCTGGAGATGAAAGCAACCAAGCCCGGATATCCTTCCTAACTGAGATTTATCAAGCCCTGACAGCATCAATAATCTGCGCTTGAGTCAAGTTGGTATTTATGTGCTCCCTACTCACCATGAACTCAACCCATCTATCAAAAGAGCGCAATGGGCTTTGACACATCCTGAAATCAATGTTAGAAGAGGAATATACCTCTTTATGAAGGCAGAACCGTATGGTATTCTCTGGGCGAACTGAACGTGTCTTCTTTTCATCTTCACCACCGGTTAACAAAATTGGCACGAAAGCTGGGTGATTCTTCCGAGCAGGGGCGAGGGCTCTAGCGAAGAATTCATCATCTGTGGTTCGGTTTGGAATTATGAGCATCCTTTGACGAAGTGAAATTTGATTCGAGTAACATCTTATCGGATTCTTTTATAATAATTTGGTAATAAGATATCTACGCAAAACAAACAAGAGAAAGACGAAGTTATCTCCCCGACATATAATCGCACCCAACAACAACAAAAAAAAGGGGAGGGCGTATTCTTTCGGGTTCAAGACTATATACGCAAGATTTTATTCGGGTTCAAGACTATATACGCAGATTTCATACGGGCTCAAGTACGCCTACGAAGATCGTTCTTGGTTTTAATTATATACGGGGCATTCTTTACGGGTTCAAAATACACATGCAAAGATTTCATACGGGCTCAAATACGCCACAAAGATCGTTCTTCGGGTTCGTAATTATATTCGGAGCATTCTCTACGGGTTCAAAATACACACGCAGTATTTTCTTCAGGATTCAAATACTTCTTTCAGGACCGAAAATTCATATATGCAATATTTCCTACGGGTTCGAATAATATATGCAATATTTCCCTTGGTTGCATACATGTGATATTTGCCACAAGAGACACGCCAGGAAATTATATGCGCAATATATAAAGGAAGTACTGGAAGACATACCTGGAAGATGGTTTTTCTTTATGACTCTGCCGCTGGGAGGAAAGGATGAAAGTGCAAGATGGGAGAAAGGGACTTTATATATATATAGGCATGAGGATTCTGAAATAGGGAAGGATTTCCCTTTACCAAAATCGTGCGCGTGAGAAGCGGGCCCACAAGGGCGCCCAACTTCCCAATATCGCCCAAGTTGCGCCGGTCCCACCAGCTAGCACGCTCAGTTTCCCAACTCGCGCCAACTTCCCAATGTCGCCCAAGTGACACCGGCCCCACCAATTGCACCGACTTCCCAAATCACGCCTGCAAGCACGCCCACCTCGCGCCGGTCCCGCCAGCCAGCATGCTCAGTTTCCCAAGTCACGCCTGCAAGCATGCACATCATCTACACCTTGCGCCGGTCCCACCAGCTAGCACATTCAGCTCCCCAACTCGCGCCAACTTCCCAATGTCGCCCAAGTTACACCGGCCCCACCAATTGCGTCGCCTCTCCGATTCGTGCAAAGCTACCAGAGGCAAGGATTCCCAATCCTATTTATAAAAGGTCAGACAAGCCTCCTCAATTCTCTTCACGGTTCGTTGTTGATAATCTGTCACCATCTTATGCTTACCTCGCAACAAAGCCCCTGTTCCGAGCTAAGCAGGGGACTTAATGTTGATGGTGGTTTCTAAACAAGGGGTAGAAACGTAAAACCCCATGACCTAGTGTTACCCGCAACACATTAACTAAGAGCATTTAACTCAGGTGTAAATAATAAATAGGGGTATTTTTCAAAATACCTGATTAGGTTTTCACACGTAACCCTAATTCCAAAACCAAGCCGCACACCGCGCACCATGGCAACCATGCCAAACCAAGCCGCACTCTGCGCACCATGGCAACCATGCCAAACCAAGCCGCACTCTGCGCACCATGGCAACCATGCCAAACCAAGACGCACTCTGCGCACCATGGCAACCATGCAAAACCAAGCCGCACTCTCCGCACCATGGCAACCATGTCAAACCAAGCCGCACTCTGCGCACCATGGCAACCATGCCAAACCAAGCCGCACTCTGCGCACCATGGCAACCATGCCAAACCAAGCCATACTCTGCGCACCATGGCAACCATGCCAAACATGCTCGCTAGCGGCTTTTTCTACCAAAGCCACGGCCCTAACGGCCCCGCATGCCATTGGCACATGCCAAACATTCTCGCTAAGCGGCTTTTTCTACCAAAGCCACGACCCTAACGTCCACGCATGCCATTGGCACATGCCAGCATGCTCGCTAGCTAATTTCCCTATCAAGGTCACGGCCCTAACGGCCACGCATGCCATTGGCACATGCCAACATGCTCGCTAGCTAGCTTCCCTATCAAGGTCACGGCCCTAATGGCCACGCATGCCATTGGCACATGCCAACATGCTCGCTAGCTAGTTTCCCTATCACGGCCCTAACGGCCACGCATGCCATTGGCACATGCCAACATGCTCGCTAGCTAGTTTCCTATCACGTCCTAACGGCCACGCATGCCATTGGCACATGCCAACATGCTCGCTAGCTAGTTTCCCTATCACGGCCCTAACGGCCACGCATGCCATTGGCACACGCCATCATGCTCGCTAGCTAGTTTCCCTATCAAGGTCACGACCCTAATGGCCACGCATGCCATTGGCACATGCCAACATACTCGCTAGCTAGTTTCCCTATCACGGCCCTAACGGCCACGCATGCCATTGGCACATGCCAACATGCTTGCTAGCTAGTTTCCCTATCACGGCCCTAACGGCCACGCATGCCATTGGCACATGCCAACATGCTCGCTAGCTAGTTTCCCTATCACGGACCTAACGGCCACGCATGCCATTGGCACACGCCAGCATGCTCGCTAGCTAGTTTCCCTATCAAGGTCACGGCCCTAATGGCCACGCATGCCATTGGCACATGCCCAAACGCACATGCTGTGACCGCCAATGCTCGCTAGCTAGTTTCCCTATCAAGGTCACGGCCCTAATGGCCACGCATGCCATTGGCACATGCCAACATGCTCGCTAGCTAGCTTCCCTATCAAGGTCACGGCCCTAATGGCCACGCATGCCATTGGCACATGCCAACATGCTCGCTGGGTAGTTTCCCTATCACGGCCCTAACGGCCACGCATGCCATTGGCACATGCCAACATGCTCGCTAGCTAGTTTCCCTATCACGGCCCTAACGGCCACGCATGCCATTGGCACATGCCAACATGCTCGCTAGCTAGTTTCCCTATCAAGGTCACGGCCCTAATGGCCACGCACGCCATTGGCACATGCCAAATGCACACGCTGGTAGCCTAACTTGCAAACCGTGCAACCTACCACCAAGGCATTCCGCACATGCCAAACACACACGCTGGTAGCCAAAACTTGCAAACCGTGCAACCTACCACCAAGGCATTTCACACATGCCATTGGCACATGCCACACGCGCCACTAGCATGCGCCACTTGCACTCAAGATGCAACCAACACTCGAGACATCAACAAAAACTGGGGGATGCTTCTTTAGGGTTTTGGTTTGGCGGTCATAGCATGCAGCGTGCACTACGCTCACATTAAGAAAGCGTGAAAAGGAATAAAGCGGTCAAATAAAAGAGGAAATAATGGTGAAAACGTTTTCACCCATTAAACCATGCGGTTACCACCTCCTCCCATTATTTCACCCTTTACTCTCTTCCTTCATGAGGCCAGGGTACGTTTCAATCTCGACTTGTATAAATAGGTCTTACCTATTTCCACCGGACAACAAGTCTCGGTCGGAGAAATATACTACACTTACACTCTCAGAAAGGCAACTTTGCAAGCTCTCTCAAAAGCTTCCATCTCTTGCAAGCTTCCTAAGCTTTCACTTTCTGATACAAGTCGAGATACTACTCTCCTCAACACCTTTCTTTGCTTCCCTCCCAAAATCAACCCTTCTCCTCCACTTTGTGACCGAAGCACGTCTGGAACTGCCATTTCTTGGTTTAGGCCGGACTTGTACAGATTGATCTCTCGAACCTATAAAGTGCTCACGTGCAGCACATTTGTTTAGGGTTTGAACCAGTTTCTCACTCACCCACCGAATTTACCAAAATCGGCAGAAACGATTTTTACCCATAAACACCTGTAAATATGAGTTATTATATAGGGTTGTAGTTGCGATAGATGTCGTCGTATTTCTTGTAGCATATTCTGAATTATCCATGGTCCCTCAGAGTTTTCCTCGGAGACAAGAGTTAGCAGTGCCAAGGAGTCCGCTTCGAAGTGGATTTGGGACCATTATTTTGTCACTGCCATCCTTACTGCTAGAAGTAGAGCCCAAGTCTCCGCCACAATTGCTGTTGTTTTCCCAATAGGAGCCGCCATTGCCATAATCACCGTACCATATCCATTTCTACATATCCACCCCTGCTCCACACTGCCAGGTGTCCCCCGAGTGTCCACCTTACTTGATCCATCCGTGTTAATTTTTAGCCACTGTGGTTATGGGTATTCCATCGTATCCAAACTATTGAGGGGGTCCTTCTTTGTCTCCGTTGTGCCGCATCGGGTGAGGAGATATTATGCCGGATTGCCCATTCGAATTCGACTCGAATGTCTTGCCATATGGAAGGTTTGACCGGAGTTTATATACTATTGTTGTAAACCTTAGCATTTCTTGCCGACCAAATATTTCATATTGTATAACAAGGCCAATGTGAAAACCTCCTTACAGTATGCATCTCCAAAAGGTTTGAAAATCCATCGGAGGCTTTAACATAATGGTTGATGATGTCCGCCCGCCCATTTGTCTGTTGTTTCTTTGTTAGGTGTGTGCATGTTGGTGTTGGGCAATGATCGTTGGTAGCGGATGAGGTGGCAGTACAATTCCTTTATATGTATTGTGTTGCGATGCATTGGCGTTGGTATACTTGCAGAGAAGCTCCCACGTCGCCTTTGCTTTCTGACAACCAAAAAGACAATCTTTGGACCGTTTTGGTTCTTGGTTGCATACAAGGCACAAATTGGTGCTGATTATGTGTCTGTAGTTCAAGGCATCAAAGGTCGGCAGTCCATTATGGCTGACTTTCCATATGAAAAGTCTGAGTTTTTGAGGGCAGTGAGCTTTCCACACAGATCGGTACACTTTTTCCATGTTGGCAGCACTCATCTGTAGATTTTGGTAAGTCGTTGTGGTCTGAGTTTGCATAAGCATCCCATAGCAGCTGCTAACCGAGTAGTTCCCCTTTTTTGCATGAGGAAAAATTAGTTTATCGGAAGATGATGGATTCGGTATATGAATGGCTCTAATTGCATCACTGATATTTGTGGGGAAGGAATGAACTAGCAATTCAGTGTTCCAATTGAAAGAATGCGGTAGCATCAGCGAACTTACCAGATTGTCACCTATTCTTCCCAGTTCGGCAGATGAGTGTGCATTGGGATCCAATTTTCCTTAATTACAGTTGAGTTTCCATCTCCAATCATTATGGCATAGTTGTCCTGTACAATGTGAGAAATTTTTGTTATATTTTTCCATGCCGGACTGGATGCCGGTTGAGGTGTTGGAATTCTTCTCAATATTGATTCATTTCCCAAGTACTTTGTCTTGTACATTTTGTTGCAGATTGTATCTGGCTTTTCGTAAATTTTCCACACCCGCTTGCCTAGCAGTGCAAAGTTGTGCATTCTGGCTTTTCTGATCCCCAGTCCTCCTTGTTTGATCGGGAGGTGTAGTTTATCTTTGCCCACCATATGCAATTTCCTTGTTGCCCTGTCACGCCCCCAAAAAAAATTCCTTGCAATTCTGTCTATTTTGTGATGCACATGAGCCGGTAGTAGCTGGGATTGCATAATGTGATTTGCTGTTGGGACCAGACTTTAGTTTATTAGAAGCCATCGTCCCGCTTGGTTGAGACATTTTGCCATCCATCCTTTTGCTTTTCTTTCCAGTCTCTGAAGAAGTTGTGCAAAAATCGGTGCTGAGTTTCTCCCAATCTTGAAATTGACACCCAAGTATTTCGGAGGATTGGCCGTTGTCGGAATATTGAACATGTTGGTCAGCCAATCCGTAACACTCTGTGGTGTGTGAGGATAGTGGATAATGACAGATTTTTGTAAGTTAATTGCCTGACCTGCCGAACTCGAGTATGAGCGTAGCAATGTGTTCAGTTTGTCACAAGTTTCTGTCGTTGCCGTACACGTAATAAGCAAGTCATCTGCATACATCAAGTGGAGAATTGGATGGGTGTTCTTCGAGATACATAAACCTTTCAGTTTGCCCCTGTTTTCCAGAATTGCCAAATTGGTGGACAGGATTTCAGCGCACATGATGAAAATGTATGGTGACAGAGGGTCTCCCTGTCGGAGTCCCCTAGTTGGCTTGATGTGACCTTGTGGAGTTCCGTTGATGTTGATAGCATACGTCACTGAAGTGATGCATAGCATAATGTACTCCCCAAATTTCATCGGAATACCCAAGAAGCACAGAGATTGGCGCACAAATCCCCAGTCGAGGCTGTCATAAGGTTTCTTGATATCAAGCTTCATTGCAATTTTAGGGTTTTTTGTTGGTTGTGTGGAGCGGATGTGATGGAAGATCTCAGTGGCAATAGCAATGTTATCATGAATTGCTCTGTTTGGTACAAATGCACTGGTATGGACTGATCATGAATTGTAGAATTGGTCTTAACCTATCTACCAGCAGTTTGGAAATAATTTTATAGACCACGTTACACAAGCCAATGGGTCTATAGTCATTTACCGAATTCGGGTTATCAGATTTTGGTATGAGAGTGATATTCGTGTGGTTGAAGGGGTTTTCCAATTCCATATTTTCAAAAAAATTGCTCACTAGCTCTACAATTTGAGGTTTGGTTTTGTCCCAAAAGGTCTTGAAAAACTTACTTGTATACCCGTCCGGCCCTGGTGCTTTTTCTGATCCAATACTTTGGTGTGCTTTATGTATTTCTTCCTTTGTGGGAGATTCCATCACCGGTCGCAGTGATATTGAGATAATCTTGGTGTGACATTAGCGAAAAGCTCCATGTCCAGGTTTGTTGGTGCTGCCACGTATTGCTGTTCATAGTGCCGAATCATCATTTCCGCAATTTGCCATCTTCGGCTCTCATCTTGGAGTTGGTGAATGTGGTTGCATCTGTTGTTGATTGTTGCTTTTGTATTGAAGAATCTGGTGTTGAGGTCTCCATTATTCAGCCAATCTATTCTAGATCGTTGTTTCCAGTATTCATCATGACAATGCATAAGCATGAGGTGTGAATTCCTGGTTTCTTTTTCTTGTTGCAACCAAAACAGCAATTACGAGTGCTTGCATGGACGAGGTTATTTGTGAGATGTATCAGTAAGGGACTTTATAAGTTTTCCTCCTCGTAGTTAATTTATACATGATGATCCAGTAAGATTATGAGGAAAAATCAATGTCGAGCCAACACTCATCAGTCATCAGTGAAACGGCGACAACAAGTCAAGTTGAATATAACGGTTACCTTTTACTGGGTTTTCCATTTCTGTTGTCAGTCAAGCCGATTTTGAAAATGATATACAAGATCCACATGTCTCCCTAAAAAAAGGTGCGGCTGTAAATATTGTAATTTATATCCTCTTATTTCAATTTAGGGTTATAAATATACAATTTCAATAAATTTTTTCTTACCAGATTTCATTTTCATTTTTTTTTATTATGCAGGGATGTATCATGTATTCAAAGATAATAATAAGGAAAGAGTTGGTTGGGAGAACTTCATTACTCATGCGAAACTTAAAGACCCTGCTAACTCGTTCTATGTGGATGATTCTATTGATCTCGAAGTGGAGTTCCATTGCTGCTGGCCGATTGCCGTTAATGAGGAAGAAGCCCAAGGTTATGATGATGAAGAAGGTGATGCTATGGGTGATGATGGTGAAGATGATGATACAGGGAAAGTGTGAAGAATGTTTTGTTTAGACTTTTTGAATGAAATCAGAGTTCCAAAGCGTTGTTAGAATTTGTTTAGGGCTTTGAAAAGCGTACTCAATATCCCATTAATTTACTTTCAATTCTCCCTTTTTGATTGTATTGCATCATGATCAGTTTTGATTTCATATTTGTTTTTCATTTTGTTGCTTGAAATCGTCAAGGGTAGGGACGGTTTGACATGGTTTGTATAAAGAGACACGTCTTTCGCAATCTCAAATGAAAATTTGCATCTCTAGTGTTGGATACTGGTTCTCTGTCATTTGCATTATACAAAGGTTTCTAAAAACATAATTCTCATTATAGAATTTCAATTTTTTGAGAGGAAAAATCAATATGCTAAAGAAATTGTGGTCATTGCTATAGATGCTTCTATGAATGTTTTTATAGAGATATTCCTTTGTTGTTTAGGGTTAGGTTATGTTATCTTCTCTTAGTTTATTGGGCTGAACCGGGAATTGGGGATAACTACGTATAAGGCTTTGAGATGTGCCCATGCCAGTTTAGTTTTAGGGTTAAATCTGGATCGTTACTTTTTTTTTGTTTTTGTTTGATGCATGATCTAATGGTTGTTTGGCATCTTATCGCTGAGTCTTTTCATTTCGTAGATAGGCTTAGATTGTGTGTTGGAAACCGATCTACTGTTTGCCGTTTTCGACCATGAGCCATTGGTTGGCAAAAAGACATAGACAGACCCCACGACATGGTGCTTCATAATTCTGTTCCATTTATCACCAATACAATTTCATTTAGTTTAATGTCTCTTGGATTCTTGGTTATGATTTTCTATGAGGATAAGTAGGGCCTTTGGGAGAAGGCTTCCTTTACTCCCAATAACAATAATCAGCTGTTCTAAACTCTTAATTTGGTGTAATAACTTCACCATGTCCTTAATTTGCGGCTAGCTAGTTTCCTGTTGGGATGAATCATTTTGCGCAACTTTGCTTTTTAAGGCCATTAAAAGAGTAAGGGTGTTCTTGATATGGTAATGCATTACTTGTGAACTTTAATCACTCTTTTAACTTCCATTGACTCTTTTAAGTTGACTTTCTAGTGTTAAAATCCTTACCTCATTTTGTGAATTTGGCATAATTTCAATGATTTAATTACTTGTAATTTTTATCCGCAAAATTACTTGGAAAATGGGTCATTTGTCCAAATATTTTTAAAACATGGTCCTAATGGACGAGTAAAAATTAGTTTGGGTGAAATGGACACCAAAATAGCAAGAATGAAACTGGATTCATCCTGGCTTAAACTTGAAAAGGAGCGAGGATGAAACTAGATGCATCGATGTAAATTAAAAATAAGAAAAAACATTTGAAAATGGGTAGGATGAAATGTTTACATCTTGGCTATTTTTCAATTTTTGTCCATTCATGAAGATCAAATTTTAATGTTTTTTTCACCCTTAAATTGTCGTTATTGGGTAAATTGACCAATTTTGTGTACATAGTATCGAGAGAAGAGTGTTTTATCCGGGATAATGAAGAAACCAAATCGATTAAAATGCCTGGTTCCAGTTCTATAATATAGAAGTGGAAACATTAGTTTTAGGGTTAAATATGGATCGTTACTTTTTTTTGCTTTTGTTTTTGTTTGATGCATGATCTAATGGTTGTTTGGCATCTTATCGCTGAGTCTTTTTGTTTCGTAGATAGGCTTAGATTGTGCACAAAATTGGTTAAAAAGACCAAAATCAAAATTTCCTGGGTGAAAAGGACGAATGATTTAGATATCTTTGTTTAAATGGAAAAAATTTAAAAATAGGCGAGGATGTAACCAGGTTTTCATCCTCGTATATTTTCAAATATTTTTTCTTATTTTTATTTTACACAGATGCATCCGATTTCATCCTAGCCATTTTTTAAGTTTAAGCCAGGATGAATCCAGTTTCATCCTTGCTATTTTTTTTTGTCCATTTCACCCATAAAAATTTTTACTCGTCCATTTGAACCGTGTTTTAAAATTTTTTGGACAAATGACCCATTTTCCGTAGATTGTGTGTTGGAAACCGATCAAGATGTTTGCCGTTTTCGACCATGAGCCATTGGTTGGAAAAAAGACATAGGCAGTCCACCACACAAACAGTGGCCTTCGTTTCCAATTGGCCCGCGAAAATCTTTACGAATAATTCTCCCTTTGGCTTGGATGCGACCCCGTTAAAGCCATATATGTTATATGTCGAGGGTACCAGGTCAGAATCCTTGTACCATATCGTATCCACCAAGATTCCGTCTCACCGCCTGATTTTCTCTTTCTTGACTTCGCTGTCATCCCACTTTGAGTATTTCCCAAAGTTTAAGGTTATGACCAATGGGTTCGAGTGCGAAGCTCCTTCTTCCGGTGCGTCCCTCGCGGAAAATGTTATATCCTTCTTTTTCCACTCTTCTAATGGGTCCTTTTTCGCTACACTGAATATCTCTCGTCCTTCGAGGTCCCTCTTATGCACTCTCTTGAGTATGTTATCATGGAAATTCTAGATGTTCTTGGCCGAATGTATTATCGAATTACAATTTAACTTTTGGGTTCCTTGATTTATTTCGATTCGGTACACTTGTTGATTGTCACGAGGTGGTGGTGGTGGCGGCGTTACATAACCTTCCAGAAAATGAGCGAGCTTCCCTTGCTCCAGTAAGCGAAGTATTATCCTTCGGATGTTTCGGCAGTCGTTCGTGTGACGTCCATGAAACCGATGATACCTACAGAACTCATGACTTCTTACACTTGACGGTGGTTCTCTTCCCAAATTTGGTGGGGGTGGGATCTCCTCAGTCAACACTATAGCTTCCCATACCTTTTCTACAGTTGTATTGAGTCTAGGAAGCTTTAAATCTTCGAAAGCTGGTGTATTTGGTCTTCATTCTCCAAACCTCGCCCTTGATTGTTCCCTGTCTTCGATATCCCGTGTTATGACTTCGTGGCTCATAACTTCTTCTTCTTGACTCTTCATATCTCTTCATGGATGACTAGGGCACAAATATCTGAACCAACTAAATTTTGCTTCAATTTTGTTGCGAAATCTCAATTTACCAAATCATAGTCAACAAGTTTTGCTTGACCCAGATTCATGAGTTAAGATTTTTCAGATTTGTATTTGCATTCAAACGCTCCGATACGTGATAGATGTCACACGACACATGCGGTAGGTAAGGCGTACTGCACTAGTAAGGTCACTCAAACATAATCTGACTACCTCATTTGTGTACTTCGACAAGACATGAAATTTTATCTGAACATTGACAAGAAATTTCATTTTCCTCTAATTTGATCAAAAAAAAACTAAAAAAAAAAAAAAAAAAGTTCACTTCAATTTATTTTTTTTTTGTAAATAAAAAATTTGTTAATTTTTTTTTAATGGGTTACAAATCAGATGGATCATCATCCGGTAAAAAATTTATCGGAAGCCGAGCAACAAGCTAAGCTCCAACCCCTTTTTGGTAACTAGTTAAACTAATACATGGAAATGTAATACATCACAAGAATACACTACTTCGAGACTCATAGATACTATTACAACTTTGGTAAAATGAAACCAATTATCATTTCACAATAGAGGTTGAAAGCATAAAATTTTCATGGAGACAAAACAACCGAAAACAAGAGCTTGAGATAAAAGGAACAAAAATCTTTCTGTTTCGGCAAGATTTGAAATGTAATTTCAGATTATTGAGAGGAAAAATCATAGTGCGAAGATGTTTTTGTTCTTGATGATAATGCTCTATTGAACCATCAGCAATGATTATGTTGCTGTTGCTGCCGTGTATTTTACTGACGATCAAATACATCAGTAAAATACTCTAGTGCATCTGTAAGAGGTTTTTCCCCTTTCTGTTGCGCGATGTCTTCTGATGATTAGCTTAGATGTAGCATTAGGGTTTTGCTTTCTATGTTTCTTTATGGGCTTTCGTTGGGCTTTTTCTGTAGCAGGATTGGTTGGTTTGCTACTAGTTGCTTTTAGTTTTAGCCCAGGGGAAATTTCCAGATTTGACTCCAATGCCCGGGTTAAAAAACCTAAAGGAAGATGAAATTCAAAGGACATTTTGGTAAACCCCAATTCCGTTCGACTATATAAGAATAAAAAACCCTAGATTTTAATTTGAGGTTTCAAAAAGAGAGAAAAGTGAGTGAGCGAGTGGAAGTGGAGATAGACCAGTGAAGCCGCAGGTGTCGAACAAACAAAAAAAATTTCGGAGATTTGATTATATTACTCATGGCGGCTAGTCCTTCATCATCAGATACCATGTCGAATAGTTCTTCAACTCCACTTACCAGCATGCCTTCAGTAGCAAATATGAGTGTTGAAGGCTATCATAAGTGTATATGGAGAATTTACATAAAAAACTTGAATCAATCTGAAAGTAGTACTGTTTCTTCGGAGGTCTTTTCTGTGGGTAAATCAAAGTGGTATTATTTCTGTCCTTTTTTTTTTTTTTTTTTTTTTTTTGAATAATTTCTTAAGTTTGTTCGATTTTAGAAGTTTTGGGTTGTTCGATTTTAGAAGTTTTCGGTTATAACAATACGATGATTTTGCCGGTTTGTAGGAAAATCTGCGCTTATCCAAATGGAGTAAATGCTGGTGTACAAGGTTACCTGTCGCTTTTCTTGTGTTCAGTTAACTCAACGGAGAAGCCTTTCACCACTAGTTTTTCGATGTCTGTTATCAGTCATGATGAAAAAAGAAACAGAGTCCCAGATCCAAAGTTTACCTTCAAAAAACGTATGGTTGGTATTATTTAGTTTTGTATCCTCTTTTCTGATACAGATCTACAATTTCAATTCTCTTTTTATTGTGCAGAAATTAAGGATCATGTCTTCCGAGCAAATAACCAAGAACAAGTCGGCTGGGAGGCTTTTATGACCCATGCTCAGCTGAAAGAACCCATGAAGTTGTTTTTTGTGGAAAATATCCTTGAAGTGGAATTGGAGATCCACTGTAACTGGGGAGCTATTCATAAAAATGATGCTGAAGAAGTGGATGTTGATGATGATGAAGAAGTGGATGGTGGTGATGATGATGAAGAAGAAGAATTGGATGGTGAGGATAATGATGATGATATGGATGGTGAGGATGATGATGATGATGATATGGATGATGATGGAGAAGATGATTAAGGCATCTGTTGGGTGATAAATGTTTAATTGGAATTCTTGTAGGGTGTATCAATATCAGATTTACATTTCTTGAAAAGCATACTGAATATCTCATTTCTAATATGAATTTACTTTCAGTTCTCCTCTGCTGGTAGTCCCTTTTTGATTGTATTATTACATCATGACCAGGTCCGATTTCAAATATGAGTGTTGTATTTTTAGGTAATTGTGTGGTTAATTTGTACCGATGTGTCTTTCATAGATAGGCTAGATTGCGTGTTTGATGCACATGTAGGGTTATAAAAGATAAGATTCTTGTTTGCCGCTTTTGACCATGGAGGTATTGTCGTGATGGAGCCATTGGTTCACAAAAAGATGTCACTTGGTATTAGTAGCACTAGTTATATTGATCAAGTAAGAGATAATGGAAGTAAATCTCATCACCATGAATCATTACCATTATTTCCTACACATCCAACACGGGTTCTAAAATCTAAAGGAAAATCAAAGTACAAAATTCCGGCCCAAAATTCTTAAGAATTCAAAGGGGGCACATCACTTCAAAATGTCCATTTTTCAGATGACCTTTTCATCCTTTTTAGGAGTATAGCATGAACCCTTTTTAGGAGCACAAGAAGACTTCTCCCAAAGGCCCTACTTATCCTCTGTAGTTCATAGAAAATCATAACCATGAATACTAGAATTTAAACTAAATGACATTGTATTAGTGATAAATGGAACAGAAATAAGTATGATGCTTCAGTGCCTAATTTATAAGCCACGTCGTGGGGAACTGCAAATATCATTTTGCTCCACGAGATCATGGTCAAACACGGCAAACAGGAAAGATATGTCGGTCACTTGATAAGTAAAAAGACGGTTAGCTATAAGATTGGAAACAACCATTAGATCATGTATAAAAAAAAAAAAAAAAGATCACAGATTTAACCCTAAAACTAAACTGGCACGGGCACATCTCAAAGCCTTATACGTAGTTATCCCCACAATTCTTAGTTCATCCCAATAAAGTAAGGAAGGAAAATATAACCTAACCCTAAACAACAAAAGCAGATCTCTACAAAAACATGGCGACGACCACAATTTCTTTAGCATATTGATTTTTCCTCTCAAAAAATTAAAATTTATCTCACAATTCATCTGATGAAATTGTTTTCCGTAATGAGAATTATGTTTTCCGTAATATTCTCCAAATGGGATCTACCTTACTTAATCTAAATGAAGTTGTTACTTTAGTAACTATGAACAAACAATCACATTATACAGACACGTTCAGAGAGAATTTTCATTTGAAATTGCGAAAGACGTGCCTCTTTATACAAACCATGTCAAACCGTCCCTGCACTTGAAGATTTCAAGCAACATAATTGATATTTCACTTTTAATAAAAATTGAAATCAGAACTGATCAAGATGTAATAATACAATCAAAAAGGGACTACCAGAGAAGAATTGAAAGTAAATTCATGGGATATTGAGTATGCTTTTCAAAGCTCTAAACAAATCCTAACAACGCTCTGGAACTCTGATTTCATTTCACAAGTTTAAACAACTTCAAAAGTCTAAACAGTGAGTTTTATCCCATGAGCTAAACAGAACATTCTTCAAACTTTCCCTGTATCATCTTCACCTTCATCACCCATAGCATCACCTTCTTCATCATCATAACCTTGCGCTTCTTCCTCATTAACGGCAATCGGCCAGCAGCAATAGAACTCCACTTCGAATTCAATTGAATCTTCCACGTAAAACGAGTTAGCAGGGTCATTAAGTTTTGCATGAGTAATGAAATTCTCCCAACCAGCTCTTTCCTTATTGTCTTTGAATACGTGGTTCATCCCTGCATAATAAAATAAAATAAAAAATGAAATCTGGTAAGAAAATATTAATTGAAACTGTATATTTGTAACCCTAAATTCAAATAAGAGGATATAAAGTACAATATTTACGGTCGCACCTTTTTTTAGGGAGACATGTGGATCATCTTTTTCATGTTGAAAATCGCCTTGACTGATAACAGAAATGGAAAACCCAGTACTGATTGGAATTTCCGGACAGTCAACTAAAGCCAAAAACACTGAGAGGTAACCGTTGACGTCATCAATTTCACCGTTTGGAAAAATCCAGACTTTCCTAAAAAAATTGGACCAAAATTATACAATTAGTAGCTAAAATTCTTAGATCGAAAGATAAGAATACAATTAGTAGCAAAAACAAACTTAATAAACTTATAGGAAACAAAAAAGCAGTGAAAAAAGAAAAGAAATTACCATTTGGAAGTACCAAGAGAGAACACCTCCGAACAGATTTCTTCATCTTCCTTCAAATTTTTCAAATTCATAAACCTACATTCGCACTTGTGATTTCCTTTAACATTCATCATTATTCCGGATTGAATAGGCTCCATGGTATCTGATGATGGTGAAGGAGGATCTGATGATGGTGGTGGTACAGATCTACTGCTTGTTCTTGTCTTTCCTCTGTTGTTTTTATGGAGAAATGGTTTTTAAAGGGTAAGTATCTTGAAAAGAAAATGACATAAATATTAGAGATCCAGAAGCTTCTAGGGAAGATATTTTTGAGCGGGCTAGGACTCTCTAGAAAGCTCTCCCTTTGTGGGTTCTCTTTGATATGCACCCAGCACATCAAATTTGATGAGATGGAACTTGGATTATGCCTACTAAGGTCCCCTATATATCTCTCTGAAAATCCTGGGTTGTTCTCCACCTGCGTTTTCTCTAAAATACAATTCCAATTAGGGGTTGGATGCGGATGGAATTTGATATCCAACGGATTGCAGTTGTCTTTGGTACAAAAGCATTATTAAATCTTGTCTATGAAAAATACATGGTGTTGTGGTGATGATGGCGATATTTAGGTGGTGCGGTTGTTTAGCATATTGGTGGTACATTACAAAAATTAGGATTAGATTTGGAAGAGAGGAAGAAGGAAAACGGTTGTTGATAAAGATGAAGGTTGCCTACAAAATATAACAAGGTGGTCAGTTATTTATACCCACCCTAAAATAAGTTACATATATGTTGAATTGTTTGGTTTGGATGAGATTAAAGGGAAGTGGGAAGGGGAAAAGATAAAACCGAAAATTCATGTTTTACCCTTATTTGAAGACTATTAAGTCATGATGATGTCCCACCACTTAACTCACCGATGATAGAATTTTTTTTTTGTGTATACACTCTGATATAACCTCTAGCTTTCTAGTTGCCATTTTCGTTACATTTTTCTTTTATCTGAAGGGTTAAATTAAAATATTTTGTATCCATTCGATGTCTTACCTCTGTGTTAAAAAAAATAAATAATCAAAAACATCAAAATATGATGTATTGTTGTTATAGCTTCAAATAATGAAAATGGTTCAAATGACTAACTTTAATTGCTGGCATTATCCTGGCTTATAGGGATGACCTAATAAAAGGTAAAACCGAACATAATTTCTAAAAAACAAAAGAAAATATTTGTCTCGATTATTGTTATAGCTTTGTAGGGGTGACCAAAAAATAACAGGGGAAAGCTACCGATTTTTTTTAAAAAAAGATCGAGCTTGTAAGTGTTAGATTCAATTTTTAGTTCTAAATTTTCATATGTTAAGCTTGTCTCGACGAGATCTTCGTTGCATCTTGTTGGAATCTCGGCCGTCTCAACCATTAACCGAGACCCAAAAAACGGGGAGATTTCATCCGGGAATGACTATATTAGTTCGTCCCAAATGGGTGAACATGTCGGTTCATAAGTTACGGGCGGTGTAGGGTCATAAACATTGGATATCTGCGTATGGCCAGTTTGCTTGTTTTGGTTTTTTGACCACTAGTTTCTGAATTTTGTTTCGGTTCCTTTCACAAAGTCGTAGCATTTTGTGAGACATTTCAAATGATGTATACTTCATCTAATTTGCAGAAGTAAATTTTGAGTTGTGACATATATAAAATAAGAACTGGCTTTCGGTTAAGTTATAAGGGTCTAAGCTCAAAACTTGTGAACAACTGAAGTAAAAATAAGAACAAAAATAAGCTTTAGAAATAAAAATCACCTGCCAAAAAAGTTACTACACTTTCGTTCTGTAGTCATTCAGAAACTGAAATCGATACAAACTTTCAGCTGTCTATTAATGACTTTTTGACTTTAGGGTATTGTTTTATCGAGGGTATGTAAAGTTTCCTTTAATTTTTCAAATCTTGTAATTAGAAGTTTCAATTTTTCACAATAAGTAGAAAAAGAACCAATTTTGTACTAAATTTTGAAATGTCTCCTTATTATTTCACTCCAAAGAAACGCCTAAAATCAAAACAATACAAAAACCAATTATCCTTCAATTCCATTACTGAATAGAGCCATCTGACACCAGTGTTTTTCCATCAAAAACAAGAAATCATAAGTTCAGTTGCAGTCATTACTGTTGCAGTCACAGTTGCCATTACTTTGACACAAGGAAACCTTTGAGCACCTGAAGGATAATCACTTATTTATCCATTAAAACTTGTTGACTTTCACTTTTGGTCTGCAATTGCCTATTTGTCTGATTTTAGAAAAATTCCTAGTTTACTTGTAATAGGAAATGATACCTTTTTTTTCGAGACCTAAAATAATTAACCTCCTATTTTAATTTGGAAAGGAAGGGATTGTTGGAACATGTGATTTGTTATAGTCTAGAATGTTCCATAAAAGTGTAGAAAAATGTTGAAGACAAATCTCTAAAACGTAATAGAGTTGCCAAAGTCCATCACGACTTGGCTAAGTCAGTAAAAACATGTCCTAGATTATTCTAGAGAACAAGAATATGAGCCCAGAGTCAAATATCAACAAGTGAAAGAAATGTTAGTAGGTCTTCTAGAGAGGCCGTAAGCCTAGATAGCTACAGAAGCTTCTAGAGTTAGGAGGGTCGGTTGTACCAAGCCTATAAATAGGCATTTCATGTATTTATTTGTAAACAAGCAAGAAACGATATTCATTCAATAGAAGATACAGTTTAAAGTTCCAAAGTTTTGCTTCACCACCTTCACCACTAGAGTTCTAGGAGCTCTACACGAGCAACACCACTATGCTCGTATATCTCCACAAGTATCATTCAAAGTTAAAAATATTAATAATTTCTAACATGGTATCAGAGCTCATCATAAATATCACCACTCTGCTCGTATATCTCCTCAAATATTAGAACTTCCATCAGGGATTATATATATATATATATATTTTTATAATTAGAGTTTTGTTGAGAGGTTTCTTAAGACTTGCTGGTTCGATATACAAATACTAGCAGTTTGGTTTGTTAATCATTCCTAGCTGCTCTGCTCACATTGATTTAACTCTTGATTTTTTTTTCTTAGGATTGGAATCCTTTGCTGAACTCGATGGCTAACAGATTTACATCTATGAGTTTGAGTGCACCAATCTTTTATTACACGTGGCCGCCATTTTCCTAGTAAGATATGGGATGGTAGCGGCGGTTTTACTACATGTATAAGTAGAAAGTTCCATTGGGGGATACTTTTGATGGTACATTTGCCTATCTTTCTCATAATAGAATATCGTAGGATTATGTTTATCGCAAAACAGATGACACCATCTTTGAGGAAGGTTTTACGCATGAAGTCTCACGAAGCTTGAAACTAGAGGTGCTCTTATACTAGCTCAGCTGGATTACCTGATTGGACTAAATCTTTATGGTAATAGTATTTTGGTTTAAAGTTTTGTTGGTTTAGAAAAGACCTCTTAGTTACTTTTTGTTTTGGTTTTGTTCGTTTAATAGTTATATATAAAATATCCAGGCCTTGTTTTATTGGAGTTGTCTGTATAACTCCATGTTTTTAATATTATTCTCCATTTGACATCCAGGAATGTTTTAATCCATATTGTTGTTGGTTTCAATCTTACATTATGTCTACTCTTTCTAATTTATTTTGCTTCTGAATTAGTACTTTCCTTGTTTTTTTGTTTGTAGATCCCCATTTGAAATTGTGTGTGTGTTTTGAGGTGAGCTGGGATAATTGTGGGGTAGATTTGAAAGAGGTAACTCATCCTTAATTGTTAAGGTTCTTGAAAGTGATTTCAGAGAGATACAAAAGATGTTCATGTTAAGTCTAGCATGAAATTTCAGAAAGACAGAAGATTAGGAGAGCTTAGTGATAAGAGTTTCAACTGAAATAGAAATCAGTTTCTAGTGCTGGTTGAGTTTGCTGAGATAACCAGGTTGAGAAGTGTCTTTGGTATCTAGTTGTTGATGGTGGTTTTTAAACAAGGGGTAAAATCGTAAAACCCCATGACCTAGTGTTACCCGCAACACATTAACTAAGAGCATTTAACTCAGGTGTAAATAATTAATAGGGGTATTTTTTCAAAATACCAGATTAGGGTTTTCGACACAAAACCCTAATTCCAAAACCAAGCCCGCACACGCGCACCATGGCAACAATGCCAAACCAAGCCGCACACTGCGCACCATGGCAACAATGCCAAACCAAGCCGCACATCGCGCACCATGGCAACAATACCAAACCAAATCGCACACATGCGCACCATGGCAACAATGCCAAACCAAGCCGCACACTGCGCACCATGGCAACAATGCCAAACCAAGCCGCACACTGCGCACCATGGCAACAATGCCAAACCAAGCCGCACACCACGCACCATGGCAACAATGCCAAACCAAGCCGTACACTGCGCACCATGGCAACAATGCCAAACCAAGCCGCACACTGCGCACCATGGCAACAATGCCAAACCAAGCCGCACACTGCACACCATGGAAACAAGCCATATTTCCAAGCCGCTATGCCATTGGCGCATGCCAAATATAGCGCCCTAGACTTGCAAAACGTGCAACTAGGTCAACATGGCCGTACGTACCATTGGCACATGCCAACACGTACCACAAGCCATATTTCCAAGCCGCTATGCCATTGGCGCATGCCAAATATAGCGCCCTAGGCTTGCAAAACGTGCAACTAGGTCAACATGGCCGTACGTACCATTGGCACAAGCCAACACGTACCACAAGCCATATTTCCAAGCCGCTATGTCATTGGCGCATGCCAAATATAGCGCCCTAGGCTTGCAAAACGTGCAACTAGGTCAACATGGTCGTACGTGCCATTGGCACATGCCAACACGTACCACAAGCCATATTTCCAAGCCGTTATGCCATTGGCGCATGCCAAATATAGCGCCCTAGGCTTACAAACCGTGCAACCTAGGCCAAGTCGGCCACGCATGCCATTGGCACATGCCAACATGCTCGCCGGGTAGCTTTTCCTACCAAGGCCACGGCCCTAACGGCCACGCATGCCATTGGCACATGCCAACATGCTCATTGGTAGCTTTTTCTACTAAGGCCACGGCCCTAACGGCCACGCATGCCATTGGCACATGCCAACATGCTCGCTGGTAGCTTTTCCTACCAAGGCCACGGCCCTAACGGCCACGCATGCCATTGGCACATGCCAACATGCTCGCTGGTAGCTTTTCCTACCAAGGCCACGGCCCTAACGGCCACGCATGCCATTGGCACATGCCAACATGCTCGCTGGTAGCTTTTCCTACCAAGGCCACGGCCCTAACGGCCACGCATGCCCTTGGCTTATAGGGATGACCTAATAAAAGGTAAAACCGAACATAATTTCTAAAAAACAAAAGAAAATATTTGTCTCGATTATTGTTATAGCTTTGTAGGGATGACCAAAAAATTACAGGGGAAAGCTACCGATTTTTTTTTAAAAAAGATCGAGTTTGTAAGTGTTAGATTCAATTTTTAGTTCTAAATTTTCATATGTTAAGCTTGTCTCGACGAGATCTTCCTTGCATCTCGGTGGAATCTCGGCTGTCTCAACCATTAACCGAGACCCAAAAAACGGGGAGATTTCATCCGGGAATGACTATATTAGTTCGTCCCAAATGGGTGAACATGTCAGTTCATAAGTTACGGGCCGGTGTAGGGTCATAAACATTGGATATCTGCGTATGGCCAGTTTGCTTGTTTTGGTTTTTTGACCACTAGTTTCTGAATTTTGTTTCGGTTCCTTTCACAAAGTCGTAGCATTTTGTGAGACATTTCAAATGATGTATACTTCATCTAATTTGCAGAAGTAAATTTTGAGTTGTGACATATATAAAATAAGAACTGGCTTTCGGTTAAGTTATAAGGGTCTAAGCTCAAAACTTGTGAACAACTGAAGGAAAAATAAGAACAAAAATAAGCTTTAGAAATAAAAATCACCTGCCAAAAAAGTTACTACACTTTCGTTCTGTAGTCATTCAGAAACTGAAATCGATACAAACTTTCAGCTGTCTATTAATGACTTTTTGACTTTAGGGTATTGTTTTATCGAGGGAATTGAAACAGGTATGTAAAGTTTCCTTTAATTTTTCAAATCTTGTAATTAGAAGTTTCAATTTTTCACAATAAGTAGAAAAAGAACCAATTTTGTACTAAATTTTGAAATGTCTCCTTATTATTTCACTCCAAAGAAACGCCTAAAATCAAAACAATACAAAAACCAATTATCCTTCAATTCCATTACTTGAATAGAGCCATCTCGACACCAAGTGTTTTTCCATCAAAAACAAGAAATCATAAGTTCAGTTGCAGTCATTATGTTGCAGTCACAGTTGCCATTACTTTGACACAAGGAAACCTTTGAGCACCTGAAGGATAATCACTTATTTATCCATTAAAACTTGTTGACTTTCACTTTTGGTCTGCAATTGCCTATTTGTCTGATTTTAGAAAAATTCCCTAGTTTACTGTAATAGGAAATGATACCTTTTTTGCCTGAGACCTAAAATAATTAACCTCCTATTTTAATTTGGAAAGGAAGGGATTGTTGGAACATGTGATTTGTTATAGTCTAGAGTGTTCCATAAAAGTGTAAAAAAAATGTTGAAGACAAATCTCTAAAACTTAATAGAGTTGCCAAAGTCCATCACGACTTCGCTAAGTCAGTAAAAACATGTCCTAGATTATTCTAGAGAACAAGAATATGAGCCCAGAATCAAATATCAACAAGTGAAAGAAATGTTAGTAGGTCTTCTAGAGAGGCCGTAAGCCTAGATAGCTACAGAAGCTTCTAGAGTTAGGAGGGTCGGTTGTACCAAGCCTATAAATAGGCATTTCATGTATTTATTTGTAAACAAGCAAGAAACGATATTCATTCAATAGAAGATACAGTTTAAAGTTCCAAAGTTTTGCTTCACCACCTTCACCACTAGAGTTCTAGGAGCTCTACACGAGCAACACCACTATGCTCGTATATCTCCACAAGTATCATTCAAAGTTAAAAATATTAATAATTTCTAACATGGTATCAGAGCTCACCATAAATATCACCACTCTGATCGTATATCTCGTCAAATATTAGAACTTCCATCAGGGATTATATATATATATATATTTTTATAATTAGAGTTTTGTTGAGAGGTTTCTTAAGACTTGCTGGTTCGATATACAAATACTAGCAGTTTGGTTTGTTAATCATTCCTAGATGCTCTGCTCACATTGATTTAACTCTTGATTTTTTTTTCTTAGGATTGGAATCCTTTGCTGAACTCGATGGCTAACAGATTTACATCTATGAGTTTGGAGTGCACCAATCTTTTATTACACGTGGCCGCCATTTTCCTAGTAAGATATGGAATGGTAGCTGGCGGTTTTACTACATGTATAAGTAGAAAGTTCCATTGGGGGATACTTTTGATGGTACATTTGCCTATCTTTCTCATAATAGAATATCGTAGGATTATGTTTATCGCAAAACAGATGACACCATCTTTGAGGAAGCTTTTACGCATGAAGTCTCACGAAGCTTGAAACTAGAGGTGCTCTTATACTAGCTCAGCTGGATTACCTGATTGGACTAAATCTTTATGGTAATAAAATTTTGGTTTAAAGTTTTGTTGGTTTAGAAAAGACCTCTTAGTTACTTTTTGTTTTGGTTTTGTTCGTTTAATAGTTATATATAAAACATCCAGGCCTTGTTTTATTGGAGTTGTCTGTATAACTCCATCTTTTTAATATTATTCTCCATTTGACATCCAGGAATGTTTTAATCCATATTGTTGTTGGTTTCAATCTTACATTATGGCTACTCTTTCTAATTTATTTTGCTTCTGAGTTAGTACTTTCCTTGTTTTTTTGTTTGTAGATCCCCATTTGAAATTGTGTGTGTGTTTTGAGGTGAGCTGGGATAATTGTGGGGTAGATTTGAAAGAGGTAACTCATCCTTAATTGTTAAGGTTCTTGAAAGTGATTTCAGAGAGATACAAAAGATGTTCATGTTAAGTCTAGCATGAAATTTCAGAAAGACAGAAGATTAGGAGAGCTTAGTGATAAGAGTTTCAACTGAAATAGAAAACCCCATGACCTGGTTGAGTTTGCTGAGATAACCAGGTTGAGAAGTGTCTTTGGTATCTAGTTGTTGATGGTGGTTTTTAAACAAGGGGTAAAATCGTAAAACCCCATGACCTAGTGTTACCCGCAACACATTAACTAGGAGCATTTAACTCAGGTGTAAATAATTAATAGGGGTATTTTTTCAAAATACCAGATTAGGGTTTTCGACACAGAACCCTAATTCCAAAACCAAGCCGCACACTGCGCACCATGGCAACAATGCCAAACCAAGCCGCACACTGCGCACCATGGCAACAATGCCAAACCAAGCTGCACACTGCGCACCATGGCAACAATACCAAACTAAATCGCACACTGCGCACCATGGCAACAATGCCTAACCAAGCCGCACACTGCGCACCATGGCAACAATGCCAAACCAAGCCGCACACTGCGCACCATGGCAACAATGCCAAACCAAGCCGCACACCACGCACCATGGCAACAATGCCAAACCAAGCCGTACACTGAGCACCATGGCAACAATGCCAAACCAAGCCACACACTGCGCACCATGGCAACAATGCCAAACCAAGCCGCACACTGCGCACCATGGAAACAAGCCATATTTCCAAGCCGCTGTGCCATTGGCGCATGCCAAATATAGCGCCCTAGGCTTGCAAAACGTGCAACTAGGTCAACATGGCCGCACGTACCATTGGCACATGCCAACACGTACCACAAGCCATATTTCCAAGCCGCTATGCCATTGGCGCATGCCAAATATATCGCCCTAGGCTTGCAAAACGTGCAACTAGGTCAACATGGCCGTACGTACCATTGGCACATGCCAACACGTACCACAAGCCATATTTCCAAGCCGCTATGCCATTGGCGCATGCCAAATATAGCGCCCTAGGCTTGCAAAACGTGCAACTAGGTCAACATGGTCGTACGTGCCATTGGCACATGCCAACACGTACCACAAGCCATATTTCCAAGACGTTATGCCATTGGCGCATGCCAAATATAGCGCCCTAGGCTTACAAACCGTGCAACCTAGGCCAAGTCGGCCACGCATGCCATTGGCACATGCCAACATGCTCGCCGGGTAGCTTTTCCTACCAAGGCCACGGCCCTAACGGCCACGCATGCCATTGGCACATGCCAACATGCTCGCTGGTAGCTTTTTCTACTAAGGCCACGGCCCTAACGGCCACGCATGCCATTGGCACATGCCAACATGCTCGCTGGTAGCTTTTCCTACCAAGGCCACGGCCCTAACGGCCACGCATGCCATTAGCACATGCCAACATGCTCGCTGGTAGCTTTTCCTACCAAGGCCACGACCCTAACGGCCACGCATGCCATTGGCATATGCCAACATGCTCGCTGGTAGCTTTTCCTACCAAGGCCACGGCCCTAACGGCCACACATGCCCTTGGCACATGCCAACATGCTCGCTGGTAGCTTTTCCTACCAAGGCCACGGCCCTAACGGCCACGCATGCCATTGGCACATGCCAACATGCTCGCTGGTAGCTTTTCCTACCAAGGCCACGGCCCTAACGGCCACGCATGCCATTAGCACATGCCTACATCCTCGCTAGTAGCTTTTCCTACCAAGGCCATGGCCCTAACAGCCACGCATGCCTTTGGCACATGCCAAACATACACGCTGGTAGCCTAACTTGCAAACCATGCAACCTACCACCAAGGCATTCCGCACATGCCATTGGCACATGCCAAACACACACGCTGGTAGCCCAACTTGCAAACCGTGCAACCTACCACCAAGGCATTCCGCACATGCCATTGGCACATGCAACACACATGCTGGTAGCCTAACTTGCAAACCGTGCAACCTACCACCAAGGCATTCCGCACATGCCATTGGCACATGCCACACACGCCACTAGCAGCTCTGGCATTGCCACTTACACTCAACGTGCAACCTACCACCAAGGCATTCCGCACATGCCATTGGCACATGCCAAACACACACGCTGGTAGCCTAACTTGCAAACCGTGCAACCTACCACCAAGGCATTCCGCACATGCCATTGGCACATGCCACACACGCCACTAGCATCTCTGGCATTGCCACTTACACTCAACGTACAACCTACCACCAAGGCATTCCGCACATGCCATTGGCACATGCCACGCACGCCACTAGCAGCTCTGGCATTGCCACTTGCGCTCGAAGTACAACCCGCAACAAGGGCATTCCGCACATGCCACACGCGCCACTAGCAGCGCCACTTGCACTCAAGGTGCAACCAACACTCGAGATATCAACACAAACTTGGGGATGCTTTCCAGAGTTTTGGTTTTGCGGTCCTGACTTGCAGCGTACACAACGCTCACATTAAGAAAGCGTGAAAAGGATTAAAGCGGTCAAATAAATGAGGAAATAATGGTGAAAACGTTTTCACCCATAAACACCTTGCGGTTACCACCTCCTCTCATTATTTCACCCTTTACTCTCTTCCTTCATGAGGCCAGGGTACGTTTCAATGTTGACTTGTATAAATAGGTCTTACCTATTTCCACCAGACAACAAGTCTCGGTCAGGAGAAAAATACTACACTCTCAGAAAGGCAACTTTGCAAGCTCTCCCAAAAGCTTTCATCTCTTGCAAGCTTCCCAAGCTTCTACTTTTGACGATACAAGTCGAGATACTACTCTCCCGCACTATTCTGGTCTCAACACCTTTCTTTGCTTCCCTCCCCAAATCAACCCTTCTCCTTCACTTTGTGACCGAAGCAAGTCTGGAACGACCATTTCTTGGTTTAGGCCGGATTTGTACAGATTGATCTCTCGAATCTATAAAGTGCTCACGTGCAGAACATTTGTTTAGGGTTTGAACCAGTTTCTCACTCACCTACCGAATTTACCGAAATCGACAGAAACGATTTTCACCTATAAACAATTGGCGACCACAGCGGGAGGATTGATCTATCGGCTACAATATCAGACTATCGATCTCGTTCTTCGACCCAGATGTCAAGATGGTAGGGAAGGCGACTCAATCCGACTCAACTACCAGACGACCCGGTTACTAGTTGTAAAAACTACACAAGAAAACTGGGGACTTGCTGAAGATGCTATTACTCGATCCTGGGGACTCGCCGAAGATGCTACCAGCGATTGGGGACTTGTTGGCGATGCTACCAGCAAAACCGCCAGCAAACCCGCCTTTTACATGGAGAGGGGCGTGTTCGCAAAACCTATGAAGTGAGTAAATTCAGAGCAAGATATACAATTTATTTTTAGGTTCTTAGTAAAACCGTCATACTACTGAGTCTTGTGCCTATTGCTAGCACACACTTTCATAAAAGCAAAACCATTCATCCCAGAAATAATCCAATACCCTAAAATGCTACCAGCTGTCTATCAAAGGTCAAGTTTTGAACCAGACATCCAATATGTCTTTCAAAAAAAAATCATAATCCAATAATGAAAGTTTAACGGAGAAACGTTCAAGGAAAATCATCCAACGTAAGTCTGCTCTTCTTGGAGAAAGTCAACTTTGCATCTTCAAGAGCCGCTCTCTTCATAGTCAACATCTTGGAAAGCTTTTCGAGTTCCATCTCCTGTCGCGCAATCTCCTCGGCGGAAAGGCTTTCGATTGCTGCATCTTTCAACTTTTGGATCTTAGCAAGGCCTTCGACAAACCACGAAGTGTTGAACTCCTTTTCTACGCACACGTCGCGATGGTGCTCCCAGTCGGCAATAACGTCTTCAGAAACGGTGTGACCAGTCACCTCACGCATATCCTCGATGGAAGATAAAGCATCTTCCACACGCTTAACCAGCGCAAATCGACTAGTGACTTTCTTGGTTGTAGCCATATGTCCGTGCTTCTCCTAGATTCTGTGTACAATGCCTCATGCTTAGCCGGACGCTGAAGCCGCCAACCAAAGACATGACCTCGGATAAGGAACCAAGTACACGGGGATCAAAATGGCGCCCGCACTCGGCCTCACTACTCGCAGAGGGTCTTCTTCCATGTCTACGACAAAGAACCATCAGAGAATCATCCACCGTTTGAACCACATCTGTGCCCGGCAATTGGCTAACACCCATCTCCAAGTCACCAGCGGTGGTCACCAAAGGCAAGTTTTCGTATGACTCTACCCCATAATCATCCTCCGAACCGGATTCCTCCTGCGAACTTGAGTTAGACATTTTTCAAAAGAAGAAACAGAAGAAGAACCACTTCCCAAAAAAGAGCCAGTGCTGCCAGAGGAATCACTCTCACTTGTCGAACTTTCTTCTTTCTCCGACTCATCACCGCTATGAGAAGGCTCAATGCTGCTGGAATTCTTTGAAGAAATTGCCGTCTCCTGGCAACGTGCAAGGGCAGCGAAAGCATTAACACTACCGAAGCCCTGGAGGAAACAAGACACATGTTTTCAGCAGAAATTCACGTGTTTTGAGACAAACCAACGAAGAGGCGACACATACCTGGTTATTGGAAGAACTGAAAGACACGAGAGCTGAGGGAGGGTCTTTTGAAACCGTCCGGAACCCGCCATCACGATTCTTCGTTCTCCGTTCCTTGGCCTGGGGACTTTCCGAGTTGATAGGCAACTTTCGCTTGAGATCTCTCAACATTGGATACTTCTTCAAAACTGCTGGGGAAGGTTTACAACGAACGTTCTCCACCACGTTATTCACAAAATCTTGGATCATAATAAACTCGTCGCACCGGAACTCATTATAGCCGAAGGTCGTCGAAGTTACTCTTCCCATTTGAAAGAAGGGAAGACGGATACCCGGCTCAAGGGCGCTAGCATTAAGGGCGGAACGCAATGAATCCTTAGGGATCACCGGCTGGTAAGCAAGAGGCACCCCTTGATCGAAACCCATGTGACGAGCAGCACGGTCAATATTGTAAGCAGCTATCTGGAAAGACCCCATGAAGAAAGACGGCATATAACCGGACATGCAGCTTTGAATAAACAAGTTTTCACCAACGCTCAAATCGCCGTCAGAAGACAAAGACATGATCGGAGAAGAAGCAAAGGTGTCAATTTGAGTCACCGACCTATGGACCGGCTCCCACGGGCGAAAAATGATTTCATATGACCTGTCAAGAAGACTAACCAAGCTCATGCCAAACTTTGGACGCCTGTTCACCCATCGAAGAATTCGGGAACCCCCCCAACTCGCGGGAATCGAAGGCATCGGTTTCAGAGCATACTTCTCAAAGTGCTCCCATAACCAGACTTGCAGAAAAGCAACGTGCACATATGAATCCACTTTCATGAAACCATTCGAAACTCGCATGTTCGCAACCAGGTGATCCAGATGCACATACAGGGAACCAAGGAATAGCTTGCCAATGGGAAGAACTTCACCTTTTGCTAACTTCACAAAGAATCGCTAGCAACTCTGGTCTTATTTCCTTCTTGCCGTAACTGTCATCAAAAATGTCTCTAGACAACCAGAGAGCCAAAAAATGCCGCAACATGAAGATCGGCGATTTTTGCTGTGTTCCACTGTCCGAAACCATTGAGACATCCACCAACTATAAACGCACCTTTCATCCTCTTTCCGGACAGAATCCTTCGACTTCGCAATGGAGTCTTTTCGAGCGTAATCTCCCAACTTAGCGGCAAGTTCATCCCGCATCTTCACCTCACTTTCAGATAATTGGATTTTAAGATTCCCAGTTACCGGAAGATTCAGCAAGAGAGCCACACTCTCCAATGAGAAAGCTATCTCACCCCATCTACATATGATCGTATGGGTGTCCGAACACCATCTGGAGATGAAAGCAACCAAGCCCGGGATATCCTTCCTAATCTGGAGGTTTACCGAAGCTCTGACAGCATCAATAATCTGCGCTCGAGTCATATTGGTGTTTATGTGCTCCTTACTCACCATGAACTCAACCCATCTATCAAAAGAACGCAATGGGCTTTGACACATCCTGAAATCAATGTTGGAATAGGAGTATACCCCTTTTTGAAGACAGAACCGTATGGTATTCTCTGGGCGAACCGAGCGTGTCTTCTTTTCATCTTCACCACCGGTTAACAAAATTGGCACGAAACCTGGGTGATTTTTCCGAGCAGGGGCGAGGGCTCTAGCGAAGAATTCATCATCTGTGTTCGGTTTGGAATTATGAGCATCCTTTGACGAAGTGAAATTTGATTGGGTAACATCTTATCAGATTCTTTTATAATAATTTGGTAATAAGATATCTGCGCAAAACAAACAGAGAAAGACGAAGTTATCTCCCTGACATATAATCGCACCCAACAACAAAAAAAAAGGGGGAGGGCGTATTCTTTCCGGGTTCAAGACTATATACGCAGTATTTTATTCGGGTTCAAGACTATATACGCAGTATTTCATACGGGCTCAAGTACCACTACGGGAAAAACAGTAATCTACAACTGTAACTTCACAACTCGTATATTTAAGGTTGTGAAAGGTGGTATGTTTGACAACTTTTGTCAAACAAAAGTTGTCAAAGTATAAAAACGTCCAACTCTTAGGACCAAAGAGGAACAAAGAGTCGTGACGAGAATCAAAATCACAACGTTTTTGTGAAAAGAGTAGTGACCACCTTTAGACTTTAACAACTCATCTCGTTAAGGTAGTGAATAACTATATGACAACACTTATAAGGGTTGTTGAAGATAAAAAAAAATATCATTTGGAATAATGGTGTTTGAGAGATTCGAACACAAGCCAACTAGGTGTTAGCACAAGCCCTGAACCATCCTTCCTTCCTCTCAATATTGGTAGTTTTGTCCTATTTTTTTATTATTACTATCACAACCCTTATAGGAGTTGTAAAAAAATAAAAACTTGAAAAAAAAATGAGGAGTGAGGTATTCCAACCATCCTTTCACATTTAAATATATGATTATATTTTACATCTACTTTTATATATAAGAAAATTTCAAACTGAGCCTTAAAAAAAAGACCAACAAATGCGCCACTTTGCATGAAACATACAAGGCATTGTTAAATATAGATACGGTTAAACAACATAGCATAGCAAACCAAAGTATAGAATGTAATATATAGAGTGATTTAAATCTACATTATAGAGTGACAATATAACAAAACAAACCAAACTTAAAAGAATATTAACCTTTACTTTATTTATTTTCAATAAGGATAGTTTGGTCATTTTCACATTCTAAATAATATTTATTGCACTTATTTCCAATAAGGGTAATATAGTCATTTTCACAGTCTGTAATATTTAATTTACTGATTTTCGATAAGGGTAGTCTGGTCATTTTCACAATCTGTAAGAATTACTTTACTTATTTCGATAAGGGTAGTATGGTCATTTTCACGGTCTCCTTAATATTTATTGCACTTTTTTCCAATAAGGGTAATATGGTCAATTTCACAGTCTGTAAGAATTACTTTACTTATTTCGATAAGGGTAGTATGGTCATTTTCTGATCTCCATAATATTTATTGCACTTTTTTCCAATAAGGATAATATGGCCAATTTCACAGTCTGTAAGAATTACTTTACTTATTTCCGATAAGGGTAGTATGGTCATTTTCACAGTCTCCATAATATTTATTGCACTTTTTTCCAATAAGGGTAATATGGTCATTTTCACAGTCTGTAACATTTACTATACTTATTTCCGATAAGGGTAGTATGGTCATTTTCACAGTCTCCATAATATTTATTGCACTTTTTCCAATAAGGATAATATGGTCATTTTCACAATCGGTAACACTTACTTTACTTATTTCCGATAAGGGTAGTATGGTCATTTTCACTGTCTCCATACTATTTATTCCACTTTTTTCCAATAAGGGTAATATGGTCATTTTCGAAGCAATCTTACCTGTAAATGAATGGATTCATCGTTCTTACCAAGTTTCCGACTTATAATAGTCCACTCCTGGCCAAGTTTCGATCTCGGAGCCAAGGTATGCATACAATAGGCTATAATATGGTTTGTTTAAGGTTTCGGGGAATATTTCTAAGCAATCTTACCTGTAAATGGATGGATTCATCGTTCTTACCAATTTTCCGACTTATATTAGTCCACTCCCGGACAGGTTTCGATCTCGGACCCAAGGTATGTGTACATTATGCCAGAAAAGGGTTTGTTTAAGGTTTCGGGGATATTATGAAGGAATCTTACCTGTAAATGGATGGATTGATCGTTCTTACCAAGTTTCCGACTTATAGTAGTCTACTCCCGGACAGGTTTCGATCTCGGAGCCAAGGTATAAGTACATTATGCCAGAATAGGGTTTGTTTAAGGTTTCAGGGAATATTTCGAAGCAATCTTACCTGTAAATGGATGGATTGATCGTTCTTACCAAGTTTCCGACTTATAGTAGTCCACTCCCAAACAGGTTTCGATCTCAGAGCCAAGGTATGCGTACATTATGCCAGAATAGGGTTTGTTTAAGGTTTCAGGGATATTATGAAGGAATCTTACCTGTAAATGGATGGATTGATCGTTCTTACCAAGTTTCCGACTTATAGTAGTCTACTCCCGGACAGGTTTCGATCTCGGAGCCAAGGTATGCGTACATTATGCCAGAATAGGGTTTGTTTAAGGTTTCAGGGAATATTTCGAAGCAATCTTACCTGTAAATGGATGGATTGATCGTTCTTACCAAGTTTCCGACTTATAGTAGTCCACTCCCAAACAGGTTTCGATCTCAGAGCCAAGGTATGCGTACATTATGCCAGAATAGGGTTTGTTTAAGGTTTCGGGGATATTATGAAGGAATCTTACCTGTAAATGGATGGATTGATCATTCTTACCAAGTTTCCGACTTATAGTAGTCCACTCCCGGACAGGTTTCAATCTCGGAGCCAAGGTATGCGTACATTATTGCCAGAATAGGGTTTGTTTAAGGTTTCGGGGATATTATGAAGGAATCTTACCTGTAAATTGATGGATTGATCGTTCTTACCAAGTTTCCGACTTATAGTAGTCCAATCCCAAACAGGTTTCGATCTCAGAGCCAAGGTATGCGTACATTATGCCAGAATAGGGTTTGTTTAAGGTTTCAGGGAATATTTCGAAGCAATCTTACCTGTAAATGAATGGATTCATCGTTCTTACCAAGTTTCCGACTTATAATAGTCCACTCCTGGCCAGGTTTCGATCTCGGAGCCAAGGTATGCATACAATAGGCTATAATATGGTTTGTTTAAGGTTTCGGGGAATATTTCTAAGCAATCTTACCTGTAAATGGATGGATTCATCGTTCTTACCAATTTTCCGACTTATATTAGTCCACTCCCGGACAGGTTTCGATCTCGGACCCAAGGTATGTGTACATTATGCCAGAAAAGGGTTTGTTTAAGGTTTCGGGGATATTATGAAGGAATCTTACCTGTAAATGGATGGATTGATCATTCTTACCAAGTTTCCGACTTATAGTAGTCTACTCCCGGACAGGTTTCGATCTCGGAGCCAAGGTATGCGTACATTATGCCAGAATAGGGTTTGTTTAAGGTTTCAGGGAATATTTCGAAGCAATCTTACCTGTAAATGGATGGATTGATCGTTCTTACCAATTTTCCGACTTATAGTAGTCCACTCCCAAACAGGTTTCGATCTCAGAGCCAAGGTATGCGTACATTATGCCAGAATAGGGTTTGTTTAAGGTTTCGGGGATATTATGAAGGAATCTTACCTGTAAATGGATGGATTGATCGTTCTTACCAAGTTTCCGACTTATAGTAGTCCACTCCCGGACAGGTTTCAATCTCGGAGCCAAGGTATGCGTACGTTATGCCAGAATAGGGTTTGTTTAAGGTTTCGGGGATATTATGAAGGAATCTTACCTGTAAATTGATGAATTGATCGTTCTTACCAAGTTTCCGACTTATAGTAGTCCAATCCCAAACAGGTTTCGATCTCAGAGCCAAGGTATGCGTACATTATGCCAGAATAGGGTTTGTTTAAGGTTTCAGGGAATATTTCGAAGCAATCTTACCTGTAAATGGATGGATTCATCGTTCTTACCCATTTTCCAACTTATATTAGTCCACTCCCGGACAGGTTTCGATCTCGGACCCAAGGTATGCGTACATTATGCCAGAATAGGGTTTGTTTAAGGTTTCGGGGATATTATGAAGGAATCTTACCTGTAAATTGATGCATTGATCGTTCTTACCAAGTTTCCGACTTATAGTAGTCCACTCCCTGACAGGTTTCGATCTCGGACCCAAGGTATGCGTACGTTATGCCAGAATAGGGTTTGTTTAAGGTTTCAGGGAATATTATGAAGGAATCTTACCTGTAAATTGATGCATTGATCGTTCTTACCAAGTTTCCGACTTATAGTAGTCCACTCCCAAACAGGTTTCGATCTCAGAGCCAAGGTATGCGTATATTATGCCAGAATAGGGTTTGTTTAAGGTTTTAGGGAATATTTCGAAGCAATGGATTCATCGTTCTTACCAAGTTTCCGACTTATAGTAGTCCACTCCTGGACGGGTTTCGATCTTGGAACCAAGAAGCTTCGCATTTATCGATTACAATGATGTATCCTTCTAAGTTTGAAGTCTGAACCCTCTCAGAGCTTCTTGGTTCATATTCTGTATGCAGTTATACCACTTTTGAAGTTCGAATCAACACTGAGCTTCATATTTATCGATTTCAATGATGTATCCCGCTAAGTTTGAAATCGAACCCTCCCAAGCTTCTTGGTTCACAGTTTTTATGTCGTTATACCACATTTGAAGTTCGAATCAACACTGAGATTCATATTTATCGATTTCGATGATGTATCATGCTAAGTTTGAAGTCAGAACCCTCCCGAAGCTTCTAAGTTCATAATTTGTATGTTGTTATACCACATTTGAAGTTCGAATCAACACCTAAGTTTCATATATATCGATTTCGGTGATGTATCCTTCTAGGTTTGAAGACAGAACCCTCCCGGAGCTTATTGGTTCATAGTTTGTATGCCATTATACCACATTTGAAGTTTGAATCGACACTGAGATTCATATTTATCGATTTCGGTGATGTATCCTTCTAGGTTTGAAGACAGAACCCTCCCGGAGCTTCTTGGTTCATAGTTTGTATGCCATTATACCACATTTGAAGTTTGAATCGACATTGAGCTTCATATTTATCGATTTCAATGATGTGTCATGCTAAGTTTGAAGTCTGAACCTTCCCGGAGCTTCTCGGTTCATAGTTTTTATGTTGTTATACCACATTTGAAGTTCGAATCAACACCTAAGTTTCATATATATCGATTTCGGTGATGTATCCTTCTAGGTTTGAAGACAGAACCCTCCCGGAGCTTCTTGGTTCATAGTTTGTGTGCCATTATACCACATTTGAAGTTCGAATCGACACTGAGATTCGTATTTATCGATTTCGGTGATGTATCCTTCTAGGTTGGAAGATAGAACCCTCCTTGAGCTTCTTGGTTCATAGTTTGTATGCCATTATACCACATTTGAAATTCGAATCGACACTGAGATTCATATATATCGATTTCGTTGATGTATCATGCTAAGTTTAAAGTCTGAACCCTCCCAGAGCTTATTGGTTCATAGTTTTTATGCTTCTTGAATGTACGAGTGTGAACTAAAGCTACTTCATGACCTGTATGAATAGTAGAAATTACTTTGTGACCTATGTGACTAGTCGAAATTCAAAATGGAAGCACAAAGAGAAAGCACAAAAGCACAAAGAAACACACCAATTATCGAATTCACTTCTTATTTTCCAGCTTCATTCTTATACATTTTTTGGATTTTTTTATATCAGAATGTCGATAACAATGTCCTAAATTTATTAATATTTTTTTTGGATTTTTTTTTTCATGTCGAAGGTTGATAATAAACCGAATATATGAGTTCGTATTAGCACAAAAAGAAACACACATGCTCTCAATCCGTATGAGCATCACAAATACAATCTCAACCGTCAGATTCTTCTCTAATCCGTATGAGTGGATCAAACGAAATCTTGTCCGTCCATAATTTTCATTCACCAAACCATGCTCAACCACTCGAACTCTTATCTGTTCTTCTCTAGATTCCTCTCTCGATTCCTCTTCTTCTCTCGATCACCACCGTCGGTGCTCATCACCACCTCTATTCTTCTCTCGATTCCTCTTCTTCTCTCGGTGCTCATCACCACCGCGGTTCTTCTCTCGATTCCTCTTCTTCTCTCGATCCCTCTTCTTCATCATCTTTTCTCAATCTCTCTCGTTAACTCTCCCTTTCTCTCATCCGTAACAATCTCATCAAATCCAGAACTGAACCAAATTCTAATCAACCCCATCACTGATCTGGGTAACAATCAACAGAGATTAGGGGTTCGATTTATTGAAGTGTAGGTATTGGATTCAGCCAAGAATCAGAGAAGGGAAAGGAGAAGATGACGTTAACTGAAACAGCATCAACAAGTGCTGATCTTATCAATGATCAGGGGATTTGAACTTCAGTTCTTCTTCAAGTCATTTTGCCAATAAGATGGAGATTCAAGGGAATTTCGGTGATTATTCTACAACAGCAACAACAATGAATTTGTGGGGTTTTAAGTGACTCGAAATTAGGTCTAGTTCAATCTGAAATCTGGAGAGGGTAATTGCTCGAGATTAACAGAAGCATGAGATGAGCCCTGATTTGGCTTATTGATTTTATTTTTTGGCTTATTGACTTGATTTTGTGTTGTTCGTAATAATGATGTGGGTTTTGGTTTTGAAGATTGCTGTGAAGATGAGTATAGATTTGGTGATGAATGGATAGTTATGTAGTAGTAATTTGGTTTTTGGGTTGGCTGAATCATTAAGATAAGCCATAAAATGTTGGACTCATAGATCTGAACAACTACAGGTCTGAACTTATAAATTCTGTGTCTTTTTTTTGCTTTATTTATGTTTTAGTAATCAATTTCAAATGATTTTGATTATTGCTTTTCTTAATTTATCAGCTGAGTAAGATTTGGAATGGTATCTAACAACATCTTAGATATTTACAAGATGGGGTTCTTTGCTCTGCAGTGGTAAAAATTGTTTTTGTTTTTCTTCTTTTTTGTTTTGAAATTGTGGCAGATGATGAATACTTACGACTTGAACTGAGTATACTCAATCTAAGGATTGGGTTTTCTGATTTTCAGTTGAATAGGAAGAGCTGATGCCTCTATTTGATTTCTTTTGATTTTTTCTTTGAAGTTAAGTTTTTGATTTTGAATCTATGTATGTGGATGATGAGAAGTTCAACTCTTTACATATCTATTAGCTCGCTTTAGATTTTGATTGTTTTATTTTTAGTTTTTGACAATTCCAAAGGAAATCTGTTTAAAATCCGTTAAATAGAGATGCCATTAAAATAATTTTTTTGATTCATCTAGTTATACAATCATATATCCAACATGTAGCTGTTGGTAGATTGTTTGAGTTGAATGTACACGGTTGTGTTTATCCTCACTAAGGATAGTAGTGTGGTAAGAAAGAACTTATATTCTTGTTTCTTTTTGTTTGATAGTTCTGAAAGGAATTCAATTCCTAATGTTCTAATTCTGGAATGTATAGGTACAATTATGAATTTAGTTATGTGTTTTTCAGGAACAAGCATCTGGGTTGGAGTTGAGGCATAAAAGACTACTCTATTGAATTGGGTACTGGTGTGCTAGAGATGGAAACCTAATTGTATTGGTTTTATATGCAAATAGATTGCGTGAATATAATTTCCTCGTGACTCAATAATAGTCTGCATCTTTTCTCTCTTCTTATTTTAAGTATGACTACGTAAATCTGTCAGGTTGCATGACTTTCTGCTGCTTGCCATTAAAACATGCACTTTTTTTCTCTTACTGTAAGAGTAGTTACTAGCAGTGTTCATGGTTCATAAAGGTAAGTTCTTTGAACATTACAGTTAGTTGTTCTATAGAGAGATTGTTGAACAATCATTGCTCATGGAAAATTTGCAAACTGATTCATGTTCATCTACACAACTGAAATATATTGTTGACAAGGTATGCAAGCAGATATGTGCAATCAAAATCTATGCTTTTTCTTATGCATAAATGGCTAGTTCAAATTATTAGATAAAGAAGTACTGTGACTATGGTTAGATGGGATTGCAATTGGAATTGGTGCCATGTTGGTTGCAGTGAAGTCATAGGAGATTGCAAGGCTGAGATGGTGTTTGTTGCAGCTTAGATGGAGTTTGGTGGTGTTGCTGTTGGTTCAATAGGTGCATCTATAGAAGACTTAGACGGACTGGCTGAGAGAGAGAAGTGAACTGCAATGTTCAGGTGTATGCTCAAGTCTTTGAGTGCAAATATACTGAAGTCCAGGATTCTTAGTTTGTCAAGTTTATGATATCAATCTCTCGTTTTTGTGTAAGTAACTAAATAATTTGTAGACATCTAGTTTCTCTATAGTTAACTGTTTGAATGTTGTAACATTGGTGGTTTACATATGAATGAATGCTGGTATTTTTAGAATGGTGTGAACAATTTCATTTTTTTTTTCACAAATGAAAAATAACCACAACTCCTATGAAAAGTTGCCAAAGAAGTGACTTGCAACTCAAACAAAAGTTGTCAAGGAGTTGTCATACAACTCTTCCCATAGTTGTCCAAGAACTGACATACAATTGTATCCATAGTTGTCGATTTAATGTTCCACAACACAAACAAGTGTGGTGTTGGAGTTATTTTCACAACCTGTAAGAGTCGTGTTAGGCACTAAGAGCAAATTTCGAACAACTTTGACAACTGACAAAAGTATTGTACAAAACTAAACTACAACTATGTTTACAACTCTTCTAAAGAGTTGTATAGATTTGAGTACTTTCTACAACCCCCCCTTATGCAACCTATGGAGAAACGTTGTCGTGCATGTACGACAACTGATTTTTGGGGTTGTAGATTACTGTTTTTCCCGTAGTGATATACGCCTACAGTATCGTTCTTCGGTTTCAGAATTATATACGGGGCATTCTTTACGGGTTCAAAATACACATGCAGTATTTCATACGGGCTCAAATACTCCTACAGTATCGTTCTTCGGGTTCAGAATTATATTCGGAGCATTCTCTACGAGTTCAAAATACACACGCAGTATTTTCTTCAGGATTCAAATACTTCTTTCAGGACCGAAAATTCATATATGCAATATTTCCTGCGGGTTCGAATAATATATGCAATATTTCCCTTGGTTGCATACATACGATATTTGCCACAAGAGACACGCCAGGAAATTATATGCGCAATATATAAAGGAAGTACTGGAAGACATACCTGGAAGATGGTTTTTCTTTATGACTCTGCCGCTGGGAGGAAAGGATGAAAGTGCAAGATGGGAGAAAGGGACTTTATATATATATATGCATGAGGATTCTGAAATAGGGAAGGATTTCCCTGTACCAAAATCGTGCGCGTGAGAAGCGGGCCCACAAGGGCGCCCAACTTCCCAATATCGCCCAAGTTGCGCCGGTCCCACCAGCTAGCACGCTCAGTTTCCCAACTCGCGCCAACTTCCCAATGTCGCCCAAGTTACACCAGCCCCACCAATTGCACCGACTTCCCAAATCACGCCTGCAAGCACGCCCACCTCGCGCCGGTCCCGCCAGCCAGCATGCTCAGTTTCCCAAGTCACGCCTGCAAGCACGCACAGCATCTACACCTTGCGTCGGTCCCACCAGCTAGCACATTCAGCTCCCCAACTCGCGCCAACTTCCCAATGTCGCCCAAGTTACACCGGCCCCACCAATTGCGTCAGCCAACGGATTCGTGCAAAGCTACCAGAGGCAAGGATTCCAAATCCTATTTATAAAAGGTTAGACAAGCCTCCTCAATTCTCTTCACGGTTCGCTGTTGATAATATGTCACCATCTTATGCTTACCTCGCAACAAAGCCCCTGTTCCGAGCTAAGCAGGGGACTTAATGTTGATGGTGGTTTCTAAACAAGGGGTAGAAACGTAAAACCCCATGACATAGTGTTACCCGCAACACATTAACTAAGAGCATTTAACTCAGGTGTAAATAATAAATAGGGGTATTTTTTCAAAATACCAGATTAGGGTTTTCAACACAGAACCCTAATTCCAAAACCAAGCCGCATACTGCGCACCATGGCAACCATGCCAAACCAAGCCGCACTCTGCGCACCATGGCAACCATGCCAAACCAAGCCGCACTCTGCGCACCATGGCAACCATGCCAAACCAAGCCGCACTCTGCGCACCATGGCAACCATGCCAAACCAAGCCGCACTCGTGCACCATGGCAACCATGCCAAACCAAGCCGCACTCTGCGCACCATGGCAACCATGCCAAACCAAGCCGCACTCGCGCACCATGGCAACCATGCCAAACCAAGCCGCACTCTGCGCACCATGGCAACCATGCCAAACCAAGCCGCACTCTCTGCGCACCATGGCAACCATGCCAAACCAAGCCGCACTCTGCGCACCATGGCAACCATGCCAAACCAAGCCGCACTCTGCGCACCATGGCAACCATGCCAAACATGCTCGCTAGCGGCTTTTTCTACCAAAGCCACGGCCCTAACGGCCCCGCATGCCATTGGCACATGCCAAACATGCTCGCTAAGCGGCTTTTTCTACCAAAGCCACGACCCTAATGGCCACGCATGCCATTGGCACATGCCAACATGCTCGCTAGCTAGTTTCCCTATCAAGGTCACGGCCCTAACGGCCACCCATGCCATTGGCACATGCCAACATGCTCGCTAGCTAGCTTCCCTATCAAGGTCACGGCCCTAATGGCCACGCATGCCATTGGCACATGCCAACATGCTCGCTAGCTAGTTTCCCTATCACGGCCCTAACGGCCACGCATGCCATTGGCACATGCCAACATGCTCGCTAGCTAGTTTCCCTATCACGGCCCTAACGGCCACCCATGCCATTGGCACATGCCAACATGCTCGCTAGCTAGTTTCCCTATCACGGCCCTAACGGCCACGCATGCCATTGGCACACACCAGCATGCTCGCTAGCTAGTTTCCCTATCAAGGTCACGGCCCTAATGGCCACGCATGCCATTGGCACATGCCAACATGCTCGCTAGCTAGTTTCCCTATCACGGCCCTAACGGCCACGCATGCCATTGGCACATGCCAACATGCTCGCTAGCTAGTTTCCCTATCACGGCCCTAACGACCACGCATGCCATTGGCACATGCCAACATGCTCGCTAGCTAGTTTCCCTATCACGGCCCTAACGGCCACGCATGCCATTGGCACACGCCAGCATGCTCGCTAGCTAGTTTCCCTATCAAGGTCACGGCCCTAATGGCCACGCATGCCATTGGCACATGCCAAAGATGCTCGCTAGCTAGTTTCCTATCAAGGTCACGGCCCTAACGGCCACGCATGCCATTGGCACATGCCAACATGCTCGCTAGCTAGCTTCTCTATCAAGGTCACGGCCCTAATGGCCACGCATGCCATTGGCACATGCCAACATGCTCGCTAGCTATTTTCCCTATCACGGCCCTAACGGCCACGCATGCCATTGGCACATACCAACATGCTCGCTAGCTAGTTTACCTATCACGGCCCTAACGGCCACGCATGCCATTGGCACATGCCAACATGCTCGCTAGCTAGTTTCCCTATCAAGGTCACGGCCCTAATGGCCACGCATGCCATTGGCACATGCCAAACGCACACGCTGGTAGCCTAAATTGCAAACCGTGCAACCTACGACCAAGGCATTCCGCACATGCCAAACGCACACGCTGGTAGCCTAACTTGCAAACCGTGCAACCTATCACCAAGGCATTCCGCACATGCCATTGGCACATGCCAAACACACACGCTGGTAGCCAAAACTTGCAAACCGTGCAACCTGCCACCAAGGCATTTCGCACATGCCATTGGCACATGCCACACGCGCCACTAGCAGCGCCACTTGCACTCAAGATGCAACCAACACTCGAGACATCAACACAAACTGGGGGATGCTTCTTTAGGGTTTTGGTTTGGCGGTCATAGCATGCAGCGTGCACTACGCTCACATTAAGAAAGCGTGAAAAGGAATAAAGCGGTCAAATAAAAGAGGAAATAATGGTGAAAAACGTTTTCACCCATTAAACCATGCGGTTACCACCTCCTCCCATTATTTCACCCTTTACTCTCTTCCTTCATGAGGCCAGGGTACGTTTCAATCTCGACTTGTATAAATAGGTCTTACCTATTTCCACCAGACAACAAGTCTCGGTCAGGAGAAAAATACTACACTCTCAGGAAGGCAACTTTGCAAGCTCTCCCAAAAAGATTTCATCTCTTGCAAGCTTCCCAAGCTTCTACTTTCTGATACAAGTCGAGATACTACTCTCCTCAACACCTTTCTTTGCTTCCCTCCCCAAATCAACCCTTCTCCTCCACTTTGTGACCGAAGCAAGTCCTGGGAACGACCATTTCTTGGTTTAGGCCGGACTTGCACAGATTGATCTCTCGAACCTATAAAGTGCTCACGTGCAAAGACATTTGTTTAGGGTTTGAACCAGTTTCTCACTCACCCACTGAATTTACCAAAATCGGCAGAAACGATTTTTACCCATAAACACCTGTAAATATGAGTTATTATATAGGGTTGTAGTTGCGATAGATGTCGTCGTATTTCTTGTAGCATATTCTGAATTATCCATGGTCCCTCAGAGTTTTCCTCGGAGACAAGAGTTAGCAGTGCCAAGGAGTCCGTTTCGAAGTGGATTTGGGACCATTCTTTTTTCACTGCCATCCTTACTGCTAGAAGTAGAGCCCAAGTCTCCGCCACGATTGCTGTTGTTTTCCCAATAGGAGCCGCCATTGCCATAATCACCGTTCCATATCCATTTCTACATATCCACCCTGCTCCAGCTGCCACCGGTGTCCCCTGAGTGTCCACCTTACTTGATCCATCCGTGTTAATTTTTAGCCACTGTGGTTGCGGGGTATTCCATCGTATCCAAACTATTGAGGGGGTCCTTCTTTGTCTCCGTTGTGCTGCATCGGGTGAGGAGATATTATGCCGGATTTCCCATTCGAATTCCTGACTCAGTAATGTTGCCATATGGAAGGTTTGACCCGGAGTTTATATACTATTGTTGTAAACCTTAGCATTTCTTGCGAGCCAAATATTCCATATTGTATAACAGGCCAATGTGAAAACCTCCTTACGAGTATGCATCTCCAAAAAGGTTTGAAAATCCACCGGAGGCTTTAACATAATGGTTGATGATGTCCGCCCGCCCGGCTGTCTGCTGGTTGCTGTTCCGGTGTGTGCATGTTGGTGTTAGGCAATGATCGTTGGTAGCGGATGAGATGGCAGTACAATTCCTTTATATGTATTGTGTTGCGATGCATTGGCGTTGGTATACTTGCAGAGAACCTCCCACGTCGCCTTTGCTTTCTGACAACCAAAAAGACAATGCTGGACCGTTTCTGGTTCTTGGTTGCATACAGGGCACAAATTGGTGCTGATTATGTGTCTGTAGTTCAAGGCATCAAAGGTTGGCAGTCCATTATGGCTGACTTTCCATATGAAAAGTCTGAGTTTTTGAGGGCAGTGAGCTTTCCACACAGATCGGTACACTTTTTCCATGTTGGCAGCACTCATCTGTAGATTTTGGTAAGTCGTTGTGGTCTGAGTTTGCATAAGCATCCCATAGTAGCTGCTAACCGTGTAGTTCCCCTTTTTTGCATGAGGAAAAATTAGTTTATCGGAAGATGATGGATTCGGTATATGAATGGCTCTAATTGCATCACTGATATTTGTGGGGAAGGAATGAACTAGCAATTCAGTGTTCCAATTCAGTGTTCTTCGAGATACGTAAACCTTTCAGTTTGCCCCTGTTTTCCAGAATTGCCAAATTGGTGGACAGGATTTCAGCGCACATGATGAAAATGTATGGTGACAGAGGGTCTCCCTGTCGGAGTCCCCTAGTTGGCTTGATGTGACCTTGTGGAGTTCCGTTGATGTTGATAGCATACGTCACTGAAGTTATGCATAGCATAATGTACTCCAGAAATTTCATCGGAATACCCAAGAAGCACAGAGATTGGCGCACAAATCCCCAGTCGAGGCTGTCATAAGGTTTCTTGATATCAAGCTTCATTGCAATTTTAGGGTTTTTTGTTGGTTGTGTGGAGCGGATGTGATGGAAGATCTCAGTGGCAATAGCAATGTTATCATGAATTGCTCTGTTTGGTACAAATGCACTCTGGTATGGACTGATCATGAATTGTAGAATTGGTCTTAACCTATCTACCAGCAGTTTGGAAATAATTTTATAGACCACGTTACACAAGCCAATGGTTCTATAGTCATTTACCGAATTCGGGTTATCTGATTTTGGTATGAGAGTGATATTCGTGTGGTTGAAGGGGTTTTCCAATTCCATATTTTCAAAAAAATTGCTCACTAGCTCTACAATTTGAGGTTTGGTTTTGTCCCAAAAGGTCTTGAAAAACTTACTTGTATACCCGTCCGGCCCTGGCGCTTTTTCTGATCCAATACTTTGGTGTGCTTTATGTATTTCTTCCACTGTGGGAGATTCCATCAGCTGGTCGCAGTGATATTGAGATAATCTTGGTGTGACATTAGCGAAAAGCTCCATGTCCAGGTTTGTTGGTGCTGCCACGTATTGCTGTTCATAGTGCCGAATCATCATTTCCGCAATTTGCCATCTTCGGCTCTCATCTTGGAGTTGGTGAATGTGGTTGCATCTGTTGTTGATTGTTGCTTTTGTATTGAAGAATCTGGTGTTGAGGTCTCCATTATTCAGCCAATCTATTCTAGATCGTTGTTTCCAGTATTCATCATGACAATGCATAAGCATGAGGTGTGAATTCCTGGTTTCTTTTTCTTGTTGCAACCAAAACAGCAATTACGAGTGCTTGCATGGACGAGGTTATTTGTGAGATGTATCAGTAAGGGACTTTATAAGTTTTCCTCCTCGTAGTTAATTTATACATGATGATCCAGTAAGATTATGAGGAAAAATCAATGTCGAGCCAACACTCATCAGTCATCAGTGAAACGGCGACAACAAGTCAAGTTGAATATAACGGTTACCTTTTACTGGGTTTTCCATTTCTGTTGTGAGTCAAGCCGATTTTGAAAATGATATACAAGATCCACATGTCTCCCTAAAAAAAGGTGCGGCTGTAAATATTGTAATTTATATCCTCTTATTTCAATTTAGGGTTATAAATATACAATTTCAATAAATTTTTTCTTACCAGATTTCATTTTCATTTTTTTTTATTATGCAGGGATGTATCATGTATTCAAAGATAATAATAAGGAAAGAGTTGGTTGGGAGAACTTCATTACTCATGCGAAACTTAAAGACCCTGCTAACTCGTTCTATGTGGATGATTCTATTGATCTCGAAGTGGAGTTCCATTGCTGCTGGCCGATTGCCGTTAATGAGGAAGAAGCCCAAGGTTATGATGATGAAGAAGGTGATGCTATGGGTGATGATGGTGAAGATGATGATACAGGGAAAGTGTGAAGAATGTTTTGTTTAGACTTTTTGAATGAAATCAGAGTTCCAAAGCGTTGTTAGAATTTGTTTAGGGCTTTGAAAAGCGTACTCAATATCCCATTAATTTACTTTCAATTCTCCCTTTTTGATTGTATTGCATCATGATCAGTTTTGATTTCATATTTGTTTTTCATTTTGTTGCTTGAAATCGTCAAGGGTAGGGACGGTTTGACATGGTTTGTATAAAGAGACACGTCTTTCGCAATCTCAAATGAAAATTTGCATCTCTAGTGTTGGATACTGGTTCTCTGTCATTTGCATTATACAAAGGTTTCTAAAAACATAATTCTCATTATAGAATTTCAATTTTTTGAGAGGAAAAATCAATATGCTAAAGAAATTGTGGTCATTGCTATAGATGCTTCTATGAATGTTTTTATAGAGATATTCCTTTGTTGTTTAGGGTTAGGTTATGTTATCTTCTCTTAGTTTATTGGGCTGAACCGGGAATTGGGGATAACTACGTATAAGGCTTTGAGATGTGCCCATGCCAGTTTAGTTTTAGGGTTAAATCTGGATCGTTACTTTTTTTTTGTTTTTGTTTGATGCATGATCTAATGGTTGTTTGGCATCTTATCGCTGAGTCTTTTCATTTCGTAGATAGGCTTAGATTGTGTGTTGGAAACCGATCTACTGTTTGCCGTTTTCGACCATGAGCCATTGGTTGGCAAAAAGACATAGACAGACCCCCACGACATGGTGCTTCATAATTCTGTTCCATTTATCACCAATACAATTTCATTTAGTTTAATGTCTCTTGGATTCTTGGTTATGATTTTCTATGAGGATAAGTAGGGCCTTTGGGAGAAGGCTTCCTTTACTCCCAATAACAATAATCAGCTGTTCTAAACTCTTAATTTGGTGTAATAACTTCACCATGTCCTTAATTTGCGGCTAGCTAGTTTCCTGTTGGGATGAATCATTTTGCGCAACTTTGCTTTTTAAGGCCATTAAAAGAGTAAGGGTGTTCTTGATATGGTAATGCATTACTTGTGAACTTTAATCACTCTTTTAACTTCCATTGACTCTTTTAAGTTGACTTTCTAGTGTTAAAATCCTTACCTCATTTTGTGAATTTGGCATAATTTCAATGATTTAATTACTTGTAATTTTTATCCGGCAAAATTACTTGGAAAATGGGTCATTTGTCCAAATATTTTTAAAACATGGTCCTAATGGACGAGTAAAAATTAGTTTGGGTGAAATGGACACCAAAAAGATAGCAAGAATGAAACTGGATTCATCCTGGCTTAAACTTGAAAAGGAGCGAGGATGAAACTAGATGCATCCTGATGTAAATTAAAAATAAGAAAAAACATTTGAAAATGGGTAGGATGAAACTGTTTACATCCTGGCTATTTTTTAATTTTTGTCCATTTAAACAGTATCAAATGTTAATGTTTTTTTCACCCAGAAATTGTCGTTATTGGGTAAATTGGCCAATTTTGTGTACATAGTATCGGTAGAAGAGTGTTTTATCTGGGATAATGAAGAAACCAAATCGATTAAAATGCCGGGTTCCAGTTCTATAATATAGAAGTGGAAACATTAAACACCCGTAATACCTTTTCCATCTATCAACCTAGTCAATCTATGAGCTCGACTGGACAATAAACATTTTTTTTAGTTGTGTGGCCCAAAATCTGCAAAATTTCCCATCGAGTCTAACTTTGTGCACCCCCTATAAACCGGGGTGCACATTCCGGCTTCTGCTATTTGTGGAGAAAATCCAGAAAACCACTCTCCGAAACCACCTTGGCTTTTTAGTTTATCTTATATTTTATTTTCTCTTTCTCCTAAAATTGCGTCGTCTAAGAAGAGAGGGAGTATAAAAACTTCCATTAACACCTTCTCTGCTTTTTCTTTTTTTCTCGATCCTTTTATATGCTAAACAGGAGAAAGTTAGATCATATGATAAGAGCAAGATTCATAGCAAAATCAATGTTAGAAAATCTACTTATGTGAATTGGAGCAGATATGCCTCTACGGAGACTAAAAGAAAAATGCTTCTTATAAATCTAGATGTAGTTTCAGCTTGATGTTCAAATTTCTAATCGGGAATTAATAAATCAGTGTTCAAATACTAAAAAAAGTTCTAGGTTTGATCTTCAAGTCTTTAGGACTCCATCGTTTGAGTGGTTTTTTACATGTTGAAATAAAGGAGATAGGGGGTTTATTTCAGAACGATGATTCTAATTTAAGAACACTTTCTAAGCTTTTATCATGTTCCAAGATTTAATAAGTTGATGCAGATGCATAACAAAAGCCCGATTCCACTTACCCAATGAATCATTGTGGTTTCTGTGAGTAATCTTGATAGTGGTTATAACTGTATTCGAAGCCACGGTTGTATCAATTGATCAAAAAAGTTTTGTGAAGCTTTGCTTCATGGTCTAGTTAAGTTCGGTGATTTCATACTTCTATGATTTGATTTAGCTTGTTGTTATTTTTCCTAATAAATTTTAAGAGATAATTTTATCAAACAGGATTAACTCTTTTTGTATTAGATGCAAATCATCAATATCATTTCAGTGGGTGTAACAGCATTACTTATTGGTAGAGTCTTGGATTGTTGGAAAACCAACGTTGCGGGAAAAAAACTTACAAGATGCATGTAAGTGCATGATTGAAATGATTTGTGGATTAAAAACCTTAGAAGATGCATATACTTCCTGTGTATGATTGCTTTAGTGAATTCAAACAAAGAATTTCATATTATCGAAACCCCCCATTTCAGTGACTAAAATCCCAAATCTTGTTTTTGATCAACTATAAAAATTCTTCTGTTTTTTCTTGCCAACGGCGGCTGCGTTTGCGGTGATAGAGAAGAAAGTTCATGAAGGAATGCAGACTTTAAATTGTTTTCTGCGATTTAAATGTAATTTTTAATAAAGTAAGAAATAATAAAAGAGAAATGGAAAACGAGGTGGTTTGAAGAGAAAAAGGTGGAGAGATTTGAGCGAATAGCTGGGGCCGGAATGTGCACCCCGGTTTTGTGGGGGTGCACAAAGTTGGACTCTTGTCCATCTATCTACTTGAGAAACAATCGACGCGTTAAAATCCTTCAAAATTTATCCGACAAGAATCAGAGCCGTAAATATTTCTTCGGTCAACGGTAACGGTCAGCCGTAAAATACTTTAAGCCGTTAATTTGACTAGGGTTTACAATTTCAACGATCACGCTTTAGCCCTTAAAGTGAACGGGCAGATTCCAAAGCCTTATAAGAAGCAGTAGTTATCCTCCATTTCTATTCCATAGCTGAAGAGTAAGAGACGAAACCCTAAACCGAAACAACAACGGCAGCTCCCTACAGAATCATAGCGGCCTAATTTCTCAAAGATTCATCAACAACAGTAGATCTGTACCACCACTACCATCATCATCAGTTCCTCCTTCACAATCATTAGTTACCATGTCTTCAACAGCAATTATAGATATGAAAGGAGCTTATAACGGCATATGGAGATTTTACTTAACAAACTCGAATTCCTTAACAAACTTGAATCAAGCTGAAATCTGTTCGGAGGTGTTCTCTACTGGTACTTCAAAATGGTATTGATGTTTTTTTTTTTTTTTTTTTTTTTTTTTTTTTTGATTTTTGATTTCTTTCACTGATTTTTTTTTATCTGAATAAGGTAGTTAAGTTTGTTATTGGTACTAATTTTGTGACAAATTTTTGATATTTTTAGGAAATTATGTGTATATCCGAATGGAGAAAATGTTGGTGTTGAAGGCTACCTGTCACTATTCTTGGCTTCAGTTGACACACCAGAAGATGTCACTACTAGGTTTTCAATGTCTATAATCAGTCAAACTGATTTTGAAAATGATATTCCAAACCCAAACTTGTACCTGAGACAAGGTATTCTGTTATTATAATATATTTGGATATTCCTTGTATATGAATTCTAGGTTTATCTACAATTACAATTAATTTTTTTTTATCATATTTTAATGTTCTTTTTGTTTTACAGAAATGGACCATGTATTCAAAAAAGATAGTCAGGAGAAAGTGGGTTGGTTCACTTTTATGACTCATGCACAACTTAAAGATCCTGCATGTTTGTTTTATGTGGAGGATGCAATTGAAGTAGAAGTAGAGATTGATTGTACCTGGCCCGCTAATGGTGAAGAAGGAGATGATAGTTTGGATGCTGATAATGATGAGGAAGAAGATAAAGATGCTGATGATGATGATGAAGCAGGAGATGATAGTTTGGATGCTAATAATGGTGAGGAAGAAGATACAGATGCTGATGACGATGAAGGAGGGGATGATATAGATACTGATAGTGAAGATGATTAAGGGGATGATATATCAAGGGGTAATGTAATTGTTAATGAATTCCTTTTGGATGTATTAATTGGAAACAATGCTAATTATTTATGCTGATGCAATGTGGGAAACTAGATAAATATAAGACTGTCTTGTTTAGATGTTACTATAACATTTACATCAATAATGTCTTGTTTGGATCTGATTGTAAGACTTACATTTCTTGAAATGAAATTACACTTCCAATGTTAAGAGCTATGAAAGGCGTACTCAATACCAGATTTCTAATATGAATTTACGTTCAATTCTCCTCTGGTAGCCCCTTTCAGTTCTGATTTCAAATTTGTTTAAAACTGAAATTTTCATTTTGTTGCTTGAAATCTTCAAGTGTATAGAGGGACAGTTTGACATGGTTAGTATACAGAGACATGTCTTTCGCAGTTTCAGATGAAAATTTGATTCGACAGTATCGAAGTTAGACAGTTTAATTGGGCCGACCGAGCGAAGCGAGGGAGGACCTTTATATGGCCACTTTTTTGTAAATTGTAAGTCATCAATTGACACAAAAAGATTGAATTTTGGTGTCCCAAATAGATTTCAATCAACAATGAAATGTCAAAAGAGTCCCTCCATGTCTCTATTTCTCACTAAAACTTCCGTAAATCCATCACAAAATGAAGGGTAATCGCGTAAATTTAGTAGCTATAAAATAGGACACGGAGGTTGGAAATGCTTTAATTGTTGAGGGGCAGTTTAGTAAAACCCGGGGTAGAGGTTAGAAGATCGATCCCGATCCCCTCCAAATTTTAGTTTTTTTTCTTCCTGTCTCTTTCTTTCTTCTTCTTCAGAAGATAAACACGATATTCCTTCCTAGAAACACAAATCGACGAATTTTAGAATCTCAGAAGCTAGGGCTTGAGATGATAAAGTGTCGATGTTAATTGATAATGATCGAGGTGGTGGTGATTATGGCTTGAAGGAATTGGGGGTTTTACTTTCGGTTGTGAAATAATGAATGGGTCTGTGATTGATGAAGGAGATGATGGTGATGCCGAGAAGAAACTGGTTGGTGCTGCTGGGAGTGTATCAAATCAATTGGATTTGTTTCTGAAGAATTAGGGTTCGCAGGAGTTGAAATGATATGGTTGAATCTGGAGGAGATGAGTTGAGAAGCTAAAAAGAAATTGGTGTTACTCTTACCATGGGTTGAGAACCAATGAGAAATTCAAGGGAATTAGAAGGTGGTATTGGTTGATTGAGTTCCTGAGATGGGTGATTAGGTTTAGATGGAGGAATTGTTGAAGATTAATGGAGAATTTAGGGAGTGTAGAAGATGAATCTGGTGGTTGTTCTTCCATGATTAAGTCAGAGAAGGAAAACTCGAATCTGAGATGGAAATAGATTTAGGGTTTGAGTTTGAATCATGGCTTGTTGAGCTCGAGCCCATGTAGTGGGGTTTTGATTTGAATCTGAGATTTGAAAGAAGTGCTGGATGAAGTTGTGAAATGGAATGGAGATGTTGATGTTCATGGGTACACACAAGATGGATAGAAGCCGTGATTTTAGATGAAGAAAGTTGAAAGAAGCAGTCAGTAACAGAGATTGATGAATTGAGGTTCTTGAGATGTGACTTGAAGAAAATGAAATGCTGGGTTTTGGCAAAGATTCAGATGCAGTGGTTGTTGGTGATTGTGAACTGCAGTGAACAAATGGAAGTGCAGGTAACAGTAATTATTGGTTTCTCAGTACTAGATTTTTTTCTAATATTGTTTCTGTTATGCACTTGGTTAGAATACTGTGATAGTCACTGCCTGTGTTATCATAATAATTTCCACCTAGGGTCTCCCTGCTTTTCGAATTGATTGGTGTTATGTAGGCTTTCGAATTCAAATGAAAATGGTAATCAGTTGAGAAAGATCTGTACTTTTTTTTGTGTATCTCGGAAAATGCAAATAATTTTTTATAATTACTTTGCAGGTGGCGAATGGAAATATGTTGCAATTGAAGCATATGATTGCAGAGTGCTTGAACTAAATTCTGAGTGACTTTTCGACAAAAAGACATTACTTGGCCTGACTTACTGTAGTAGAATGTTGCAAGCCCAGTACCTGTTTGTGTAAATTCCTATAAGAATTTATGTTTCTGAACTCAATTTTGTGGATGGAACCACGTCGTAGCTCAAGATTGGTTAGTGTATACAGTATATTCTTCAAATGATATTATTCTAGCGGGTTACATGCCTGAAATATGTTATTTTCAATTGATGATTTTTACACTAATTTTAAGAAGGGCTTGATGGAAGAGATTCGTCGAAACTGCAGCAAGTTAATCTATTATATGGATACTGCATTACCTCAGAAGAAGAAACCAATTGACACAATAGGGTTACTGGGTCATTTGGATCACATCAAGGTATATACTTCATCTGCAACCCCTGCCCTTAAATTTAAATCTTCTTTGTCAAATCTATTTGTCTGCTTGCCAACTTTGAAATGTTGCTACTATACAGTAGAAATTGACACACGTGTAGTGCAATGACTAATAATAATAGTGTTAGAGAAATAGGTTATGACTTGGTTGGGAAATGGTTTGGTACTATTTTATTTTCATAAACAATGATTCGGTGTAAGAAATATGGTGTTAGTTAGCTGGTCTCTGCCAATAATGAAGTCCATAAGCTTTAGTAGATGTTTTTATATACAAAACTGAGTACTTCAAATTCTTGAACTTAGATAACGAATATGACATACCATTTCAGTCACACATACACATATCGTGTATTGGTGTACTTGCAATATATCCAATACTCAATGCCCCTCTATAGTACGGAGCACCATGGGAAGGAAATAAATTTGTATTTTATTGCATACATGTATGCCTCTCATGCAATATATCCAATACTCAATGACCCTCTATAGGCATCGTATGGTGAAACCTTGATATTTCCTAATGCATACATGTCTCTTCTCTAAACGTATATCCATGTTATTCCCTTGATTTTAGATCTCGGATTCTATCCAGCAACTGTTTTTGTTATTCAAACTAGTACGTGCCTTGATACATGTGATTCGAGAACTTATAATTGGAAGTGGATTGCTATTTCTTATGGGTGTTTATGGGACTATTTTCCTAAACGCTATCTTCTACTACGCAGGCGCAGGAGCAGGAGTACCATTTGGGCAACTTAACTGGGGAACCGCCAAGATAAGTAAGATGAGCTATGAGGTACCGAACATGATGCCGCTGTGACTGCCCATTTCACCATGTTTCCCCGGAGTCGATATATTGTACGTCTTGATACTATTGGTTCTGTCATAAGGCCTTTCCTGATTTCCCATTTTCATAGAAGATAAATAAAGGCTTTCTGACTTTCCTCTTCGTTGCTCTTTCGAGGTAAACATAGCTCAAACCTCATTTGTTTTCAAGTGTTTATTTGATTTTGTTACTAGTTCTTGTGGATTTAGCCATATAAGGTTATGGTCAGTTTTGACTAGTGATTGACAATAATTACGGCTTCTTTTAATTTCCTGATGAGAGTGCGCATTCTTTGTTTTAATTTACAGATGCATATCTTTGTGAAAATGACCATTTACCCTTGAAGTCCAGAGCTCAAACATTTCCCAAAGATCAAGAATGTGCGAGTTTACTGGTAAACAGTTGGAAAATGCTTCTAGTCTTGCTGACTACAACATCCAGGAGGTGTCTACTCTCACTGAGTTCGGGTTTTTGCTTTTCGAGTGTCCAACGTCTACTCAAGAATTTTCGTCGATCCAAGCACATGGAGGACATTGGGGGAGTCACAAAAGCAGATCGACTTCTCAGTCACCAGTCCCCTCGGAGTGTCGATTTTGAAGCATCAGTGCCTTTATCTTGGTCCAAAATGTGTCTGGTTTAATTCTCCGTCCAAAATGCAAAATGCAAAAGGCTCTGTAATCTGGAGATTGAATGAGATGTTCCTCTGTCCACTGAGAATCTCTAAAGCCCTACTATTCATAGTTTTTGGTGTACACTAATTGGATAATTTTAGATTAAAGAGATGTAAAAGAACCTGCTGGAAGAAGTCTGTTAGTTGTTGGGAAAATTCTTACTTTTGACCGGTCTCCATTTCTCGAAAAGTTACCTCGCTGATTGGAATTTTCTACAAGGTTTGACAAGTCATGAACCAATCCAGCTCAATGGAGCATTAAACTTGGTATCTGAGACAATAGTGTCCCATTGAGATCGACAAATGACTCGAGCCAGTTTAGTGGAAATGCTTAACCACAGGCTGTAGAAACGAATTTGGAGGTAAAAATCACATCAAATGTTCACGAATTGCTAACAAATCTTTATGGTTTTTCAATGAACTTAATGTTCGTACACTTCAATACGTTTTTGGGTATAAATTAGTCTAGAATAACATTTTTCATTTTTCGTGTATTATCGATTACATTTTTTTACAACCGTTTTACAAATCTGAATCCGTGCAATCACGTAGTGGTGTCGTTTCGTCAAATTCTTTGGTCGGCCCTCCCACCGTGGCAACGGTTATACTAGTATGGTATACAAGGAAAGCAAACCGAAATTATTTTTAAAATGGATGAACCAGTGATTGCTGCGGCAGAGTTCTCGAATAAAAGGCAAAACTAACTGTTGACAAGGATTGCAATGCGCGGATGCTTGTTGTTATGCAGTTGCGGTGAAAGGACTAATAATATGCAACTGTAGTTCCGCATATGATTAGAATAACAGAATGCTGATCAATTTCTACACTTTTTGTTATATTGGTCAACGGAAAACTTGGTGATGCATCAGAAAGTCCCACACTATAGCAGGACTAAGTGAGTAGCAGAAAATGCATATTCATATTCAGATGATGAATAATACTAGCAGATTAAACGAAGAAATGTTAATTACATTGTAGTATTGTACCACCACTATTAAAATTCTCTACTAAAACCTCTGAATCTAGCAAGCATTTGGCAACACGAATCTCACATTGAAAGTTACAATTTCATGTAATACTACTTTATTCTACTACCCAAAATTTTTAAAACAATAAGGAAATTAAGCAGCAACACTATTTCCCATAAACATCTAGTGACCCAGATGCACCAAGTAATAAAAATAGTGAATGAGAGGAAAAATCATTGTGCCAAAATTGGTTTTATTGTGTTTGAATGTGAGGGGGATTCTCATATCAACTAAGATCTCCTTCGTAACATGTATTTCTATTATCATTTTTGCATACAAGAGAAGAATTTCAGTTTCAGAGTAGATCTATTGAGTGAGGGAGAGAGGTGGCGGCGGCAAGGTTTTGTTAAACCCTGAGATAGAGATATCCCCAAGTTTATATAGTGGGTGGGGGTCATCTCTCTAAACCCTAATACATGATATGATCAAGCCCATAGGCCCGTTTCGAGTATTAGCCCCAAGTTTACCTCGTTTGTTTTGATTTTTTTGGAAGTCAGATTGTTTGACTTTTGTTTTTGACATGTCTAACTCAAGGTTTGATTCATCTAATATACATGATTTTTGGATTAGATTACAAATGGAATTTGATTTTGGGATGGATAGCACAATGATTTCTCCTCTCAAAATTTTAATATGTTGGTTCCATTAGGCATGAACAAAACCCCAAGGTTAATGTAAAGCTTCATTTTAAGGTCACTAAATCCTGCTGCTGAATGAATTTAACTTGTGATGAATTTTACAGGTTTCCGATTCAATTTGATCCAGAACTGCGAGTAAGTGACCAATAGATCCAGTGGAATTGCTAGCTGTTTATGTTAAGGGTATTAAATCCAATGATGATATTGTAATTGCAAATCTTACAACAGGATGCTCACTGTCTCTCTGTTTTACATTATTAGGGTATTAAATCTATGGCTATTGTAATTTAAGATCTTCCATAAGGAATCTCTACCAAATAATGAAGATCTTCCATAAGGAATCTCTACCAAATTCACTGATAATGAGAATGATATTGCTTAATATTAGGATTGCTTAATATTAGGATTTATGTTTTAAATTTATGTACATTACAGCAAATATGATCAATATTTTCTTTTGCAAAGCTTATTTCTCAAGAATCTGTCCAAGATTCCCCAAGACTGTAATATTCCAAATTGCAGCTTAAGATAGCTTACGAATTCAACAGAAACTAAAAACAAGTCTAACTTCTTGTGGTGAGTTGCTACTTACAGTTTTTAAGTATCTCAAGTTTTAAATGGAGAGAAAAATTGTGAATCCTTTTGAATCCATTCTTTCACACAACAGAGTTAAAATGACCTTACAATAGGTTGCCTGTATAGTCCTGGTATATCTTGTATCAGCTTCTAGATGGATGCAAATACAGATATGAAAATCAGATTTTTGCTTAACAACCTCATAATTATGATACTCGTTGGCTTCACTCATCTGAACTTCTTTTACCTTCTCCTCCAATACACCTCTTTAATTGCCATCTTGGTGCTGGTGCTACCCTGGAGGATCTAGTAGAAACTTCAACTATGATTAAACAAGTATCATTCACCAAGTAGCCCTTAGCAGGGTCATAGAGTTTAGTAAGAGACATGAAATTTGGCCAACCCCATCCTTGCTTGGTTTCCCTGGGGGATCTGATTTTGGATTCTGCATAATCCAAAAAATTGATAAGAAAAACACAAAATTGGTCAAAAAGACCAAAATCAACAATTTCTGGGTGAAAAAGACAATTAGGTTTTGATACTGTTTAAATAGCCAAAAATTAAAAAGATACTGTTTAAATGGACAAAAATTTAAAAATAGGCAGGATGTAACCAGTTTCATCCTGTCCATTTTCAAATATTTTTTTCTTATTTTTATTTTACACAGGATGCATCCGTGTCATCCTTGCTATTTTTTAAGTATAAGCCAGGATAAATCCAGTTTCATCCTTGCTATGTTTTTTTTGGCTATTTCACCCGTACTTTTTTTTACTTGTCCATTTGAACCGTGTTTTAAATTTTTTTGGACAAATGACCCATTTTCTCTAAGAAAAAAATCATAATAATCTATAGCTCGTGAATTAACAGTACTACTATAAGATACACATACCGCAACCCACTTTCTTACTCCGATCTGTTTGACTCGTGATGGTCATACTAAAATCAGGGCTCACCGGTTTTGTCAGGTCATCGGACCACAAGAAACAGTGATAACAGATTTCCCTCCGGCTTTACATTTATATGGATTTTCCTAACAAGTGAAAACATTGTGGAAGATCCTCAATTTTTCACTTGTTAGGAAAATCCATATTAATCCAAAGCGGAGGGAAATGTGCGAGTAATCCTGAATGAAAAGATGAACTTATAAGATGAAGAAATCACTCTCACTTCAGATGCCATTATAGACTCCGATCAGTCAAACAAAATAAGAAGAAGCAAAGCAAAAATCTGTGCGAGTGAGAAGCAGATCTGTGATTCTTTTTTCCTTTGGGTTTCTTCTGTTTACAAGGGTCCTGTTTTATAATCTTCTTGAATTCGGGGCAGGGAATGGGTAGGGTTGGGCTATTGTAGAGGCTTCTAGAATGACCTAGAGGATATTTCTCGAGGATTTTAGCAACACCGTTGATGCATCACGAGATCGGTCCACGAAACGTCCTATTTGATCTAGTGCTTATATTACCGTTGATTCTTAACCACGTTCAGGGAATGGGTAGGGTAGCTAATTTAGTGCGTACTATTTTTATTTATGTATGTAGTCATTTTGTTTGAACCAATATCTATTTTCTGGATCTCGAGCAATGGCTTTGAAATTGGTCTAGACGGGCGAGATGCGACAAAGTGAATTATAAAAATTGAATCTAACACTTACAAATTTGGTTTTTTTTTTTTTACTTTTCTTAAAAATTGGTAGTTTTTCCCTGTAAGGATATAACAAATCAATCATGTTATAGAGGCGGAGGGTTTTATAAGAGGGGTGGCAGAGTGATAATAGTGTCCCTCTAGTTGGTTAGGGGATGTCCTATAGGGGTATAAATTGATTAGATTACCCTCCCCATTTTTTAACCTAAATCAAAGCTAAATTGAAAATTTATTTTCTTTCTTCTTCTCTTCTCCTCCTCCCATCAACAATAACCTCAATCAAAACTCAAAATTTCAATCGACGATTCGAAAATTAAAGTGTATTGTAATAACTTATACTCCCTCCGTTTCAATTTAGGTGATGTTTTTGGAGTTTTCACGCAGATTAAGAAATGGAAAGAGATGTGAAGATTTTTCATTTATACCCTTGAGAAAAGTCTTCAAACATTAATTGTTATTAGTGCATTTAAAAATAAACTTATAATTCCAAGACAAAATATAAGAGTGTTATTGGTAGTTTTGTGGAAAAATATGAAAACTTTCAAGTATTGTGAAACAAAAAAATAACCCTAAAACGTCATCTAAAATGGAACGGAGGGAGTATGAGGTATGTTTTGAAAGACCCAGAACGATTTGGTTTATTTTGTTCGATTTAAGTTTAATTTCTATCAAAAATTAGGATTTTAGATGAAAATTGAAATTCAAATTTCTGGGTTTATGTGAGTTACAGTTGATTTTAACTCAATTACTTAACCGTGAATCGAAGATTTTGATGTTGTTACGGTTGGTAATTGAACTATTACCAATGTATGTTCTTATATCCGAGAATTTTTTCTTGATTCGTTTTTTCCGATTTGTAAGTGAACTTACGGTTGATATCGATACCAGAAATACGAACCGAAAATAACCCTGGAACCAAGAGTTCAGAAAGGTCACCAATTACGGTTCATAACTAAAATTCTAGATGAACCGTAAATACTGTTACGGTTGGTAACCATTTTAGTTTACGAACCGTAACTAAGTTACGGTTCGTCTCGAGCATTTGGTTACCAACCGTAACTGGTTTTACGATTGGGTTTTCCCTAAATTTAACCATTTACGATTGGTAGTTCATCTTTCACGAACCGTAACTAAGATTTACGGTTGGTTACAAGCAAAATTCCAACCGTAATTAACTCTGAAAATTTAAAAAAATGTATTTTTTTTTAAACTCTAAAATCTGATTTTGTTTTGATTTAGAGTTAATTGAAGTGAAACTCTAAACACTAGATATTAAAATCCTCTCTCTACAATTTTTTTCTATCACACCGACATTGATTTTCACGGTAGAACATGACCCTCCCTAACAAAGAAACCAAAATCCTAGGCACAAGGATTTAGCACTCTTCTAGGTTGGATTATCTACAAACCTACAATTCTAGTCTTGTTTATAAAAAACACAAACTTGGACACTAAGTATTAGTCTCATATTAGGAAACTAAACCATTTCCTAATTGTATTTCCGCTCTAATTAGGTAATCCACCTCAATGTGAAACGAACCTAAAATAGGAAACACACGGTTTTCCTAACAATTTGAACCTCGGATCATGCTTTCAAGAATGAGACGATCACAGGAAATCACTTTCGTCTTCCACCAGAGTTATTCACCATCTCTATATACCCTTAGAATTACTTTTGAAGCTCACACCCGAACTTCCATCTTCGTAGAAACATCTCTTCGACCAAAAACACCATGACATCGATAAAAATCTTCAAACAATCTTCTACCAAAAGAACACTTGTGAAATTTATCATGTTTCACAAACACCATGAAAATCTTCAATCACCATCAACGAATCCTTGCATAGACTCCACTATTGATCCCCAAGAGAACCATCCAGAAGAATCACCGTTATCTCCACCTAACCAGTAAGCTAACAACATATTGAAATCTAACCCAGAAAGGAAGAATTTTCTTCAATATCATACTCCAACACATGTCATGATTACCGCGTAGCTGAAATAAACTATCTGATATCTTCACTGTGATTAACATGCTTAATCCTTTAAGCGAATTTCAAAGCCATCACAAATCTAACATATTTTCTACCAACATCACACCCAACACACTCGCTTAGAATATGTACCGCGTGAATGCCCATATTACCGTGGTACATGCTTTCGAGATCGGGCATATTCTTGATATTACGTGCAAGCCATCAAGAATTCTTCAACATAGACTTAAACAAGTAACCTATAACATCTCCTGCATAACTTCGTAATGTTGTTGGACTTGCTTCTACGTGAGACCTCACAGCCCCATCATTTCATCAAACTTTGTAACCCATTCTTTATAGTGTATGATTATTAACACTCTTCAAGAAGTAAATATGTATTCCACCTCATTCGGCCTTATTCTGCATCCCATACTACACCATAAAACTAAACGAAGAACTTCTACCAAGTTGAACCTCCGATTTGTAAATCACAACACAAATCCATGTTTGCATAAACACCGATTGAAACATTATCTTCAAAACATATTTCTCCACCCGAACAATAAATCATCGTTCGATTCCAGGTTTAATCACACCAGCCCGTCCTTGCTATAATACCAATTGTTGGGAGAGAGACAGAATAAACAAACACACAACCACAACACAAGATATACGTGGTTCACCTTTAACAGGATACGTTCACGGCCAACACCACCAGGAAAACTTCCATTATAATCAAAGACCATTACATGCTCTTTCCGCAACCCAAGACACCCAAAGAGTGAACAAGACATACCCGAGATCACCATTGAAGAAACCATAACCAACTCTAACATTCAGCAAACCAGCCTCGTGTATTTTTTTTTTACACCTTCTTCAAAACTTCTAGTAACAAAGGAGAAACATGGAAACACAAGAAACTTGGTTTAGGGAAAAGCCCCAAACCCTAAACACTAGACACCAAAATCCTCTCTCTACAAGTTTTTCTCTCACACCGAAATTGACCTTCACGGTAGCACATGACCCTTCCTAACAAAGAGACCAAAATCTTAGGCACAAAGATTTACCACTCTTCAAGGTTGGATTATCTACAAACCTACAATTCTAGTCCTATATATAAAGAACACAAACTTGGACACCAAGTATTAGTCTCATATTAGGAAACTAAACTATTTCATAATTGTATTCCCACTCCAATTAGGTAATCCACCTCAATGTGGAATGGAGCTAAAGTAGGAAACACACGGTTTTCCTAACACCTATATGGCTGTTCCTTGGGAATTTTATCAATTTAGAGGTTGTTTACAGCAAACGCAGAACTTGTAGAAACAAATGTGATGGAATTTGTAGTGATGGATTGGTTCCTACTGGTTGCGCTCCTTCTTATATGTACCAATACAACAGTACAAATAGCAAGTGCGTGTAGGAGATAAAAAGGTTGGTAATGGAGTTCAATTTCGCAACGAAAGGCATTGTCGGGATCAGGGTCAGAAACTCACTGATGCATATAAACTTTTATGGTGCTTTCGAAGCTTCTATGGGTATGACCAATAATGTTGAACGTTATGTTGAGATTTCAGACTTCTACCTTTGCCACTTTCTTCCATTTTGTTATAAATTCAACAAATACACCCAACTCTAATATGCAACTCCGTGTTACACGGAGGATTTGAAATAAGAACTGAAGCATGCTGTAGACTAAGTCTGTATAACTATGTATAAATCAACAATAAAGGATGGAGAATGTGCATTCCACCAGAAATGGCTTGTAATGGTGCATCAGCTCATCTGTGGTGGGATGAATTGCATCCAACTGACGCTGTAAATGGAACATTTTCAGATGAATAACTTAGTTGTTTGATCGCAATCTATGAATTTATCAAGGAATTTTTAGATTATAGATTGATATTAGAGTCAGCGAGTACGTAGTCAAAAGTAGGTGTCTGTAAATAAAAAACGTAATTACCTATAGAATGATATTAATGACTAGAACTTGTTATTTTAGAATCAAATCGTTCGAATAATCGATGCAGTCTCTTGTATTCCTCGTGTGTTGAGAATAAGTTCATCGTTTCCTGTTGATCCTATAAGTATCTCGACATATTTCTCACCTAGTGCTTTCAGGGAAACAAAACTGTTTATGTGTGATACCGGTATCCCCGGATTCATGTTGCTGTGTTCAGGGTTCCATATTGTTTTAGCTTTTCTTGTATTTGGCTGATTGCGGATGATCTTTTTATTCATATGAAATAAGAATTCCCTCCCTTTAGTAAGAGCAAATAACCGAGACAGCGAGGTCTTGTCATTCACCATCGATTTCATACTGAGCTTTTTGTTCCAGCTTCGACTAGTACTCTCGTCCTCTTTATTTTCCTTTGAAAGCCACAAGTCATAATGCCCCCGAAAGGTTTCATTAAGAGGGAAAGTAATGAGACACAAACAACTTCCCAGTACACACAGTCTACACATAACTAATTGACCAGGCGGGTTAGGGACCCAGTGAAACTTCTCGTCTGCCAGATCAAAGGCTACAACCTTGGATGATCTACGGTGAAGCCAATGAAGAGATCCATTCCAATACACTCCAACGGCACAATAACAAGGATCTTGAAAAAAATTGGCTTCTCCTGCCCTTCTCCACCCGCTGTCACTCCCAAGTGTGTATATCTCAACCAGTCCCCTTTTTGGGGGTACTTTATTGGCAAGTCCTAGATAAGAAATTCTAACAACCTTGAACTCATTAGTTAGGGGATTGCGGCCAAATCCAAATATAATGTGAACACCCATATCGCTTTTCTTCTTGTCGATGGATATTGGTGGAAGGTTCACAAATTCTCGGGTAATGGGATTACATATGTACGAAGGTTCCCTTGGACTGATGCAAGGAGAGATTCCATCGTAATTAGCCGGGGCTGATAAGCAGATTAATCCATTACAAGAACAAACAAGTGCAAGGGTTCTTGGAATTTTGAGGTTGATCCTCCTCCTGTGGTATACCGGCTTCTGCTGCTTGTCGCGAACCTCACGGTACTCGGCATAATAGAGTGCTTCAGCTTTTCTATCAAAATCGATGAAACTCGCCAGTACAGCATCAGAACCGTCATGCTGGTGTGTTAATCCACAACCATGCTGTCGCTGTAGATGTTGATAAGCAAAGTAATTTGTATTAGCACGAAACTGTAAGAGATCTCTCCAACATCTACATACAAGTTTACAATCTAATACCGACTCAACTGGTAACCTAGAAAATATGTTCAATGTGATTTCTTGGGGGAGACGCTTTAGACGATTATGGCGGGTGTTTGGAGAATTAGGGAAGTCGGCCATCTCTTTCTTCCTCTACCAAAAGGAATGTTGGACTCCTATATATATATATATATATTCCCGAACTCTTTCTTTCTTCGGAAGTTTTGGGGTTGGGATGATAAAAAGACCATAATATCCTCACGTTAAAGACCAAATTGTCCTCACATGTTAACTTGCAGTACTACTACTATCTCTCGGTTTGCATATGAGTCTGGGAACAAACAAGTTTTGTGTTTGTGCCAAGAAAAGAACCAACTTACCCTCTCATGCTTCGCGTGAGGTGCATCTTAGGCTGGGAACAAATGTATAATGCAATTTTGTTCAAGGGAAAGCGATTCTCCTGATTTTGTTGTACCGGGAGTATGAGTGAAGTCACTTGTCTCATAAATGTCATCAACATTTTTTTGTAGAATGAGTGAACAAATGTATAATGCTTCTGATGAAGAAGCTTCTAGGAAATCGGCGGCCATAATTTTGTAGAAATCTGCTGAGGTTGTTGTTTGGGGTTAGGGGTTCCTCTCCTACCCTTCACGGATGGTGAGGAAAACTGGAGAATTAAGTTGAGATCGTCTAATGTATCCTTCATAGGCGAAGAGTAATTACGCGAGAACAATGAAGAAGCACGAAGAGCAATCACACGATAAGTATAACGAGACATTTATCGAGAAAGACACAAAGCATCAACGCGACAGACAGGGACAACTCTCAAAAGAGCATCAAAGCGATAGACAGGGACAACTCTCAAAAGCCTGACGAATAAGAAAAAAATGAAACAAGATCAGCTAGCTGAGATTTTGCACTGAACTCTGGTTGTCTTCTACTAGTGTATTTGCCTATAAAAGAGAATTCAGTGAAGTAAGAGAGTAAGAACTATATCTAGAGAAGAAAAGAAGCCATTAGAGCTTAGTGTTTACATCATTTTCCATTTGCTATATACAAAATATCTTTGTGATCATTGTAAGAGTATCATATATTCAATACAAAGCATTTGAGAAGATCATACTAGTGTCAAGAGGTGTATAATATCATTAACGTTTAAGTTGATTCCCATGACTTATGTTTTGTGTTATTATCATCTCAACTGGTTTAGTTGTGGGATTTTCCGCAACTACAATCACACAGCTAGCTATCTGGTAATTGATAATGAACAAGCTTGGTGAATAACGAACTGCACCAAAAATTGAACCAAGCCCTTTCAGATGTGGAATTTTTATTATGTTGAGATATGTTAAAAGCATCCAAATGCAAAGGTTACATTGCTTCCTGAAGTGCAGTACTATTTAGTTTATGTAACTTAATAGTTAGCATACTTCAGGGGGATATTAGATTAAGAACTATAAGCAATGAAAATAGATATTTTTGACTACAATTTTGCATAGGAAATTGATTTGAAATAATCCATGGAGCCGACTTCATTTGTAGGAACCTAATGTTTCTATGCCAATATGAGAAAATAAGGATATCCATTGATCAGCAGCAAATAGACTCATTATTCACGGTTCAGTTGGACTAGCAATTAATTCTCAAATACATACATCAACATTACAAAGGATTACAGAGAAGATGTAACAAGCAATCTAGTAGAGTAGAAACCAAAAACGTCATTCTAATTCAGAAAGAAAATAATTACATTATTATACATGAGATAGAACTTCCCAAATTCATAACCTAGCGGAAAGATATTTGCATGAGAACAATGACAGAAGTTATCAGATTCGGTATATCTTCTTCTCTTCCTCATTATTCATGACACAAACGATGAAAAATCCAAATAATTCTGCAATTTCATGAATTTCTGCTTTTCCTCCATAAATCGGTCTTCACCTTCTAATTCTCGAAGAAATTTTAATGATATGAGAGGAAATATCATTATGCTTATAGACTAAGGTTGCTGATGAAAAAGCTTCTAGGAAATCGGCCGCCATAAATTTGTGGAAATCTGCTGAGGTTGTTGTTTGGGGTTAGGAGTTCCTCTCCTACCCTTCACGGATGGTGAGGAAAACTGGAGCACTGACCATTTTTTGGCTAACCGGGTGACCGATGTATCCTTCATAGGCGGCTTCGATTGTGTGTTTGATACCTGTGCAGGGCTTATAAAAGAATAGAGTCCTGTACGCCGTTTTAGACCAGATAGGTATTGTAGTAATGGAGCCATTGGTTCGCAAGAAGACATAAAACTGCATGGCTTTTAAATGAAGCATTGTAGCATCATAAAACTGTTTCTTTAGTTACAACTAATACTACACAAATCCATTTTGTGACTTATCTTGGATGCAAATTATAAACGCCATCGATCAATTAGCCTTACAAATCATTAATCTCAGAACTCTCTTGAGAGTTTTGCAAAATACTTCGCAATTTTGCTTATAAAAAATTTCTAGAGGAATAATGTCCTCAGCTGGAGTTATTGGAGTGCACTTCGCTCATCGAACAACTGGATGTTGCCTCTCTTTCCGGTTATCCCAACTTTTTTACCTAAGCATGAGCATTCATTCATGTCCCTTACATTTTATTACTTTGCATGATTCGGTTTACTCATGCGGATGTTCCTTGGGAAACTTAACAATTTGGAGGTTATTGGTGGCAAATGGAGAACTAATGCAACACAAACGTGAGGAAATTTGTGGTGATGGATTTGGCTCCTCTTGGTTGCGCTCCTCATTATATGTGGAAATACAACAGTTCAAATGGCATGTGTGTGGAGGAGATAAATGAAAATTGGGAATGGAGTTCAGTTTTGCCATGAGGAACTAATAGACTGGAAACTCACCAACGCATATAAACTTTTTTGTTACTTCCGTAGCTTTTAAGGATATGACGGATTACTTTTAAACGTTCGAGATGTCCGGCTTCTTTTATATGTCACTTTAGTGAGCTTTGACAAGAAGTTGGAATTTTTCAGATTAGAAACCTGAGCAAGACCTTTTGAGAATTCTCGAGAACCATCCCACTATCATCCCGTTTCAAAATCTTAAGAATTTTCAGCTTTTTCTTACTTATCTGTTCTCTCCCATTTTTTACCCTTTTTTTTTTACTGATAATCATCAAACGCATCTGAGGGATAAGTTCATATGGAATATTAAAAACTTTTCAAAGATTAACTCTCAAGATGGACTTTGGTCTGGTGTTTTCTGTGTGGGTAATCCCAATTTCCAAATGGTATTGGTTTTCTTTCTGACTTTTATTTATTTATTTATTTAGCATGAGGATTAATCGGTTTCGTTATATCTTCCACTTTTGATTAACCCCAAAGCTTTTCACTTATTATGAAAATTCATATTTATTCAAAAGGAAAGGGGAAACTTTATGATTACTTATCCGTGTATCTACGTTCACTTGAATTGACAGAACCAGTGAACATGGCGTTCAATGTTGCGATTACAAGTCAGACAGATCCCAGTAACATCGTGACTCATGGTATGTGTATCTTACAATGCTATATATCGATATTTGTTGTTACCTGATCATCACATTCTTTTTATTACAATGCTATATATTGAAATTTCTTGTCAATGTTCAGATAAAATTTCATGTAATGTCTTGTCGAAGTACCACAGTAGTATTACTAATTGAGGTAGGAAGATAATGTTCGAGTGACCTTACTAGTTCAATACCCCTTGCCTGCTGCATGTCTTTTGACATTTATCTTGTATCATGAATCGGAGGCAAGCAAAAAAAAAAAAAAAAACAAACAAACAACAACATCCATTAGAATAACTAGGGTACAATCTAATGGGAAATGAAACTATTATATCAAAGGATCAACATTTTGAACTTGGGTTCTTCAAACCGTGTTAGTCTCTGGATCACTACATGGGCACTTGGTGACTTGCAAGGATAGATGCTGCCAATCATGTCAAATTTCTTTTGCAACCTCAAAGGACTACCATTAAAAAAATTCTTCTTGCATGGCTTAATTACCAATTCTTGAAGAAGTTGTTTTCAGCAACACCAAATACATATTCACCAGTTAGACGATAAACAGCAGATTAAACGGAAAAATGTTAGTGCTAATGTGAACTGATTTCTTATTACAAACAAGATCATGTAGTAGTTCCATTACATTGTACCACCACTATAAACTTTCTGAGTCTACAAAATCTCGAAATCCAGCAATCATTTGACAACAAGAAACTCACACAAAAAGTCTACAACACATGATCAAACTCAACAAAGAATATCTATACATCTACAAAATAATCACCGCATAACACAAATAGGACATTTATTTACTAAAAGAACTGCATGAAACTGACCCAGTATATTTTGGAGATTTGTATGAGTTGCCTCCACTAGCAAGGCTCTTTCGTCCCTTGAGGAAAGGGGTTGCTTGATGCCCAGCACCACCATTCTTGCCATCACCACCACCTGAAAACAAGTCAAAATTTCAAAAAATTAGAACAAAATTAGAAAATGCTCAACAATGTGACAATCTAATAAAGCAAGCAAAATGGTAAAAGATCTTTACCTGACTTTTGAGGAGACTCTGGTTTAGCCTTTTTGTCACCAGGGGCAGCCTTCTTGTTAGCAACTTCAGCAGGTCTTTTCCGCAGGCCTTCTTGATTACCATTAGCACTATCACTCACTCCCATTTCCTACACAATCATGCAAGAGTAGATCAGTGTTAATAAGTAATTACACCTAATATAGAATTGAACCTAACAATTGGATGTTTACCTTTACCATCTATCTTTTTGTTGCAGTTGTTGCTGCTCCAACAAAAATTCACTGAATTGTCTCAATCAGGGCACTCCCCCGGCCAGTGTCATCTTCTGAAAATCAAATGAACTTTCTTCCTCTATATTTTCTTTCACACCACCATCAGAAGTACTAGCAAACTTTTCCTCTTCAGGATCAGGAATTCAAACATCTTCGTAGCTTTTGTAAGGCATTGTTCTCCGATCTTCTACCAATATTCTGACAGCTCTTCTCTACTAGGATTTTCCAATATAGTAATGCCTGAAAGGTATACGCATAATTGTAGTTAGTTACCATCAGTTGCCATAATTGTGAAAATGATTGCTCTATCATAATCTAAGGTGCCTTTTCTGAATGGCTGAGATAAGGGATGATACAAAGATGAAAAATTATCTATGTTTTGCTAATAGGAAATAATATATGGTAGTCTATATTTAGGAGATTTGCGAGAGTTATATTAGGAAATGAATATCTTGAGAATCAAGTCTTGTGTCGTAACAACCAAGTCTTGTGATTGTATAAATAGCTTGAAGAATTAATGAGAAAGACACACCGAATTATTCTCAATGTAGTCTATTGCTTCCGCGCGTTTATGCTCTCCTCTCTCTTGCTCGATCCTTAACATGGTATCAGAGCAAGGTGAGAGGGAGAGAGGAGAGGAAGAGAAGATGTTTTCCTAAAAGAGTTTACAAAGTTACGACAAGAAGGAGAAGCCGCGTTTGAATTCATGATAAAAATCAAGTTCAGGGCATGCTATTGATGCCAAGAAAACATGGCAGACGAGATACTGTTGCCGAAAAAGAAGGAAAAAAAAATTAATCGTGGAGATGAGAATAAGACCTAGCCCGCAGTCTTATGTGGCTGCTCAGACGTGTTTCCTATTAACATGGTATCAGAGCGAGGTGAGAGGGAGAGAGGAGAGGAAGAGAAATCAGAGAGTTTGCAAGTCGTAAGAAGAAGAACCAAAGAAAGAACGAAAAAAAAAAAAAAAAAAAAAAATGGAACAAGTGTGTTGCATCTCTTCCGTTTGCGTGGGTGTACTGTTAAAGAAAAGAAGGACTTGTCGCTGGGATGGTGAAAGTCAGAGATTAGAAAACAAGATGGTTTTATTGGTTATTAATCTCTCATGGAGGTGAAATACCAGATGACGGGGAGATGGATGCAGATATCGGAAGGTCTAGGTCTGAAGATAATGATATCGTTCCTGATTCCAAGGAGAAGAAAAGACTCAAGAAGAACCCTAGTGAGGTTATTGATGAAACGATGTGTGGTCGTGTTTAAACAAGTCAAAACTTGCTGTGAAGTTAACAAGAAGACATTGTGTACTGTCGATGGAAGGACTGAAATATGGCTGCTGCCATTATTAACGATGATGAGGATCGACTGAAATCAGTCACGAAGAGGACCGAAACGTCCCTAAACTACGAAGAAGGGGACCGAAATCGTCCTAAAACTACGAAGAGGACCGCAATGTCCCTAAACTACGATGGGACCGCAATGTCCAAAAACTATGAAGGGGACCGAAATGTCCTAAAACTATGAAGATGGGACCGAGATGTCCTAAAACTATGAAGAGGACCGTAATGTCCCTAAACTAAGAAGATGGGACCGAAATGTCCCTAAACTAAAACTATGAAGATGGGACCGAGATGTCCTAAAACTATGAAGAGGACCGTAATGTCCCTAAACTACGAAGATGGGACCGAAATGTCCCTAAACTATGAAGGGACAGTAATGTCCCTAAACTACGACGAAGGGGACCGAAATGTCCTTAAACTATGAAAATGGGACCGTAACGTCCTTAAACTACGAAGGGGACCGAAATGTCCTTAAACTATGAAGATGGGACCGTAATATCCTTAAACTACAATCGGGACCGAAATGTCCAAAAACTACGATGAGGATCGAAATGGGAAGATGTTTTTTTTTTATTATTTTTTTCACAAAAGTGTTAGGAAAAGCTCAGTTTAAATTTCTTTTGTCCAAGATGGGCATTCGTGATCTACATGCTCCATCTTGAGGGAGGGTAATAGGAAATAATATATGGTAGTCTATATTTAGGAGATTTGTGAGAGTTATATTAGGAAATGAATATCTTGAGAATCAAGTCTTGTGTCGTAACAACCAAGTCTTGTGATTGTATAAATAGCTTGAAGAATTAATGAGAAAGATACGCCAAGTTATTCTCAATGTAGTCTATTGCTTCCGCGCGTTTATGCTCTCCTCTCTCTTGCTCGATCCTTAACATTTGCATTTAATATTGATCAAATACAAGTGATTGACAAATCAAATTTGATGAATCTCTAATAAATCAGAAATTAACCAATTTACTCGAACAGATCTTAAATTCAATTCAATTACTAATAAATGACCTTTAATGGAGAAATACTTGAATCTCTAATTGCCAATTGAGTATTACCTCTTCCGATTTTGTTTGATTAGTGACTGAGGATGATCAATTTAATCTCAGTTGTAGTCCTTCTTTAAGACCGACCCCTCGTTTCTACCATTTTCAGTTTACCATTATATTGATTTTCAAATTACAGCCCATTTGGGAGTTCATCCTGATCAAATGGTACTTTCCAGTGCTGCTGATGGTGCTATGCCACTAATGTATGTGATTATCAATTCATCGTGATGAATTTGTACTTTACAGTGCTGCTGATGGTGCTGATGCCACTAATATATGCGATTATCAATCTCCATTGTGAGAATACAACTTAGTTTTGAGAGGATAATTCATTATGACTGATAAATCAAAGATCTGTCGCTCTTCTATTCGATCTCTCGACCAGGGTATATGAAAAGCTTCCGAGATAAATCTAAAACTCTGATCATAAACCCCCATCTGATTATGGGCAGTGTTTCTCAACTCAGGCTATATCTATGTAAATAATTTTCTACAAAATGTTAGGGTTTGATACATTTATACAAGGAAATTTGTATGATTACTAAAATGACCCTGAACAAATGCCAATGGGACCATGGATTCAACTGCAGCCTTAGATAGACTGGTGTGCAAGCTCGGTTATGTGAGACTGGATTATGGTGCACTTGAGGAGCCAGATTCATTAATTAAAAGTCTACGCAACGGATCCACTGCACAATCATTTCAAAGGTACTACATACTAAGGAGCCATTACAAGGCAATTTACTCCCTTGTTTTTGCTCTGGATGATGCTTTTGTTAATTCATGTTGTTGTTCTCTGTCGAGGCTACTTGATCAATGCTTGTGAATATTTGGCAAGTTGTTGTGTTAAATTGTGAAAAGTCCACCTTAGTTATTGATAACTTTAGAGAAGGTAAATTCAGTGTCTCTTATTGAATACTAAACAAATTACACAAGAGCTTATATATACAAAACAATAAAGACATTAAAAGGAAAGCTGAGAATCAAAAGGAAAGCTAATATATGTTCCTAATATAGCATATTACTCTATTCTAGAATAATCTAGAACATTACGTTAACAGCCCCTCTCAAACTCACGATGGTGACTGCACTGCCTTAATCATCAAGAGTTTGTCAAGAAGAAGTCGAAACCGGGGAGTAGATAAAGACTTCGTGAAGAAATCTGCAATCTGCATTTTTGATGGCTTCCACAAAAATGTTATAGTACCATACACCAAGTGATGGCGGATGAAGTGACAGTGGACTTCGATGTGCTTAGTCCTTTCGTGGTACACAGAATTATGAGCAATATGTATCGTACTTGTATTATCACAATACAAAGGTGTTGGCTCATATATAGATACACCCATATCTCCAATTAGCCAACGGAGCCAAATAATCTCTGCGGTGGCATCTGCCATTGCTCGGTATTCGGCTTCAGATGACGACCGAGCGGGAGTAGACTGCTTTTTACTCCTCCATGAAATTAAGGAATCACCAAGAAAGACACAATAAACAGTAGTAGACTTGCGATCACTATGGTCACCAGCCCACCCATCAGAAAAACCTCGAAGTGCAAAATTGGATGAAGAAGATGGGAACAACAAACTCTGATATTGAGTTCCTCGAAGATATCTTAAAATACGCATAACAGCTGGCCAATGCAAAGTAGTAGGTGAAGAAACAAATTAAGTTTTTACCTGTAAAAATTGTATGACAAAAAGCAAAAAGGAAATATTGGTAAAATTCCAGTTTTTACTAATAATGAAGTTAGCAAAATTGGTGGAAAAATCATTAAAGATATCACTATGTAAGCAAAAGTACCATCTTTGAGATTTCTGCCAATTTTTGAGATTATAGATTGATACTAGAGTCAGTGAGTAGTCAAAAATCGGTGACTGTAACTAAAAACCGTAATTACCTATATATAGAATGATAATAATGACCAAAACTTGTTATCACTACTGCATTTTAGACTCAAATTGGAATTGTTCCAATAATCGATGCAGTTTCTTCTATTCCTCGAGTGTTGATAATAAGTTCATCGTCGCCTGTTGATTCTATAAGTATGTCGACATTTTTTTCCCCTAGTGCTTCCAGTGAAACAAAACTGTTGATATATGATACCGGTCTCCCCGGATTCATGTTGCTGTCTTCAGGGATCCATATTGTTTTAACTTTTCTTGCATTTGGGAGACTGCGGATGATCTTTTTATTCATTTGAAACAAGAATTCTCTCCGTTTTGTTAGACCAAATAACCGATACAGTGTGGTCTTGTCATTCACTATAGATTTCATACTGAGCTTTTTAATCCATCTTCGACTAGTCCTCCTGCCCTTTTTGTTCTCCTTTGAAATCCACAAGTCATAATGCCCCCAACTGGATGCGTAACGAGGGGCAGTAATGAGATACAACCAACTTCCCAGTACACACAATCTACATAATACTAATTGACCAGGAGGGTTAGGGACCGAGTGGAATTTCTCCTTCGCCAGATCAAAGGCTACAACCTTGGATGAACTACGGTGAAGCCAATGAAGAGATCCATTCCAATACACACCGACAGCACAATAACAAGGATCTTGAAAAAATTTGGTTTCTCCTGCCCTTCTCCACCCGCTGTCACTCCCAAGTGTGTATATCTCAACCAGTCCCCTTTTTGGGGGTACTTTATTGGCGAGTCGTAGATAAGAAACTCTAACAACCTTGAACTCATTAGTTAGGGGGCTGCGGCCAAATCCAAATATAATGTGAACACCCATATCGCTTTTCTTGTTGTCGATGGATATTGGTGGAAGGTTCACAAATTCTCGGGTAATGGGATTACATATGTATGAAGGTTCCCTTGGACTAATGAAAGGAGAGATTCCATCGTAATTAGCCGGGGCTGATAAGCAGATTAATCCATTACAAGAACAAACAAGTCTAAGCGTGCTTGGAATTTTGAGGTTGATCCTCCTCCTGTGGTATACCGGCTTCTGTTTGTCGCGAACCTCACGGTACTCGGCATAATAGAGTGCTTCAGCTTTTATATCAAAATCGATGAAACTCGCCAGTACAGCATCAGAACCGTCATGCTGGTGTGTTAATCCACAACCATGCTGTCGCTGTAGATGTTGATAAGCAAAGTAATTTGTATTAGCACGAAACTGTAAGAGATCTCTCCAACATCTACATACAAGTTTACAATCTAATACAGACTCAACTGGTAACCTAGAAAATATGTTCAATGCGATTTCTTGGGGGAGACGCTTTAGACGATTATGGCGGGTGTTTGGAGAATTAGGGAAGTCGGCCATCTCTTTCTTCCACTACCAAAAGGAATGTTGGACTCCTATATATATTCCCGAACTCTTTCTTTCTTCGGAAGTTTTGGGGTTGTGATAATAAAAAGACCATAATATCCTAACGTTTAAAGACCAAATTGTCCTCACATGTTAACTTGCAGTACTACTACTATCTCTCGGTTTGCATATGAGTCTGGGAACAAACAAGTTTTGTGGTTGTGCTAAGAAAAGAACCAACTTACCCTCTCATGCTTCGCGTGAGGTGCATCTTAAACGTATAATGCAAACTTTCAATTTGGCCTAAATATTCAAAAATCCACAACCAATAGATAATTAGTGATACTTATAGCTGTAGCAAAATTGTTTGTAACAACTATAATTGCCACAAGCGTATGTTACATTAATAAATGTGACAAAATCATTTAGTAACACTTATGACTGTTACAATGGACTTATAAACAAAACTTTTTATATTGGGCTCCCAACAATTTGTTGCTCTGGGCGGCCGCCTAACTCGCCTGCACCCTAAGACGGCCCTGTACACATACCCTGGTGGATATCACACAGTTGATGGATAACACAATGATTTCTCCTCTTATTGGTTTAATCTGAGCGTCAAGGTTAATGCAAAGCTTCAGTTTCAGGTGACCAAAAGCTTCTCATATGTGAATACCCTAGGTGAACCTAGAGGTATGTTGATCTACTCATACAGATTATTTATTTTTCTTATTAATTTGAGTCATTTTTGGAATATAAGTTGAGCTCACTTGTGATGAGTTTTACAGGTTTCCCATTGAAGTGGAGAGAGAGAGTGAAGCCATCGGTGTTGAACAAACAAAAAATCTCAGAGATATGATTAGATTACAAATGGAATGTAATTTTTGTTTCTATAGGAAGCATTCACATACCCTAGTGGAGATCACACAATTGATGGATAGCACAATGATTTGTCTTCTCATGATTTTAATATACCAGTCTTTTTTTTCTCGCTTACTGAAATCTCACCAAGCGGGTAGAAAAACCCCAAGGCAATGTAAATCTTCAGTTTGTCTCAATAAAACCTGCTGATATGTGAATAACATGGTGCACCTAGAGGTATGTTGTGTACCAATACAGATTTATTTATTTTTTCTTATCAGGAGACACTTTTTGAATTTTAGTTGAGCTCACTTGTGATGAATTTTACAGGTTTTCCGTTGAATTTGATCCAGAACTGCTAGAAAGTGATTGATAGATCTAGTGGAATTGGTCTCTGTTATGGTATTAAATTTCTGAATATTGTAAATTAGATCTTGCAAAATGATTTATGGTATGTTTATGAGGAAATGTCTCTCTAAAAATTCACTGATAATGAGAATGATATCGTTGAACATTAGTATTTATCTTTTAGATTCACTGATAATAAGAATGAAAATCAACCACAAGATTTTCATTCGTGCACAAATTTCAGCCTTTTCAGAGGTCATACTAACCATTTAGGATAACACAATTAGTAATGACCATGTTGCATTGTTGATGAACTTCTATGTTTCGACTGCATAATATGTACTAAAACCATACGAAAGCCAGAAAGTATTACAAACATGTTCAAAGTTGCAATTTTTTTTCAAAATCCACTACACTTACTAATCAACTATACCAGCTTAGCCAACAATGTCATGAACATACCAAATATCATGCGATGAGTCTTTCCTAATAGTCCTTCCAATAACTAGTTTTTAAGACAATTCTAATTTTAGAGAAAATTAAGGAAATTAAGAGAACTAATCATTAAAAGTGGTCCTCATGACACTTGTCAATAAAAGAAGTGAAGTGAAATGGTCCCCATGACACTTGTCAGCAAAAGAAGTAAAATGAAATGGTCCACATGACACTTGTCATCAAAAGTTGTTAACACAAAAGTGGTCTATTAATGTTGCTTTTTAGTTGGTCTATTAATGTTGATTCCATTAAGCATATCAAAATTGATGAGTTTGTTTTTGATTCGGTAAATTTGCTTTAGAGAGTAGTCCTATGTATCTTTGGCACTCTTTCTTTCTTTTTAGGGATATTTTGACTTTGGGTCACATAAAAGTGACCAGAGTTGCATTTGGGTCACGAGAAAATTTTAATTAGAGTTTGGGTCACATGACCATGGTCGACCGTTTTGACAATTATCTATTTATTTATTTTTCAGAATTAATTTCAATATATTTAACACTGTTAGTTGCGGTTAACATGTGTCATCCCACCTCCCTCGCCTCCACCTCTAGCTCCGTCTCCCTTTTTTCGACGAAGATGTACTCTTCCGGTATAGATGAACATAAAAGCACCAAACCCAAGTTGAATAGAGAAATCAATCTACACCGTCTACATTTCTGAATTCATAATAGTTATTCTTCTTCCACGGATTGCAAACCAAATCAATTGTAAATCTCCTCAAACATCCATTCTTCTAACTCCTTCCCTGCAGATATGATTACAAGCATAACCCAACAATCCAAAAATGTCAAAACTCAAAATCAATACCATTTACTGCCCACTATCAATGGCAGCACCAGAATCTTACTCAATTAGTTTCTCGGCAATACTTAACTCACATCTCTGCCTAATCTGAATTTAATTGAAACCCATTCTGCAGTACTCTTCTTAACTCTGATAATCACTTCAAACCCTTTGGTAAAATACCATTGAAACCATGACTAGAGCAGAAAGAGAAGGGACAAAACTTATTGTGACAAAGGCATGACCCGTGGTTCAGCCATTATTTCGAAGAAACTAATTGTTAAACACAAACTGGTGTTGTTGTTGAAAGTTGAAGAAACATTTTTTTGTAGCTCTATAATTCCTACAACTTCTAATTCACAGTAAACCCAAGTTCCTAAACATCAACACACTCCAAATTACTTCATATTACATCCATCCATCATCAATGTCTATCGGCAAAAACAACCACCCAAAACCTTTACCAATCTTCATTACAAGCTCCGTATAAAAATTGACAAAATATTTTATTCATAAGATTCTAATACATCAACCGAAAACCTCAATTTCAAGTTTCAGATCGTTAATTGAACAACCCTAATCTATTCCGAGGTTTTTTCAGAGATTGGAAAAAATGACGAAAAGTTCTTACCTTCATATAAAAATCATGATTTGTATCTGCATGAATCTGATTGAAGAAGAGAGAATTCTATAACCATTTTGGATTTTGCGAAATTTGGAGTTTTTGATATGCAATATTTGGATTTTATCTACCAAATCATTCGTAGACGATGGAGGCGATGAAAGAGAGAGAGAACTCAGAGAATTAAAGTAGCAGGAGAAATGAAGGCAAACGAATTGGATGTTCAGAGATAAGAAATCCTAAAACATATTGGAATCACAACCCTTAATTTGTGGCAACTTTTCCACTGTACACGTGTCAAATAGAAGGTACAATGGCCATGTTAGTAAATAAATTGAAATCTGATATTAATTTGGCCATTTAAGTATTTAACTGACTTTGTTAATTGTCAACGCAGTCAACAACGGTCCTATGACCCAAACTCTAATTAAAATTTTGTCAAGACCCAAACGCAACTCTGGTCACTTTTATGTGACCCAATTTCGGCAATACAATCTTTGCCCTTTTCAAAAAAAAAAGAAAAGTATTTATCTTTTAAAATTGGATTACATTACAGCAAATATGATAAATATTTTCTTTTGCAAAGCTTATTTCTCAAGAATCTGTCCAAGATTCCCCAAGGCTGTAATATTTCCCGAATTGCAGCTTAAGATAGCTTACGAATTCAACAGAAACTAAAAACAAGTCTAATTTCTTGTGGTGAGTTGCTACTTCCAGTCTTTAAGTATCTCAAGTTTTTAATCGAGAGAAAAATTGTGAATCCTTTTGAATCCATTCTTTCACACAACCGAGTTAAAATGACCTTACAATACGTTGCCTGCATAAGTCCTAGTATATCTTGTATCAACTTATAGATGGATGCAAATACAGATATGAAAATCAGATTTTTGCTAAACAACCTCATAATTATGATTTGGTAGTATTTCTTTGCTGATAACACCAGAACCCAAAGTTCTTGCACAATAATTTCAAAAGGTACTACCTACTATGGAGCCATTAGAAGGCACTATGAAATGTTCACAAGAATCACAACATCAAATTCATCAAACTTCACTTGTTCACCTTTCAAATGTGATGTCTACCTTCTTGAAACATCTTAAGATACACCTAACAGAAGATGAAACTATTATATCAAAGGATCAACATTTTGAACTTGGGTTCTTCAAACAATATAAGTCTCTTGATCACAGCACAGGCATTTGGTACAAATAAATAAATGCCTCAGCTGAGACAGTGGTTTGGGGTGCATCTCTTCTTTATCCATCTAGCTACTCCAAAGTTAACAATTTAGATGGAAACTTTAGTTGTACTCAATAACTTATCTGTAAAAACCAATTTGGTTTACTAATTTAGCCTCTGAAATCTGAATCCAACTCATCTCGAATTGGTAGATCCCACGTTGTCACTCTTGCAACACTTTTAACACAATCTGCAATAATAAAACAGAACCTAATATGCCTTCTCTAGATGCTAACTACCCTTGGGAGGTCAGGAATATGCACTGTATGATAGCTACACTTGGGAGGTCAAGGACAGATGTTGCCAATCATGTCAATTTTGTTTTGCAACCTCGAACAACTACTATACCATTAGAAGAAGAAAAAAAATGAAAAAATACTTGTTCTTCTTGCATCTAGCCTAAACACCAATACTTGAAGAAGTTGTTCTCATCTCATCTAGAGAAAATGCATATTCATATTCAGATGATGAATACTACTAGCAGATTAAACAAAGAAATGTTAATTACATTGTAGTATTGTACCACCACTATTGAAATTCTCTACTAAATCTCTGAATCCAGCAAGCATTTGGCAACACGAATCTCACATTTAAAGTTACAATTTCATGTTATACTACTTTATTCTACTACCCAAAATTTTTAAAACAATAAGGAAATTAAGCAGCAACACTATTTCCCATAAACATCTAGTGACCCAGATGCACAAGTACGCCACCAATGATACTTCATTTAAGGTGTATGCTCTTGAGTGTTGCACGTCCACACAAGAAAGAGAAGATTAGTCCACCAAATTCTTTGGGTTTCAGTGGAAGTCATGAAAATAGTGAATGAGAGGAAAAATCATTGTGCAGAAAATGGTTTTATTGTATTTGAATGTGAGGAGGATTCTCATAAAAAAACTATAAGATCTCCTTCGTAACACACATTTCTATTATCATCTTGCATAGAAGAGAAGAATTTCAGTTTCAGAGTAGATCTACTGAGTGAGGGAGAGAGGTGGCGGCCGCAATCTTTTGTTAAACCCTGAGATAAAGATGTCCCCCCCAAGTTTATATAGTGGGTGGAGGTCATCTCTCTAAACCCTAATACCTGATATGATCAAGCCCATAGGCCCGTTTCGAGTATTAGCCCCAAGTTTACCTCGTTTGTTTCGATTTTTTTGGAAGTCAGATTGTTTGACTTTTGTTTTTGACATGTCTAACTCAAGGTTTGATTCATCTAATATACATGATTTTTTGATTAGATTACAAATGGAATTTGATTTTGGGATGGATAGCACAATGATTTCTCCTCTCAAAATTTTAATATGTTGGTTCCATTAGGCAGGAACAAAACCCCAAGGTTAATGTAAAGCTTCATTTTAAGGTCACTAAATCCTTCCTGATTTATTTATTTTCTTATTGAATGAATTTAACTTGTGATGAATTTTACAGGTTTCCCATTGAATTTGATCTAGAACTGCGAGTAAGTGACCAATAGATCCAGTGGAATTGCTAGCTGTTTATGTTAAGGGTATTAAATCCAATGATGATATTGTACAACAGGATGCTCACTGTCTCACTGTTTTACATTATTAGGTATTAAATCTATGGCTATTGTAATTTAAGATCTTCCATAAGGAATCTCTACCAAATTCACTGATAATGAGAATGATATTGCTTAATATTAGGATTTATGTTTTAAATTGGATTACATTACAGCAAATATGATAAATATTTTCTTTTGCAAAGCTCATTTCTCAAGAATCTGTCCAAGATTCCCCAAGGCTGTAATATACCGAATTGGAGCTTAAGATAGCTTACGAATTCAACAGAAACTAAAAACAAGTCTAATTTCTTGTGGTGAGTTGCTACTTACAGTTTTTAAGTATCTCAAGTTTTTAATCGAGAGAAAAATTGTGAATAACTTGACCAAAATTTGTTAAGGCAAATTATAACTTGTTTTGTTTCCAAATATCTTCCGCACCAAATACAATACGCATGTAATGTAAGTGTCTAAAGTCTAGGCTCTTAGTTTTCGAATCTCTCAATGGAAAATGAATGCAATGAAGTATCAAAACTGAAGATTTAATCTTTTGTGTTTAATTGGTTGAAATGTTTATTCCATAATAATAACTAGATTTTGTGCCCGTACTACGCACCGGGGGACAGCAAAACCATCCACCATCATTTGGTCCATTCTGCTATGCATTGGGCATCTTTTTCTTTTAACCATATTTTTGATTTGGTAAAGATCGGCTTTGGCTTCACCTCGCCTCACCCCATCCCGATTTGATTTAGTGTGGCTCGGTTTCGCCTCTCCCCGATTTGAGACGAACAGATGATAATAACCATATTTGATTTGGTATATTTTGGTGTGGCGTGCATTTTTGATTTGGTATGGCTTGGCTCTGCCTCGCCCCGTCGCGTAGGATTTTTGATTGGGTTTCCTATGTATCATAATTTTTATTTATTTTTTTAACCATATTTTTGGTTTGGTCTCATGTGGCTTTGCCTCACCCCGTTGTGCATTTTTGATTTGGTGCCACGGAGGTTCGTCCGTCCTGTCAAGATGCATTTTTGATTTGGAGGGAAAACAAGAAGATCATGGTTCTATATCATTTTCTACTCTACAGAATTCAGATCCCGGTACACAATTAGACGATGCAAGCGAAATCCAAGAGATTTTTGTACCTTAAAACAGCAGCAGAACATCAGTGTGATAGTTCCCGTTATTCTCGATGGCTAGAAAAATCCTAATCAAGACAAAGAGATTTGGAGTCAGCAGAATTCCACTTTCACTTCATACATAGATCGATGCATACAAGGAACGAGAAATGTTTGTGAAAGTTTAATGGACCTATATTGGGATATATCTACAAGAGACAGGACACATTTTTCTACACCACAAGTCAAAGAGACGTTAAGTTCCCCGCGAATGTTAAGAAACTACCAACCATACCCCGGATCCGGCCACAATAAGTTGTACCCAGCGGGGGCGAATGGTTCATAACGTTAAACGGACAATGGGGGCGGTTAGAGGTTTTAAATTAATTTCTTAACCCCACAACACGTTGGAGATTAAGAGAGGGCGATGTTTGTACCATAATATTTGGGTACCAATATGGGCTAACTTCAAAACTATTAACGGAAAATGTATGTCGGCCCAAGCCTGGCAGCCTGTATATATTGGTCCAGTTTGCTGACCCATGCCCAGCAGACCGTTTCTACCGGCCTATTCCTAAACCCTAGAAGAAAGTTCTATAATATTCCAGTTTATGAACGTATAAAGACAGGGGTCTAAACCCTAAAGGGAGGAGGTGAGGTTTTGGATACCCAGAGAAAACTATTATAATTCTTATTAATAAAATACCTCTCCTCAAGGGGATTCATCCGTGGATGTAGGCACAATTCGCCGAACCACGTTAAATCTTTGTTTCTTTTATTGTTCTTCAATTCGTTTCCTAACCCTAACAACACATCAAATTATCGATTCGATCCTGTTTCGTGCCAAAAAGTAATTTTTGGTACAAACACTAACTAAAATAATTCCAAATAACAACATTTGATTAAGAGGAGAAATCTTTGTGCTTGATGTTGTCGTGTAATTTGGCCGCCGTAGTTTCATTCTAATCTCAAAGAAGAAAAAGATGAAGAGCTGTATTTAAAGGATCAAAAAATGTCAACTTCCATATTTTTTGTTTATTAGCTCATACGTTACTTAGGATTGCTGACGTCGTTAAACTTCAAGGACGGCTGTGATTGTAGTTAGATATACGTGGATGAAGTTTAAAGGGTTTGGAGTTGGATTCAGTTTACAAACTTTGTCTAACAGCTAACTGAGTCAACCAATGACCGAAATTGACCGGCGATGGACAGTTATATCTCATCTGGATATATGAACGTGCATAAGAATCAACGCTAAGATAATCACTAGACCAAAAGGGACGTTTGGTGGACAAATATGGACCGATTATTTAAGAATCTGGATCTCTAGATATATCAACGGTGTTGCTAAAATCCTCCAAGAGTCATTCTAGAAGTCTCTAGAATAGCCTAACCCTACCTATTGGAATGGCATTTTAGAGAAAGCGTACGTGGAGAACAACCCGGGATTTTCAATGGAGAAATATATAGGGGACCTTTCAGAACATAATCCAAGTTCAATATCATCAAATTTGATGTGCTGGGGTGCATAGCAAAGAAAACCGACTAAGCAGAGCTTTCTAGAGAGTTCTAGCTCGCTCAAAAATATCTTACCCTGAAGTTTCTGGATCTCTAATATATATTTCATTTTCTTTTCAAGATACTTACCCTAATAAAACCATTTCTCCGTAAAAACAACAGAGCAAAGGCAAGAACAAGAAGTAGATCTGTACCTCCACCACCATCATCACCAATTCCTCCTTCACCATCACCGGATACAATGGAGCCTATGCATTCGGGAATAATGATGAATGTCAAAGGAAATCACAAGTGCATATGTAGGTTTATGGATTTGAAAAAATTGAAAGAACAGGAAGAAGTCTGTTCGGAGGTGTTCTCTGTTGGCACTTCGAAGTGGTAATTTCTTTTCTTTTTTCACTGTTTTTCTTTTTTTTTTTTTTTTTGTTTCCTACAAGTTTCTTAAGTTTCTTTTTGCTACTAATTGTATTCTTATCTGTCGATCTAGAAATTTTGTCTACTAATTTTATAATTTTGGTCGATTATTTTTCAGGAAAGTCTGTATTTTTCCAAATGGTGAAATTGATGACGTCAAGGGTTACCTTTCAGTGTTTTTGGCTTTAGTTGACTGTCCGGAAATTCCAATCAGTACTGGGTTTTCCATTTCTGTTGTCAGTCAAGCCGATTTTGAAAATGATATACCAGATCCACATGTCTCCCTAAAAAAAGGTGCGGCTGTAAATATTGTAATTTATATCCTCTTATTTCAATTTAGGGTTATAAATATACAATTTCAATAAATTTTTCTTACCAGATTTCATTTTCATTTTTTTTTATTATGCAGGGATGTATCATGTATTCAAAGATAATAATAAGGAAAGAGTTGGTTGGGAGAACTTCATTACTCATGCGAAACTTAAAGACCCTGCTAACTCGTTCTATGTGGATGATTCTATTGATCTCCAAGTGGAGTTCCATTGCTGCTGGCCGATTGCCGTTAATGAGGAAGAAGCCCAAGGTTATGATGATGAAGAAGGTGATGCTATGGGTGATGATGGTGAAGATGATGATACAGGGAAAGTGTGAAGAATGTTTTGTTTAGACTTTTTGAATGAAATCAGAGTTCCAAAGCGTTGTTAGAATTTGTTTAGGGCTTTGAAAAGCGTACTCAATATCCCATTAATTTACTTTCAATTCTCCCTTTTTGATTGTATTGCATCATCATCAGTTTTGATTTCATATTTGTTTAAAACTGAAATTTTCATTTTGTTGCTTGAAATCTTCAAGGGTAGGGACGGTTTGACATGGTTTGTATAAAGAGACACGTCTTTCGCAATCTCAAATGAAAATTTGCATCTCTAGTGTTGGATACTGGTTCTCTGTCATTTGCATTGTACAAGGGTTTCTAAAAACATAATTCTCATTATAGAATTTTAATTTTTTGAGAGGAAATTTTTAATTTTTTGAGAGGAAAAATCAATATGTTAAAGAAATTGTGGTCATTGCTATAGATGCTTCTATGAATGTTTTTATAGAGATCTGCCTTTGTTGTTTAGGGTTAGGTTATGTTATCTTCTCTTTGTTTATTGGGCTGAACCGGGAATTGGGGATAACTACGTATAAGGCTTTGAGATGTTCCCGTGCCAGTTTAGTTTTAGGGTTAAATCTGGATCGTTACTTTTTTTTTTTTTTGTTTGATGCATTATCTAATGGTTGTTTGGCATCTTATCGCTGAGTCTTTTTTGTTTCGTAGATAGGCTTACATTGTGTGTTGGAAACCGATCTACCTGTTTGCCGTTTTCGACCATGAGCCATTGGTCGGCAAAAAGACATAAGCAGACCCCCACGACATGGTGCTTCATAATTCTGTTCCATTTATCACCAATACAATGTCATTTAGTTTAATGTCTCTTGGATTCTTGGTTATGATTTTCTATGAACCATAGCGGATAAGTAGGGCCTTTGGGAGAAGGCTTCCTTTACTCCCAAAAACAATAATCAGTTGTTCTAAACTCTTAATTTGGTGTAATAACTTCACCATGTCCTTAATTTGCGGCTAGCTAGTTTCCTGTTGGGATGAATCATTTTGCGCAACATTTAACTGCTTATCAATTTACCTTATATGATTCAACAACTTTGCTTTTTAAGGCCATTAAAAGAGTAAGGGTGTTCTTGATATGGTAATGCATTACTTGTGAACTTTAATCACTCTTTTAACTTCCATTGACTCTTTTAAGTTGACTTGCTAGTGTTAAAATCCTTACCTCATTTTGTGAATTTGGCATAACTTCAACGATTTAATTACTTGAATTTTTATCCGATAAAATTTGGCATCGAAATTTGATTTTCCAAGTCCTACTAAGAAATTTGGCCCAAAATCTGTTCACGAGCCAAAATTTTCCATCCATCTACTTGAGAAGAAATCCACACGTCAAATCCTTCCACATCTATCCGAAAAGAATCAGAGCCGTATATATTTCCTCGGTTAATAGTTAGTCGTAAAATACTTTAACCGGTTAATTTTGGAAGTGATTACAATCTGAACGATCACTGTTTAGCCCTTAAAGTGAACGGGCAAGATCTCAAGACCTATAAGAGGAATAGTGTATAGTAGTACAAGAAAAACAATCCAAACCCTAACCCTAAAATATCATCAACAGATTTCCTCTTTAGCCCTTAAAGTGAACGGGCAGATTCCAAAACCTTATAAGAAGCAGTAGTTATCCACCATATCTATTTCATTTCGAAGAGTAAGAGACGAAACCCTAACCCGAAACAACAACGGCGGCTCCCTACGAGAATCATAGCGGCCTAATTTAGAAAGATTCATCAACAACAGTAGATCTGTACCACCACTACCATCATCATCAGTTCCTCCTTCACAATCATTAGTTACCATGTCTTCAACAGCAGTTATAGATATGAAAGGAGCTTATAAGGGCATATGGAGATTTTACTTAACAAACTCGAATTCCTTAACAAACTTGAATCAAGCTGAAATCTGTTCGGAGGTGTTCTCTACTGGTACTTCAAAATGGTATTGATGTTTTTTTTTTTCCTTTTTTTTTTTTTTTTTTTTTTTTTGATTTTTGATTTCTTTCTTGATTTTTTTATACGAATAAGGTAGTTAAGTTTTTTATTGGTACTAATTTTGTGACAAATTTTTGATATTTTTAGGAAATTATGTGTATATCCGAATGGAGAAAATGTTGGTGTTGAAGGCTACTGTCACTATTCTTGGCTTGATTGACACACCAGAAGATGTCACTACTAGGTTTTCAATGTCTATAATCAGTCAAACTGATTTTGAAAATGATATTCCAAACCCAAACTTGTACCTGAGACAAGGTATCTTTGTTATTATTATATATTTGGATATTCCTTGTATATGAATTCTAGGTTTATCTACAATTACAATTAAATTTTTTATCATATTTTAATGTTCTTTTTCGTTTTACAGAAATGGACCATGTATTCAAAAAAGATAGTCAGGAGAAAGTGGGTTGGTTCACTTTTATGACTCATGCACAACTTAAAGATCCTGCATTTTTGTTTTATGTGGAGCGTGCAATTGAAGTAGAAGTAGAGATTGATTGTACCTGGCCCGCTAATGGTGAAGAAGGAGATGATAGTTTGGATGCTGATAATGATGAGGAAGAAGATAAAGATGCTGATGATGATGAAGAAGAAGGAGATGATAGTTTGGATGCTAATAATGGTGAGGAAGAAGATACAGATGCTGATGACGATGAAGGAGGGGATGATATAGATATTGATAGTGAAGATGATTAAGGGAATGATATATCAAGGGGTAATGTAATTGTTATTGAATTACTTTTGGATGTATTAATTGGAAACAATGCTAATTATTTATGCTGATGCAATGGGGGAAACTAGATAAATAGAAGACTGTCTTGTTTAGATGTTACTATAACATTTGCATCAAGAATGTCTTGTTTAGATGTTACTATAACATTTACATCAAGAATGTCTTGTTTGGATCTAATTGTAAGACTTACATTTCTTGAAATGAAATTACACTTCCAATGTTAAGAGGTATGAAAGGCGTACTCAATACCAGATTTCTAATATGAATTTACGTTCAATTCTCCTCTGGTAGCCCCTTTCAGTTCTGATTTCAAATTTGTTTAAAACTGAAATTTTCATTTTGTTGCTTGAAATCTTCAAGTGTATAGAGGGACAGTTTGACATGGTTAGTATACGAGAGACATGTCTTTGTGAGTTTCAGATGAAAATTTGATTCGAAAGATCGTCAGTTAGACAGGTTTAATATGGTATACAAGGAAAGCAAACCAAAATTATTTTTAAAATGGATGAAACCGGTGATTGTTGCGGCGAGTTCTCGAATAAAAGGCAAAACTAACCGTTGACAAGGATTGCAATCCGCGGATGCTTGTTGTTATGCAGTTGCGGTGAAAGGACTAATAATATGCAACTGTAGTTCCACATATGATTAGAATAATTAGCAAATATGATGTCATTGGGTAAAAATAATTAACAGAATGCTGATCAATTTCTACACTTTTGGTTACATTGGTCAACGGAAAACTTGGTGATGCATCAGAAAGTCCCACACTATAGCAGGACTAAGTGAGTAGCAGAAAATGCATATTCATATTCAGATGATGAATACTACTAGCAGATTAAACGAAGAAATGTTAATTACATTGTAGTATTGTACCACAACTATTGAAATTCTCTACTAAAACCTCTGAATCCAGCAAGCATTTGGCAACACGAATCTCACATTGAAAGTTACAATTTCATGTTATACTACT
>JAJJWW010015708.1:0-49418 GCA_023531295.1 Papaver armeniacum
CCATAAATATCGAGCATACTGCAGATCGCTGAAATCGCAAGATTGTGTGGAAATCCACCAAATGCTCGGCATTAGCAATTACTGCTGATACTCGCATGTTTTGGGACAGCGACACGACCGAACATATGCCTGCTTTAAAATACGAGAATCACTTCTAAAGTCCTGGGAGAGACGCTTCACATTCAATTGTACTCATGTGTGCAAGCTGCAACCTAAGACAGAACACTCCACTTCATGAATATCGACAGCAGGTTTGTAAATCCCAAGATAGAGTTCGACTCCACCTGCTGTCAAGAGGTGGGCTCGATTTTCAGACGCAAACCTGCATGGGGATGAGCCAGCTTATGTCAGATAAATCGGCATGGTATTAGTCCAAGATCCAATGCCGCTTGATTGGACTGTCAGCTTGCCTGATTATAAGGACACCTAAATTATGGCTACGAATTCCAGTAAACACTGTAGTCGAGTTCAAAAACATTGTTTTCGAGCAGTTACGAGCGTTTGATCATCTGCGATAAACGCCGCGTCGCTCTTCTGTTGTCGATTCTTTGTTCATGTGTTTGTTGAGCAAAAGTTTTGGTTCTCGATTTTGCTTTTTCGATTTGGTTCTTGGAGGCATGGTTATGTTATGTTAATCGACGAAGAAATTTTTGATTCAACGATTAATCGTCGATGAAGAATGAACGATGGAGAAGATGAATTTTTTTTTTTTCGAAACAAGCTATGCCGGTTCGGAATTGAATTGGGGGATATATGATTTTGGTTATTTGATTTTATGTTTTAGTTGAAAGGGTATAACAGTCTTTTCATAATATTTTTAATTAATCTAAGGGTGTTTTAGTATTTTCGCCTCAAAAACACCCTAATGTACCCACCTATGGTTGGGGAAGTAATTCATATCCCCCAATTAGATTATATATCCCCCAATTGCGCGTTTCATGGAAAAGTCAAGTGTTTGTATCATAAAATTAAAAAATGATGCTACATGTGTATAAATTTCAAAACAAAAGAAGATATTGTTTATTTATACACGCCAAGGTCAAACAATTAATCAATATTAAACACATGGCACAATCAAAATGCATTTTAGAATAACACATGCCCAACTAAGGGTATAGTGATGTCATTTCAACTACAAACCTAATAAAGACCTCGTTTGGTTAATAATAGTAAAAATAAATTAGAAGTTTAAAGGAAAATGAAAAAAAACGCCATTAAATCGAAGTCGTGGGTGCGTCCCAAACGCACGAGGGCGGGACGCGCAAATTGATGCGTCTTGACACACGTCGTGTCGGCGTCCTGGACGCCCGTCTGTTGGAGAGCGGACTGACTCAAAAAATGGAGCGTCGCGTGTAAATCCAATTCGACATATATCGGGAGATAATCCTGTGAAATCTCCTGAATAGAGAGAAACTTGGGTGGGCCCAGCGTGGAGTTTTGCAACGGAAATGAATTATCTCTCATGTGCCATCAAACGAGGGGAATGTGTGAGAGAGGGATGAGACCCACACTTAACCTATCCCTACAAACCGCCAAACCATAATGGGATGGGATGTCCTTTTTCCTTGTCAGGACACACCGGGATGGTCCCGCGGTGAGTGTATCATTACTGGTTTTGCAAAGGGTAGTTTTTGTGGTGGGTTCCACCCCATTTTTCTCCACACACGGTTTATTTCCCAGGATATTTTAATTATTGTTTTTGGTCAGGATGAGGACAATAGTTCGGATCAAAATGTTTAGTATTGACTCGGAGTACAAAATGTTCGGGAATGATGCAGCTTTGGGGCCACTAGGCCCATTTCTGACCACGAAGTACATTTTTGATTTGGATCCAAATTTCAGGTAATAGTGGATTATGTCGCCTGAAACAAAAAACTAATGCATATCTTGCTTTGTGGGTGATGAAAATGAAAATGTTTTTGGGTTAAATGGAGATCTTGAGTTGCAGGGCAAATTTTTTTGGGAAAGAAGAAAAAAGTACTTGCATGGCAATTGGCAAATTTTGGCAATGCTAAAGATTTTGAGGCAGGGGCACCCCGTTTTGGGTCACCAAGAAAATTTAAAAGTATATTTTAGCCGGCTTTGTGTAACGTTTAGATTATGTGTAGATTTTGGATCAGTAGCCAGTCGCCAATTTTTTATTAAAAAGGTTTGATCAAAGAAAGTTTTTATACGGATCGCCATGCAGAGTTTGGGTGACCAGGCAAATATTTAGGCAGTGTGCAATTTTGTTGCGGTAGAATATTTTGGGGCACATGGTAGTGATGTACCAGTAAACAAGATGGAAAAACATAAGAAAATTATTTCATTACCAGCACTCTAATAGTTATTATTACATCATGCCTCGTACGAGCAAGCTGAACCAAGCTGCAGCCTTATGAGGATCAGATTTATTACTACTAAGTACTAACGCCGTACCTAAACCCCTGCAAAATGAACTAAATCATGCGCAATATATATGCTTAAGCAGAAGCCCTAACCTGAGATCTAGATCCTGGGGTAAGAATCATTGTCTCGTCTTGTCTGTTTACTTCAACCTCTGTGCTTCTTCTCTTGAGATCTGATAAGCATTCATCAACACATCTACGGGCATTGCTCTTAGTACTGAAGTCTTACCGACCAAATGGACTTGCCCATAGCATTGTCGTTGGTCTTGAATGATACCCATTCAAATCCTTCGTTTCCAGCTTGTTTAACCACGGCGAAGTTTTGAGGAACGACCAAAATCTGGCCTTGGTTGAGTTGTCCGTCGAAGACTTGGCGACCTTGGTTACCTACAATTTGACACCTGCAGCTTCCTCTGGTGACGTAGATCACGCTGTGGGCGTTAGAGTGCCAGTGTGGTGCATGTAGAGCGTTCTGCAATCATAGCATCATGCATCATGTGAGATAAAAGTTTTCTAAACTGGATAGTAAAATCTTCCATCGTTAAGGATATCTTTTTAATGATGTTCTTACCTGGTAAAGAACTCTCTCTCGGCACTCATTTGAAGGAAGTTAAGGATGGGTAATTTCTGACTGTTATAGTGATTCTTCCACCTTTTCTGAGTAAATATCTGCCCGTGTTGGATTGGCTATGTTCTGCTTAAGTCTCATGCTGCAAATAGTTTCCTCCTAACCCATTTGCGGTCCTGTAACGTTGTTCTTGTTCCTCTTCTTCTTCTCCTTGTTGTGGTCTGATAGCTCAAGCCCACCTTCAACAAAGACAATGTTACCTCTTTGGTCATTTTGTCCTTGTAGTTTCCTTGCTGTCTCGGTGCTCACTCCGAAAGCCTCAGCCAAAGCCGACATTGATGCCATTGAAGATGTTGTTTTCGGGGATATCTTGTTGTCGGCCTCTTACTTGTTGACGTTGTTGTTGTCGTTGTTGGTATGAGGTAGTTTGCGTTTGCTGGCTTCCTGCCACTGAAATCTCTGCGCAGCATATATATATAGTAGTTAAGTATCCATATGCGTGCATGCGTATCTGATTTGCCCTATGGCATAATTAATTAGTAAAAACATTCAATATGATTGATCATTTCATATACCCTGAGGTTGCGATCGAGCTGGTTAGCATTACTGCTTGTATCATGGCGGAGACGGCAACAAGTGGGGTCTCACCCTCGTTGTACAACCAATGAGTTACTCCGGTAGGTAAAGCCAAGATATCTCCTTGTCTAATGCTACGGATCTTTTGATGCTGATCTCTGGCTCCCTGTTGCTGGCTTCTTCCTGCTCTTAGCTGCGCAGACTGTCGGATTGAGTGGAATGTTTCAGGACAGCCAGGGATAAGAGCTCCAGACATACCCCTACCTGCAGTGGTACATGCAGTGTTAAGTAATGCTAGAGACATTACACGAACGTGAACTTAATTAAACGTAATTTCGAACAAGCCTTCTTGAACAATGTAGACAAGTCTTGGCGCATTAACAAAAAATGGCAAGAGAAGTCCATTAGGCTGAATAATATATCCGAGTAGGGGCGACTCCAGCACATTGCTAATTGTTCGTTATTCTGATCCCAAAATTCCACAACACCAGCTTCGGACTCAACATGGGCGGTTAGGTTCTTGTGCATTTATGTTCTCGATTCTACACTGGCTTTGACCAGTAATGGCGTGACTGTTGTTGCTGCTGCTGAGTTTGCCATCCACCACCTTGTTGTTCAATCTGGACCTAAGCAACCATTCAACACAAAAGAAAGCAAAAACCAAGACAAACTAAAGATGAGGATTTCATCTTGATCACTAGCTAAGCTGAATTTGTTGAAGGGATTTCAGTAGGGAATGAGATGAGTTATTAGCAACGAGTTTAGCTGGTTTATATAAGACAGAGAAGGAATGAAATGTTTGACACATTTCATTTGTTTGAGAGATTCTTCCATTTGCACGCCATGTTGCAGATATGCATGGTTCTTTGGTGCAAAATTGTTTTCTCTGTGGGGGTTGTTGCTTGATCGGTAAAGAGAGCGTGGGTTTGGATTTTAGATTAGAGACAAAATTTATTGGTGTAACCAGATGATTCTAATAGTGATTATTTTTTCTGTGATCACCAGGAAAAGTTGTTCTGAAGAACTAAGCAAAAGTAGGTACAGGAAAAAGTTTTTTCTGTACAAAATCTTGTAATAAATGGATATTATTACCTGGTAACTGAATCCAACACCAAGAAAGACACGACCAAATATAAGAATGTAAATGTTGGCAGCGGCGGCAACAAGAGCAGTACCAGACGAAAGTAGCACCACCAAGTATGTTGTAAAAGGCGTGCGCCTTAGCTTAAGCAAAGGCCCCCAGGCGTTGGACCAGCGCCTAACAAAAAAAAAAAGGCGCCAAGGCGAGGCGTATACGACCAAAAAAAAAAAAAAACATTAATTTTTTTTGGGCGCCTTTGGCGCCTAGTGAGCGCTTAGCCTAGGCCAGGCCAGGCGATGGGCTTGGCGCCTCGCCTCGCCTAGCGCCCTTTTACAACATAGCCACCAATGAGAATCGGATTTACGCTCGTAAGCACTTGTAACTGATGAAGCACAATATGAGCCATAAGACCAGCAATGTACAAGGATGATGTAAACAAGGTCAGGTGAGCTAGCATACTATCATATTTGAAGTACTTGCTAATGTTCATCCTGCTATATACTTTCCGAAAAAAAAACTTCTTCATGTCATCTTCGACACAGAGGCCATATTCTTATAAAGAATAACTTTTAAAGAACATATATACAAAAAGTCACTAGGAAATGGAAATTATTGAAGACATAAAAAGAAAATCTATATTGTGAATAATGATTTTGTATTGTAGACATCTCGACTCGAATTCGAACACTCATCCTAGTTTCACTTAAGCAATGCAAGTAAACACTTGTGGATCCTCACAATCGACTAGCTCTTCTCCGAAGATATTTCAACGAAACAACGCTATGCATATAGGGAATTGACTGACAAAAACCTCCTCCTGCGCGAGCATACCATATTTTCTTTAAAGTTGTAGGGTGATAACAAGAGAGAACGCCATCCTGAAATAGCAGAATTTCACTCTCTGTCAGGGATAATAGTTGACAATTCTGGGTTAAGTCTGAATCCCATTTTCCGCTTAACACATTGATCCACCTATAAGAGTTAAAGTATGTCTGCTCTTCTTTTACGAGCAGCACAGTCGTTCCATGTTTTCCTTCTTGAATATAAATACATCCATCATACATTCACCTTCCTTGTAGTAACTACGACACATGTACAGATTCCCTCGAGCGACCCAAGAATAACTTTCATATGGGAATCAGATGGAATATGATGACAAGGTGGTGATGGGATTTCTTGAAATGTTTCATCTTCTAAATCGAAAGCTACAACAAAACATTTAGATTTTTTATTTATCCAGTAAAGAGCCCCATGAGCAAAAATGCCTGACTCCAGGAACTCATAGGTAGTTTTTCCTAATTCTCTCCACCCCATGCCATCACCAAGAGTGTAAACTACGACGCGTCCCTTGGAATTTCAAAGAAACAAATCTGGACAATTTTGTACACATTGGTTGAGTGACAATATCCGAATCCAGCAGACCACAATATGGAACCATCTTAGGACCAAGAATTTGTTCACCAGTGATGGGGATGATGGAGGGACAATATCGAATGCAGCACACTTGCAATATGGAACAATCTTGGGAAGACGAATTTGTTCACCAGTGATGGGATTGAGAATGTATATAAAACTACCGAGAGTGTAATCATGAGTTCTGTAAACATACCAAACCATTGCAAGAACCAACCAGGCTGAAGTCCTCACCCTAATACACATAGTCCGTATATCTGTAATTGTCTCGTAAAAATCTAGTTGTTTTTCAGTGCACTTGAAATTTAACATCTCAGAAGATTGTTTCTTTGTAGTAAAGTTTGATATCATATCTAGGCTTAAGTGCGAAAAAGTACCTGTCTTGGGTTTCCCCAAGAGATTTCGCCAGAGAGTCTGCATACTTTTCTGCATTGTAAGCTGGATTTGATTCCTTCCCTGGTCTTGGGTAATCGAGATAGTATTTCTAGTACAACATCTGAACTCAATTCTCCATCAATAAGAACGGCTGCTGCAATTTGTATATGTTCTCGCAAAGTGATTATTGTGTTGCGATTCTTGCTGTACAGCTAGGGTTTTCTCCAATAAGGTGCTCTTATTTCACCTTGACTTCTTATTATTATGGGCTTTAAATAACAATCCCATGTTTTGCGAGAGCAGCGATACTGCCTTTACGGTTTTACCCTGTGACATGTGTCAAGGGGTGAGCATGGGCCAGTTTGGACCGGTTTTCACCTCATCTGCATCCAATCCAGTTCACTAAGGATTTCAAATTCCGCATCCGCATCCAATCCAACATCCAACGGATTTGCATCCAGTGGATGCACGGATGAACGGATTGGGTGTGGATAATCCAATGGATGTGTGTTAGTTCAAATTGATAATGAAAAAATAAAATTGTTAGTTAAATTTATAGAAGAACCTACATATTGTATACATGTATCTGAATATAAAAGTGTCATGGATAACACTCCAACACCAGGATACAACACCACGACTAGCAATTTCCATCAATACATTGAACAACTCTACCTCCACGAAGTTATTGTGGACAGCGATGTGTCCATCAAAAATCTGGCTTTCTTGTGGAAGCATTGACCTAAGGCTTTTCAACCTTCGACCTACCAGAACATCCGCCGATGCAACTCCGGATTCGGACACTGCTACTATGCTCCAGTATCATGTTACTATAGAATCTTGCCTTACTATTCTAAATGTAATTTATGAAGAATCTTGGAGTATTATATGCTACACAAATAGTCCTTTAGTATTTCAATAGATTTCATGCTTCAGAAGAAAAAAGAAAAAACCCTTGAAAATTCCAAAACTATCCATATATTTTCTAGAATCCTATAAATGCCCTTAATCTACACTACACCATATCAGGAATTTTGTCACAGAGGATGTTGTCACAGTTTCTTTTTCAGTAACAGATATATTTGTAATAATTCCTGTAACAAGTATAATTGTTGAGAATTTTTATAATCGTGACAGAATTTTAAATTTAAATAATAACAATAATATCTGTGAAGGATTTTCTGTATAATAACAAATATAGATACTTCTCCCCAATAATTTTCCTACACCAAAAACCACCCCAGTTTTGCAACTCTTAGGATTTGGTTTATCACAACCATGCCCACAATTGAAAAATTTAACACTTGCATTAAATTTCTAAATACCAAAATTCATTTTATTTATCTAATTATAATAAAACATTTTACTTTTTGTGCCAAAAATAATCGAGACTAGTCAAAAGATCATTGACTTGGTGAAAACAGGACTTAGACAAAAACCAAGCTCCCTTTCTATCCATAGTCCCACAACAACACTTCTTCGTTTCTTCATCTCTGTATATCGTTCACTCCGCCATTAACCTCCTGAGAGCGCAGTAGTTTCAGTTTGAAACTAATCCATCAAGACAAAGCTTAGTTTGAATTCGATTAGATTTAGCTAGGTTTATGTTTTCTGTTACTCATCTCGATCGATTTGACCTAAATTCTGAATGACGATGAAGAAGATGGACCACAGTGATTCTTTTTATGCTAAATTTCATGCTTTTCCTTCTTCTTTGATGAGGTAAGCGATTATATGTTCTATTTTTTCTTATGAATGAATTGATAGTCAGTCCTGTTATATGAAATTTGGAAAAGATGATGACAAAAATTTGGGATTTTGTGGAAGTTAGATATCTAGACCTATATATTAGTTAGTTTTGATTGAGTTTAGAACTGGGTTTTGCTTGTTGGTGGTGTTATTTTGCGTAGATTCGAAATTGGATCTTGTTAATTAGGGATTCCAATTTGTGTTTGTACTGAACTGGAACTGAAATTTCCTTACTAGAGAGTATGTTGTTCGAGAAGGATAACTTAATTATGGAATTTACTTCACCTGGCAGGGCGAGATAAGTTTGTCTGCTTGTTTTAGAAGTAAGTCTTTGATGAAGCTTAACATCTAATAGATAATGGATGTGTTTTGGCTTTTCTTTCCTTGTTATTTTAAATCATTCAACAGGTTTTTGATACTTATCAACAATTCCCTTTTTCATATTCCATGTTATTATATGCTGCTGCTAATTACCCAATTTAAGGTTGATAAGCTCTATTAAGGTTGAGCGTCTATTCATCCTTAGACCTCTGGTCTCTAGTATCTGCACGACAAGTAGCAAGTGGTTATTCATAGAAGCTTAGGTCATTTAAATACAGGATACCACTGAAGACAAATTGAAAGCAAATGTTGTAGGGTGCCACCCTGCTTTTTAAAGAAAACATGTAAAGTATAAAGAAATTGCAAGAAAAATCAGTCCGATACACACTTGGGAGCTATTTATACACGCAACAGTATTAGAACTTCTAAGTACACTGTTTGACCTTCTATTGGTGTCATTGTCGTGCCCCTTTTCAGCTGTATACTATTCGGATTTTAATTAGATTCTAATCTATTACTTGAAAATTGTTGTGATGAAAGAGTTTTTGGTCTCAGTGAGTGGCCAGTCGGAGTTAAAGATTAGATCATTCATTTATTCGGGTGTCTTAGTATTGAAGCCTAAGCTACTACACACCAAATTGTAGGGAATGTTTAGTTTGTTTCAAGAGTATACCGCCACCTGACGTTTGAGCAAGAGTAGGGACTTGCCAATCGGTTCTTAAATCCTACGTATGCATATTTTGTCTAGTTTTAGTGTTGCAGATTACAATTAGTGTTAGAATGATAAATTTAAAATCTTACGAACCTTGACAAATTGTCAATCTAGATCAAATGACAAACACTAGTTTCAGACTCTAATTTCAGGCTGATTTTGTGAATCGGATAACGAGTGGAAAGATCAGCAGCCTCGGATGTAGATTCTCGTTATCGTTTTATTCCTTAGTTAATATGCAGTTTGCAGGAGTTGCATACTGATGGTCTGTCAGGCTGAAATATTAATAGTTTACTAGTAAACTCCCTTCGGAAATTTTATTTTATAGATGCTATGAACTTAACACCATTTTAGGTTAAATATCTTACATATTGTCTGGTTTGGTAGAGTCTATTGTTGGTTGACTTGTGATCCTATGATAGGGAAAATAAAATGATGCTTGTCAGAGCTGGAAACTGATATCTCAGCGCTACAACTCTGATTCGTAAAGCTCTGGTATCATGGAACTTATTTCGCACATGCTTTCTAGGACGCTCTAAAATACTGGTAGAATTGGAATTGTATTGATGCAGAGGAAGTACTTGAGCTTTTTCAGCTCAAATTCATCTGTTTTTCTTTTTGTTTTGTGGTTAGAACCTGGAAATTCAGTACATTTATTGCAAATAGTGAAGCTAGGGTTTTGATCTATGGAACAATGTTGTTAAATTATGAGATTAATCTGTATATACCGTACTTCAAATGCATGGAATATGCTAGTGCTTTCACTGGATTTGTGGAGAATTTTTACGCTTGTATCTGAATAACTTAAGGAGTTGTTCTCGTTTTTCCACTATACTTTTTTGGACTATAAGTCATTGGTTATTCTATAATGATGATAGTTTCCCTCAAAATGGTTGACACTGGATCTGTGTGACTTTTAAGATAGTTGATTCTTTATACTGATGATGGCTGCTTTTAGCATCTAGTCATAGTCTCTTTAGAAAGTGGAACTTAGATATTTTCAATGGTCGGAGAACTCGGGCATTGAACTTCAGCTTGTATATAGGATGACTTGTTCACTTGCACTTCCAGGATTGTTGCAACTTGCAATTAAAAGATGGAGTGGTTTTAGATGGGCATCCTGGAAGTCGGATGGAGGGCAACAAAGGAAAAGATGGAGTCATATATCCTAGTGCAGTTATCCTTCGAATGCCTCGATGAATGCATGCTTATATAATTGACCTGAATCATCACATGATATTTGCTTCTTTTTTTTTAGTGTTTATGACAGTGGGATTCTTGGGGTTTGATGTGTAGTAGTACTACAGGAGCATATTCTCATTGTTTCTCATTTTGTCGTGTGGGGTTTTGATCTTCTTTTTTTTTCTATTTCAGATGTTGAACTACAATGTACCTGGAGTTAGGGGATAAAACTCTTTAATCATATTTGGTTCAAGGAAAATCTGATGTTCAATCTTATTTAGTAAGCTTCTTAATGAGATTGGCTGAAACATATTTTTCCAGGGAAGCTGAATCGTGGCTCTCTGTGATTGATAGCTACAAGCTGTTGAAATAAGGGTTTGTCTGAGGATGAAATTTTTCTCGTGTCCCCGCTTGGCTGGTGCACTGAACGGGTATAGTTTGCAGATACCTCATGCGACAAACACTTAGTTGTTACACTAATATCGCATTTATTGCTTCATCTGAGTTTGGTAGAGCTAGGAATCTGAACTCTTCTATTGATTATTACTTGCAGCTGCGGGCATATTTTCTTGTTCTAGATGATATGATGGACAATTCTTACACATGGCGAGGTCAACCTTGTTGGTTCAGAGAATCGATGTGAATTCGACTCTTTTATGCTTCAATGTATGGCGGAAATGGACCACATAAAACACAAAAATAAAAATTATGGTATGAAATCTTTCCTTTTCCTTTTAGGGGTGTTTTTAAGAATATCGATGTGAACCGGAAAACATACCTCACAGTCCAATCTGTGTGTTTGAAAGTGTTATTTGCATTTAAATGGAGTTTTTGTTTTTTTGGCAGTTATACTTTGCTGGATTACTCTGGATTTTGAACTTTGTTCAGCATTTGAGTCACTTGCCAAGGTACTGATATACTTATTGGTCGAAATATGTTTCAGTGATTGACACAAACAAATTGAAATTAGTACAAGCTAGTTTTGAGCATGTGGTTTTTATCAAATTTTAATGCCAAGTGTCTTTTCGTACAGAATTCTTTGTATGATGAATGTTTCTTTCATAAGCCTGATCTTTGGATTCGTCCTTGTTAGATATTTCATATTTCCTGTTTTGCACTGTCGGATTTAATTGTCTGGAATATGTTTCATTTTCTCATTACAGGTGAAAACATGGGAAAAGCTTCTGAATGCCTTTTGTACTGAAAGCTGGAGCTTTAATTGAACTACAAATTCTAATATTCTTTTGTACATGAATTTTACATATTGTTTTATTTCTCTCTTCCATAAATTCTTATGCAGCGAAGCGACATCCTAGAGTTTGGAGGTTGTTGCTCTTCCAACTCTTTTTTGCGAATGCACTTATATGTTTTGATACTTGCTGACAATATTGATATTACTTGTAATCAACTCTATCAGATTCCATATATCAAGATATGTATGAGCCGTGTTGATTTTCGCAATATTATTTGATTTAATGCAATGCAGCTTTCATTACATTTTTTGCGTGTTCCAATCACGCCAAGTTTACTCATTCTTGTCTTACTTAGCATAATCGAGAGGACCCAGTGACCAGAAGCTACGTGCTTCATTCGTTTCTTAATTGTGAATTATATAAGAATAGGTGGAATTTCGGTCCAAGGGCAAAATGGTCATTTAAAAAATCAAACAGATGGCAAAATGGACATTTCACTAACTTTTTGGTAAGGGTAAAATAGCCATTTTCACAGAGTCTCAAATACTTATTGCACGTATTTTCAATAAGGGGTAAATTAGTCATTTTCACGGTTTCTGGAATATTTATTGCAGTTATTTTCAAAAAGGGGTAAAATAGTCATTTTATATAAAATATGAATACGTGGCAAAATGAACATTTAATTAACTTTCGGGCAAGGGGTAAAAAAGTCATTTTCACAGTCTCGGAATATCTATGACTTGTATTTTTTGAACCTGGGATGCTCAATTCTGATATATTTCCTCTCCAGTTCATCCGAATCAGAAACTTAGGTCTAACTCTAGTAATCTTTGAACCCGGGATGTTCAATTCAGATATATTTCTTCTCCAGTTTATCCGAACGAGAAGCTTAGGTCTAACTCTAGTAATCTTTGAACTCGGGATAATCAATTTTGATATATTTCCTCTCCAGTTCATCCGAATGAAAAATTCATGTCTAACTCTAGTAATCTTAAAACCTAGGATGTTCAATTATAATATATTTCCTATCCAGTTCATCCGAATCAGAAACTTAAGTCTAACTCTAGTAATCTTTGAAACTGGGATGTTCAATTATTATATATTTTGTTCTCCAGTTCATCCGAATGAGAAACCCAAGTTTTAACTCTTGTAATCTTTGAACTTGGATGTTCAATTATGATATATTTCCTCTGGGTTCACCGAATCGAGAAACTTTAGGTCTAACTCTAGTAATCTTTGAACCCGAGATGTTCAATTATGATATATTTCCTCTTAGTTCATCCGAATGAGAAACTTAGTCTAACTTTAGTAATCTTTGAACTGTGATGTTCAATTATGATATATTTCCTTTCCAGTTCATCCGAACGAGAAACTTAGGTCTAACTCTAGTAATCTTTGAAACTGGGATGTTCAATTCTGATATATTTCCTCTCCAGTTCATTTGAATGAGAAACTTAGGTCTAACTCTAGTAATCTTTGAACCCTGAGATGTTCAATTATGATATATTTCCTCTCCAGTTCATCCAAATGAGAAATTCATGTCTAACTCTAGTAATCTATGAACCTGGGATGTTCAAGTATGATATATTTCTCCAGTTCATCCGAATGAGAAATTAGGTCTAACTCTTAGTAATCTTGAACCTCGGGATGTTCAATTATGATATATTTCCTCTCCGCATACTATCCGAATCGAAACTTAGGTCTAACTCTAGTAATCTTTGAAACTGGATGTTCAATTATGATATATTTGGATCTAGTTCATCCGAATGAGAAACCAAGTTTTAACTCTAGTAATCTTTGAACCGCGGGATGTTTCAATCTATGATATATTTGAACCAATAGGGTTTGTTTAAGGTTTTAGTAATATATTTCCTATAAATGGATCCATTCATCCGAATGAGAAACTTTGGTCTAACTCTAGTAATCTTTGAAACTAGTGATGTTCAATTATGATATATTTCCTCTAGTTCATCCGAATGAGAAACTAGGTTTAACTCTAGTAATCTTTGAACTTGGGTTGTTCGATTATGATATATTTCCTCTCCAGTTCATCCGAAAAACTTAGGGTCTAACTCTAGTAATCTTTGAAACTGTGATGTTCAATTATAATATATTTCCTCTCAGTTCATCCGAATGAGAAATTGAGTCTAACTCTAGTAATCTATGAACCTGGGGTGTTCAATTATAATATATTTCCTATCCAGTTCATCCGAATCAGAAACTTTGGTCTAACCCTAGTAATCTTTGAAACTGGGATGTTCAATTATGATATATTTCCTCTCCAGTTCATCCTAATAAGAAAATGAGAAACTTTGGAAGGTCATGATAACTCTAGTAATCTTTGAATCTTTGGGATGTTCAATTATGATATATTTCCTCCTCCAGTTCATCGAATCGAAACTTAGGTCTAACTCTTAGTAATCTTTGAACTCGGGATGTTCAATTATGATATATTTCCTATCTAGTTCATCCTAATGAGAAACCAAGGTTTAACTCTAGTAATCTTTGAACCTAGGATGTTCAATTATGATATATTTCCTATCGAATCGAAACTTTCATCGGTAATCGGGAAATTTAGGTCTAACTCTAGTAATCTTTGAATCTTTGGGATGTTCAATTATGATATATTTCCTCTCCTAATGAGTTCATCCGAAATGATAAATCCGAATCGCAAAATTTGGTCTAACTCTAGTAATCTATGAACCACGGGATGTTCAATTATGATATATTTCCTCTCCGTTCATCAAATCGAAACTTAGGTTTAACTCTAGTAATCTTTGAACTCGGGATGTTCAATTATGATATATTTCATCTGAGAAACCAAGTTCACTTTGAACTCAATCAATTATGAAAATTCGAGGTCTTAAATCTAGTAATCTTTGAACCACAGGATGTTCAATTATGATATATTTCCTATCTAGTTCATCCGAATGAGAAACCAAGGTTTAACTCTAGTAATCTTTGAACCTGGGATGTTCAATTATGATATATTTCCTGTCCAGTTCATCCGAATCAGAAATTTAGGTCTAACTCTAGTAATCTTTGAAATTGGGATGTTCAATTATGATATATTTCCTCTCCAGATCATCCGAATGAGAAATTGAGTGTCTAACTCTAGTAATCTATGAAACTGGGATGTTCAATTATAATATATTTCCTATCCAGTTCATCCCAAATCGAAACTTTGGTCTAACTCTAGTAATCTTTGAAACTCGGGATGTTCAATTATGATATATTTCCTCTCTAGTTCATCCGAATGAGAAATCAAGGGTTTAACTCTAGTAATCTTTGAACCCTCGGATGTTCAATTATAATATATTTTCTATCGATTCATCCGAATCGAAACTTAGGTCTAACTCTAGTAATCTTTGAACCTGGGATGTTCAATTATGATATATTTCCTGTCCAGTTCATCCGAATGAGAAAATCAGGTTTACCTCTAGTAATCTTTGAACTTGGGATGTTCAATTATGATATATTTCCTGTCCAGTTCATCTGAATCAGAAACTTAGGTCTACCTCTAGTAATCTTTGAACCTGAGATGTTCAATTATGATATATTTCCTCTCCAGTTCACCGAACGAGAAACTTCAGTCTAACTCTAGTAATCTTTGAAACCGGAATGTTCAATTATGATATATTTCCTATCTAGTTCATCCTAATGAGAAATTGAGTTTAACTCTAGTAATCTTTGAACCCGGGATGTTAATTATGATATATTTCCTATCCAAGTTCATCCGAATCGTAAACTTAGGTCTAACACGGTAATCTTTGAAACTGGGATGTTTAATTATGATATATTTCCTCTCGATTCATCCGAACGAGAAACTCATGTCTAAATCTAGTAATCTTTGACCCCGAGATGTTCAAGTCCCGATATATTTCCTCTCCGGTTCATCCTAATGAGAAATTGGGTCTAACTCTTAGTAATCTTTGAACATCGGGATGTTCAATTATAATATATTTCCTATCCAGGTTCATCCGAATCGAAACTTTGGTCTAACTCTAGTAATCTTTTAAACCAGGATGTTCAATTATGATATATTTCCTCTAGTTTATCCGAATGAGAAATTAGTGTCTAACTCTAGTAATCTATGAACCTCGGGGTGTTCAATTATAATATATTTCCTATCCGTTCATCCGAATCGTAAACTTTGGTCTAACCCTAGTAATCTTTGGCGGGATGTTCAATTATGATATATTTCCTCTAGTTCTTCCGAATGAGAAACTCAGGTTTAACTCTAGTAATCTTTGAACCTGGGATGTTCAATTATGATATATTTCCTCTCCAGTTCATCCGAATCAAAAACTTAGGTCTAACTCTAGTAATCTTTGAACTTGGGATGTTCAATTATGATATATTTCCTCTCCGGTTCACCTGAATCAGAAACTTAGGTCTAACTCTTGTAATCTTTGAACCTGGGATGTTCAATTATGATATATTTCCTATCTAGTTCATCCGAATGAGAAACCAAGTTTTAACTCTAGTAATCTTTGAACCTGGGATGTTCAATTATGATATATTTCCTGTCCAGTTCATCCGAATCAGAAATTTAGGTCTAAATCTAGTAATCTTTGAACCTGGGATGTTCAATTATGATATATTTCCTATCTAGTTCATCCGAATGAGAAACCAAGGTTTAACTCTAGTAATCTTTGAACCTGGGATGTTCAATTATGATATATTTCCTGCCCAGTTCATCCGAATCAGAAATTTAGGTCTAACTCTAGTAATCTTTGAAATTGGGATGTTCAATTATGATATATTTCCTCTCCAGATCATCCGAATGAGAAATTCAGGTCTAACTCTAGTAATCTATGAACCTGGGATGTTCAATTATAATATATTTCCTATCCAGTTCATCCGAATCAAAAACTTTGGTCTAACTCTAGTAATCTTTAAAACTGGGATGTTCAATTCTGATATATTTCCTCTCCAGTTCATCCGAATGAGAAATTCAGGTCTAACTCTAGTAATCTTGAACCCGATGTTCAATTATAATATATTTTCTATCCAAGTTCATCCGAATCGAAACTTAGGTCTAACTCTAGTAATCTTTGAAACTGGGATGTTCAATTATGATATACTTCCTCTCCAGTTCATCCGAATGAGAAAATCAGGTTTAACTCTAGTAATCTTTGAACTTGGGATGTTCAATTATGATATATTTCCTCTCCAGTTCATCTGAATCAGAAACTTAGGTCTACCTCTAGTAATCTTTGAACCTGAGATGTTCAATTATGATATATTTCCTCTCCAGTTCACCGAATCAGAAACTTAGGTCTAACTCTAGTAATCTTTGAACCTGGAATGTTCAATTATGATATATTTCCTATCTAGTTCATCCGAATGAGAAACCCAGGTTTAACTCTAGTAATTTTTGAACTTGGGATGTTCAATTATGATATATTTCCGGTCCAGTTCATCCGAATCAGAAACTTAGGTCTAACTCTGGTAATCTTTGAAACTGGGATGTTTAGTTATGATATATTTCCTCTCCAGTTCATCCGAACGAGAAACTCATGTCTAACGCTAGTAATCTTTGACCCTGAGATGTTCAATTCTGATATATTTCCTCTCCAGTTCATCCTAATGAGAAATTCAGGTCTAACTCTAGTAATCTATGAACCTGGGATGTTCAATTATAATATATTTCCTATCCAGTTCATCCGAATCAGAAACTTTGGTCTAACTCTAGTAATCTTTTAAACTGGGATGTTCAATTATGATATATTTCCTCTCTAGTTCATCCGAATGAGAAATTCAGGTCTAACTCTAGTAATCTATGAACCTGGGGTGTTCAATTATAATATATTTCCTATCCAGTTCATCCGAATCAGAAACTTTGGTCTAACTCTAGTAATCTTTGAACCTGGGATGTTCAATTATGATATATTTCCACTCCAGTTCATCCGAATCAGAAACTTAGGTCTAACTCTAGTAATCTTTGAACCTGTGATGTTCAATTATGATATATTTCCTCTCCAGTTCATCCGAATGAGAAATTCAGGTCTAACTCTAGTAATCTATGAACCTGGGATGTTCAATTATAATATATTTCCTATCCAGTTCATCCGAATCAGAAACTTTGGTCTAACTCTAGTATCTTTGAAACTGTGATGTTCAATTATGATATATTTCCTCTCTAGTTCATCCGAATGAGAAATTCAGGTCTAACTCTAGTAATCTTTGAACCTGGGATGTTCAATTATGATATATTTCCTATCCGGAGCCATCCGAATAGTAAACTTAGGTCTAACCCTAGTAATCTTTGAAACGGGATGTTCAATTATGATATATTTCCTCTCCAGTTCATCCGAATGAGAAACTCAGGTTTAACTCTAGTAATCTTTGAACCTGGGATGTTCAATTATGATATATTTCCTATCTAGTTCATCCGAATGAGAAACCAAGTTTTAACTCTAGTAATCTTTGAACCTGGGATGTTCAATTATGATATATTTCCTCTCCAGTTCATCCGAATCATAAATTTAGGTCTAACTCTAGTAATCTTTGAACCTGGGATGTTCAATTATGATATATTTCCTATCTAGTTCATCCGAATGAGAAACCAAGGTTTAACTCTAGTAATCTTTGAACCTGGGATGTTCAATTATGATATATTTCCTGTCCAGTTCATCCGAATCATAAATTTAGGTCTAACTCTAGTAATCTTTGAAATTGGGATGTTCAATTATGATATATTTCCTCTCCAGATCATCTGAATGAGAAATTCAGGTCTAACTCTAGTAATCTATTAACCTGGGATGTTCAATTATAATATATTTCCTATCCAGTTCATCCGAATCAGAAATTTAGGTCTAAATCTAGTAATCTTTGAACCTGGGATGTTCAATTATGATATATTTCCTATCTAGTTCATCCGAATGAGAAACCAAGTTTTAACTCTAGTAATATTTGAACCTGGGATGTTCAATTATGATATATTTCCTGTCCAGTTCATCCGAATCAGAAATTTAGGTCTAAATCTAGTAATCTTTGAACCTGGGATGTTCAATTATGATATATTTCCTATCCAGTTCATCTGAATGAGAAACTTAGGTCTAACTCTAGTAATCTTTGAAACTGGGATGTTCAATTATGATATATTTCCTCTCCAGATCCGAATGAGAAAATAAGTTTCCTCTAGTCTTTCAACCCGGGGATGTTCTCAAATATATTTCTATCCCATCTAAGAATGAAACTTAGGTCTAACTCTAGTAATCTTTGAACTCGAGATGTTCAATTATGATATATTTCCTCTCCAGCCCATCCGAATCGAAACTTTGGTCTAACCTCTAGTAATCTTTGAACTGGAATGTTCAATTATGATATATTTCCTATCTAGTTCATCCGAATGAGAAACCCAGGTTTAACTCTAGTAATTTTTGAACCTAGGATGTTCAATTATGATATATTTCCGGTCCAATTCATCCGAATCATAAACTTAGGTCTAACTCTGGTAATCTTTGAAACTGGGATGTTTAGTTATGATATATTTCCTCTCCAGTTCATCCGAACGAGAAACTCAGGTCTAACGCTAGTAATCTTTGACCCTGAGATGTTCAATTCTGATATATTTCCTCTCCAGTTCATCCTAATGAGAAATTCAGGTCTAAATCTAGTAATCTATGAACCTGGTATGTTCAATTATAATATATTTCCTCTCTAGTTCATCCGAATCGAAACTTTGGTCTAACTCTAGTAATCTTTGAAACTCGGGATGTTCAATTATGATATATTTCCTCTCCAGTTCATCCGAATGAGAAATTGTGTCTAAATCTAGTAATCTATGAACCTCGGGATGTTCAATTATAATATATTTCCTATCCAGTTCATCCGAATCGAAAATTTGGTCTAACTCTAGTAATCTTTGAACTTGGGATGTTCAATTATGATATATTTCCTCTCCGGTTCATCTCGAATCAGAAACTTAGGTCTAACTCTAGTAATCTTTGAAACTTTGTGGGATGTTCAATTATGATATATTTCCTCTAGTTCATCCGAATGAGAAATTGTGTCTAAATCTAGTAATCTATGAACCCGGGGTGTTCAATTATAATATATTTCCTATCTAGTTCATCCACCGTAAACTTTGGTCTAACCCTAGTAATCTTTGAAACCGGGATGTTCAATTATGATATATTTCCTCCAAAGTTCATCCGAATGAGAAACTCGGGTTTAACTCTAGTAATCTTTTGAACCTGGATGTTCAATTATAATATATTTTCTATCCAGTTCATCCGAATCAGAAACTTAGGTCTAACTCTAGTAATCTTTGAAACTGGGATGTTCAATTATGATATACTTCCTCTCCAGTTCATCCGAATGAGAAAATCAGGTTTAACTCTAGTAATCTTTGAACCTGGGATGTTCAATTATGATATTTCCTCTCCAGTTCATCTGAATCAGAAACTTAGGTCTACCTCTAGTAATCTTTGAACCTGGGATGTTCAATTATGATATATTTTCACTCCAGTTCATCTGAATCAGAAACTTAGGTCTAAATCTAGTAATCTTTGAACCTGGGATGTTCAATTATGATATATTTCCTATCTAGTTCATCCGAATGAGAAACCAAGGTTTAACTCTAGTAATCTTTGAACCTGGGATGTTCAATTATGATATATTTCCTGTCCAGTTCATCCGAATCAGAAATTTAGGTCTAACTCTAGTAATCTTTGAAATCGGGATGTTCAATTATGATATATTTCTCTCTTCCGAATGAGAAACTCGAGTCTAACTCTAGTAATCTTTGACCCCGAGATGTTCAATGATATAGATTCATCCTAATGAGAAATTCAGGTCTAACTCTAGTAATCTATGAACCCGGGATGTTCAATTATAATATATTTCCTATCCAGTTCATCCGAATGAGAAACTTTGGTCAGCTTTCTAGTAATCTTTGAACCCGGGATGTTCAATTATGATATATTTTCCTCTCCAGTTCAACCGAATGAGAAACTCAGGTTTAACTCTAGTAATCTTTGAACCTGGGATGTTCAATTATGATATATTTCCTCTCCAGTTCAACTGAATCAGAAACTTAGGTCTAACTCTAGTAATCTTTGAACCTGGGATGTTCAATTATGATATATTTCCTCTCTAGTTCATCTGAATCAGAAACTTAGGTCTAACTCTAGTAATCTTTGAACCTGGGATGTTCAATTATGATATATTTCTTATCTAGTTCATCCAAATGAGAAACCAAGGTTTAACTCTAGTAATCTTTGAACCTGGGATGTTCAATTATGATATATTTTCTGTCTAGTTCATCCGAATCAGAAATTTAGGTCTAACTCTAGTAATCTTTGAAATTGGGATGTTCAATTATGATATATTTCCTCTCCAGATCATCCGAATGAGAAATTCAGGTCTAACTCTAGTAATCTATGAACCTGGGATGTTCAATTATAATATATTTCCTATCCAGTTCATCCGAATCAGAAACTTTGGTCTAACTCTAGTAATCTTTGAAACTGGGATGTTCAATTCTAATATATTTCCTCTCCAGTTCATCCGAATGAGAAATTCAGGTCTAACTATAGTAATCTTTGAACTTTGGATGTTCAATTATAATATACTTTCTATCCAGTCAATCGAAAACTTAGGTCTAACTCTAGTAATCTTTGAAACTCGGGATGTTCAATTATGACATACTTCCTCTCAGTTCATCCGAATTCTCGAGGTTTAACTCTAGTAATCTTTGAACCTCGGGATGTTCAAATGATATATTTCCTCTCTAGTTCATCCGAATCGAAACTTAGGTCTAACTCTAGTAATCTTTGAACCTGAGATGTTCAATTATGATATATTTCCTCTCCAGTTCATCCGAATCAAAATCTTAGGTCTAACTCTAGTAATCTTTGAACCTGGGATGTTCAATTATGATATATTTCCTCTCCGGTTCATCCGAATGAGAAATTGAAGGTCTAACTCTAGTAATCTATGAACACAGGATGTTCAATTATAATATATTTCTTATCTAGTTCATCCGAATCAGAAACTTTGGTCTAACTCTAGTAATCTTTGAAACTCGGGATGTTGGTCTCGATATATTTCCTCTCCAGTTCATCAAGAATGAGAAATTCAGGTCTAACTCTAGTAATCTTTGAACCTGGTTGTTCAATTTTAATATATTTTCTATCCAGTTCATCCGAATCAGAAACTTAGGTCTAACTCTAGTAATCTTTGAAACTGGGATGTTCAATTATGATATACTTCCTCTCAGTTCATCGAATAATCTTTGAAAATCAATTAGGTTTAACTCTAGTAATCTTTGAACCTGGGATGTTCAATTATGATATTTCCTCTCCAGTTCATCTGAATCAGAAACTTAGGTCTACCTCTAGTAATCTTTGAACCTGAGATGTTCAACTATGATATATTTCCTCTCCAGTTCACCGAATCAGAAACTTAGGTCTAACTCTAGTAATCTTTGAAACTGGAATGTTCAATTATGATATATTTCCTATCTAGTTCATCCGAATGAGAAACCCAGGTTTAACTCTAGTAATTTTTGAACCTGGGATGTTCAATTATGATATATTTCCGGTCCAGTTCATCCGAATCATAAACTTAGGTCTAACTCTGGTAATCTTTGAAACTGGGATGTTCAATTATGATATATTTAGGTCCGGTTCATCCAGAATCGTAAACTTAGGTCTAACTCGTAATCTTTGAAACAGGATGTTTCGATATATTTTCTCCCAGTTCATCCGAACGAGAAACTCAGGTCTAACTCTAGTAATCTTTGACCCTGAGATGTTCAATTCTGATATATTTCCTCTCCAGTTCATCCTAATGAGAAATTCAGGTCTAACTCTAGTAATCTATGAACCTGGGATGTTCAATTATAATATATTTCCTATCCAGTTCATCCGAATCAGAAACTTTGGTCTAACTCTAGTAATCTTTTAAACTGGGATGTTCAATTATGATATATTTCCTCTCCAGTTCATCCGAATGAGAAATTCAGGTCTAACTCTAGTAATCTATGAACCTGGGATGTTCAAGTATAATATATTTCCTATCCAGTTCATCCGAATCAGAAAATTTGGTCTAACTCTAGTAATCTTTGAACCTGGGATGTTCAATTATGATATATTTCCACTCCAGTTCATCTGAATCAGAAACTTAGGTCTAACTCTAGTAATATTTGAAACTATGATGTTCAATTATGATATATTTCCTCTCTAGTTCATCCGAATGAGAAATTCAAGTCTAACTCTAGTAATCTATGAACCTGGGGTGTTCAATTATAATATATTTCCTATCTAGTTCATCCGAATCATAAACTTTGGTCTAACTCTAGTAATATTTTAAACTGGGATGTTCAATTATGATATATTTCCTCTCCAGTTCATCCGAATCAGAAACTTAGGTCTTACTCTAGTAATCTTTGAACCTGGGATGTTCAATTATGATATATTTCCTGTCCAGTTCATCCGAATCAAAAACTTAGGTCTAATTCTAGTAATCTTTGAGCCTGGGATGTTCAATTATGATATATTTCCTCTCCAGTTCACCTGAATCAGAAACTTAGGTCTTACTCTAGTAATCTTTGAACTTGGGATGTTCAATTATGATATATTTCCTATCTAGTTCATCCGAATGAGAAACCAAGTTTTAACTCTAGTAATCTTTGAACCTGGGATGTTCAATTATGATATATTTCCTGTCCAGTTCATCCGAATCAGAAATTTAGGTCTAACTCTAGTAATCTTTGAAATTGGGATGTTCAATTATGATATATTTCTCTCCGGATCATCCGAATGAGAAATTCGAAGTCCTAACTCTAGTAATCTATGAACCTGGGATGTTCAATTATAATATATTTCCTATCCAGTTCATCCGAATCAGAAACTTTGGTCTAACTCTAGTAATCTTTGAAACTGGATGTTCAATTATAAATATATTTCCTCTCCAGTTCATCCGAATGAGAAATTCAGGTCTAACTCTAGTAATCTATGAACCTGGGATGTTCAATTTTAATATATTTTCTATCCAGTTCATAGAATCGAAACTTAGGTCTAACTCTAGTAATCTTTGAAACCGGGATGTTCAATTATGATATACTTCCCTCTCCAGTTCATAGAATGAGAAAATCGAGTTTAACTCTAGTAATCTTTGAACCTGGGATGTTGATTATGATATTTCCTCTCCAATTCATCCGAATCGAAACTTAGGTCTACCTCTAGTAATCTTTGAACTCGAGATGTTCAATTATGATATATTTCCTCTCCAGTTCATAGAATCGTAAACTTAGGTCTAACTCTAGTAATCTTTGAACTTTCGGGAATGTTCAATTATGATATATTTCCTATCTAGTTCATCCGAATGAGAAACCACGGGTCTTAACTCTCTAGTAATTTTTGAACCTCAGGATGTTCAATTATGATATATTTCGCTCCAGTTCATCCGAATCAGAAACTTAGGTCTAACTCTGGTAATCTTTGAAACTGGGATGTTTAGTTATGATATATTTCCTCTCCAGTTCATCCGAACGAGAAACTCAGGTCTAACTCTAGTAATCTTTGACCCTGAGATGTTCAATTCTGATATATTTCCTCTCCAGTTCATCCTAATGAGAAATTCAGGTCTAACTCTAGTAATCTATGAACCTGGGATGTTCAATTATAATATATTTCCTATCCAGTTCATCCGAATCAGAAACTTTGGTCTAACTCTAGTAATCTTTGACACTGGGATGTTCAATTATGATATATTTCCTCTCCAGTTCAACCGAATGAGAAACTCAGGTTTAACTCTAGTAATCTTTGAACACCGGGATGTTCAATTATGATATATTCCTCTCCAGTTCATCCGAATCGAAACTTAGGTCTAATCTAGTAATCTTTGAACACAGGATGTTCAATTATGATATATTTCCTCTCCAGTTCAACTGAATCAGAAACTTAGGTCTAACTCTAGTAATCTTTGAACCTGGGATGTTCAATTATGATATATTTCTTATCTAGTTCATCCAAATGAGAAACCAAGGTTTAACTCTAGTAATCTTTGAACCTGGATGTTCAATTATGATATATTTTACGTCTAGTTCATCCGAATCAGAAATTTAGGTCTAACTCTAGTAATCTTTGAAATTGGGATGTTCAATTATGATATATTTCCTCTCCAGATCATCCGAATGAGAAATTCATGTCTAACTCTAGTAATCTAAAAACCTAGGATGTTCAATTATAATATATTTCCTATCCGATTCATCCGAATCAGAAACTTTGGTCTAACTCTAGTAATCTTTGAAACTGGGATGTTCAATTCTAATATATTTCCTCTCCAGTTCATCCGAATGAGAAATTCAGGTCTAACTATAGTAATCTTTGAACCTGGATGTTCAATTATAATATACTTTCTATCCAGTTCATCCGAATCAGAAACTTAGGTCTAACTCTAGTAATCTTTGAAACTGGGATGTTCAATTATGACATACTTCCTCTCCAGTTCATCCGAATGAGAAAATCAGGTTTAACTCTAGTAATCTTTGAACCTGGGATGTTCAATTATGATATATTTCCTCTCCAAGTTCATCCTAATCGAAACCAAGGTCTAACTTCTAGTAATCTTTGAACCTGAGATGTTCAATTATGATATATTTCCTCTCCAGTTCATCCGAATCAGAAACTTAGGTCTAACTCTAGTAATCTTTGAAATTGGGATGTTCAATTATGATATATTTCCTCTCCAGATCATCCGAATGAGAAATTCAGGTCTAACTCTAGTAATCTATGAACCTGGGATGTTCAATTATAATATATTTCTTATCTAGTTCATCCGAATCGAAACTTTGGTCTAAATCTAGTAATCTTTGAAACCGGGATGTTCAATTATGATATATTTCCTCTCTAGTTCATCCGAATGAGAAATTCAAGTGTCTAACTCAAGTAATCTTTGAACTGGATGTTCAATTTTAATATATTTTCTATCCAGTTCATAGAATCGTAAACTTAGGTCTAACTCTAGTAATCTTTGAAATCGGGATGTTCAATTATGATATACTTCCTCTCCGTTCATCCGAATGAGAAAATCAAGGTTTAACTCTAGTAATCTTTGAACTCGGGATGTTCCAGTGCATGATATTTCCTCTCCGGTTCATCTGAATGTAAAACTTAGGTCTACCTCTAGTAATCTTTGAACCCGAGATGTTCAATTATGATATATTTCTCTCCGGGTTCACCGAATCGAAACTTAGGTCTACCTCCCTAGTAATCTTTGAACCGGAATGTTCAATTATGATATATTTCCTATCTAGTTCATCCGAATGAGAAACCCAGGTTTAACTCTAGTAATTTTTGAACTCCGGGATGTTCAATTATGATATATTTAGGTCAGCTTCATCCGAATCAGAAACTTAGGTCTAACTCGGTAATCTTTGAAACTGGGATGTTCAATTATGATATATTTCCGGTCCAGTTCATCCGAATCAGAAACTTAGGTCTAACTCTGGTAATCCTTGAAACTGGGATGTTTAGTTATGATATATTTCCTCTCCAGTTCATCCGAACGAGAAACTCAGGTCTAACTCTAGTAATCTTTGACCCCGAGATGTTCAATCCCCGATATATTTCCTCTCCAGTTCATCCTAAGGAGAAATTCAGGTCTAACTCTAGTAATCTATGAACCTGGGATGTTCAATTATAATATATTTCTATCCAGTTCATCCAATCGAAACTTTGGTCTAACTCTAGTAATCTTTGACACCGGGATGTTCAATTATGATATATTTCCTCTCCAGTTCAATCCGAATGAGAAATTCAGGTTTTAACTCTAGTAATCTTTGAACTCTGGGATGTTCATTATGATATATTTCCTCTCCAGTTCATCTCAATCGAAACTTAGGTCTAACTCTAGTAATCTTTGAACACGGGATGTTGAATTATGATATATTTCCTCTCCAGTTCTTCAATCAAACTTAGGTCTAACTCTAGTAATCTTTGAAACGGGATGTTCAATTATGATATATTTTTTATCTAGTTCATCCGAATGAGAAACCAAGGTTTAACTCTAGTAATCTTTGAACCTGGGATGTTCAATTATGATATATTTTCTCATCCTAGTTCATCCAATGGGAAATTTAGGTCTAACTCTAGTAATCTTTGAAATTGGGATGTTCAATTATGATATATTTCCTCTCCAGATCATCCGAATGAGAAATTCAAAGCTTAACTCTAGTAATCTATGAACCTCGGGATGTTCAATTATAATATATTTCCTATCCAGTTCATCCGAATCGAAACTTTGGTCTAATTCTAGTAATCTTTGAAAGCCGGGATGTTCAATTCTAATATATTTCCTCTCCCAGATTCATCCGAATGAGAAATTCGTGTCTAACTCTAGTAATCTTTGAACCTCAGGATGTTCAATTATAATATATTTCCTATCCGGTCATCGAAATCCAATTATGAATCAGAAACTTAGGTCTAACTCTAGTAATCTTTGAAATTGGGATGTTCAATTATGACATACTTCCTCTCCAGTTCATCCAGAATGAGAAACTCGGGTTTAACTCTAGTAATCTTTGAACCTGGGATGTTCAATTATGATATATTTCCCTCCAAGTTCTAATCCTGAATCGTGAAACTTAGGTCTAACTCTAGTAATCTTTGAACCTCGAGATGTTCAATTAGTGATATATTTCCTCTATAGGTTCATCCGAATCGAAACTTAGGTCTAACTCTAGTAATCTTTGAAACTGGGATGTTCAATTATGATATATTTGAGAAAATCTCTCCCATCTTTTCATCCGAATGAGAAATTCAGGTCTAACTCTAGTAATCTTTGAACCTTGGATGTTCAATTATAATATATTTCTATCCAGTTCATCCGAATCAGAAACTTAGGTCTAACTCTAGTAATCTTTGACACTGGGATGTTCAATTATGATATATTTCCTCTCCAGTTCATCCGAATGAGAAACTCAGGTTTAACTCTAGTAATCTTTGAACCTGGGATGTTCAATTATGATATATTTCCTCTCCAGTTCATCTGAATCAGAAACTTAGGTCTAACTCTAGTAATCTTTGAACCTGGGATGTTCAATTATGATATATTTCCTCTCCAGTTCACCGAATCAGAAACTTAGGTCTAACTCTAGTAATCTTTGAACCTGGAATGTTCAATTATGATATATTTCCTATCTAGTTCATCCGAATGAGAAACCTGTGTTTAACTCTAGTAATTTTGAACTCGGGATGTTTAATTATGATATATTTCTCGGGTCCAGTTCATCCGAATCAGAAACTTAGGTCTAACTCTGGTAATCTTTGAAACTGGGATGTTTAGTTATGATATATTTCCTCTCCAGTTCATCCGAACGAGAAACTCAGGTCTAACTCTAGTAATCTTTGACCCCGAGATGTTCAATTCTGATATATTTCCTCTCCAGTTCATCTGAATCAGAAACTTAGGTCTAACTCTAGTAATCTTTCAACCTGGGATGTTCAATTATGATATATTTCCCCCCCCAGTTCATCTGAATCAGAAACTCAGGTTTAACACTAGTAATCTTTGAACCTGGGATGTTCAATTATGATATATTTCCTATCTAGTTCATACAAATGAGAAACTTAGGTCTAACTCTAGTAATCTTTGAAAGTGGGATGTTCAATTATGATATATTTCCTCTCCAGTTCATCCGAATGAGAAACTCAAGTCTAACTCTAGTAATCTTTGAACCTGGGATGTTCAATTCTGATATATTTCCTCTCCAGTTCATCCGAATAAGAAACTCGGGTCTAACTCTAGTAATCTTTGGGTGTGCTTGAAAGATAAATACCATTAATCGATTAGTGTTTTAGTTTTTTTTGGTTTCATGTAGATAAAAAAATTAACATTGTAAATTGGTTAATGGTGTGCAATGTACAATGATTAAACAGAAGGTATGTTTATCTACCATCACATAAATAACCATCCAAACTCAATTTGAATGAGGTAATTTAATAAATATTTCTAGGGTTTTCCAAAGCCTCTTTCCATCCAAAAAAAAATTAATTTTTTGATAAACCATTAGAAGATGTCAATTCCCATATCGATTTACATATATTTGGTGCAAAATTTTGTTTTTCGATTATTTTAGGTTCAATATTATTGTACTAATCATGTATTTCGATTCATGGATGTAATTGAATATTATGTAACTATGTTTTACTATCAATGAAGTTTGGGGCTTTCATGCTCCTCTTTCTTTCAAAAAAAAAAAAAAATTAATTTATAGACCCTTGCGTTAGGAATGTCACATGGTTAGGTAAGTTATAAACCGCACCACCAAATTTTGAAATAATGGGAGCCGTCGATGAATTTCTTCCCCGACACGGGCTAGGAAGTTAACCATTAAATCTTTGGAAACCAGACCGATGGGTGTCGAATACAATATTCGGTCAGCTGCTAATGCGATGTAACTAGGGTGGTCTTTATAAAGTTTAGATGAGAGAGAAATGATACTTAAAAAACCTAAAACCTAAATCCCTCACCGCCTCTCCCCTCACCGCTCTTCTTCCCTTTCACCGAAACCCTAACACTCTCAATCGGTGAAACCCAAACACACTTAATCCGAGTAGAGTAGTTGCTCTCGATTTACTTTTCTTCAAATCTCTTTACAATTTTATGAAATTATTGTTGTTTTTCTCTAATAATTTCATGAAATTGTTTTCAAGATGAAAACGAAAAGTAGAATCCCTAACTTCACCGCTTAAAGACGAAGAAGAAGAGATATGTCTCTTAACCTTTACGTTCATTTTCATACTTATTTTCCATTTTAGGTTCTATGAAATTTATATAGTGTTTGTTTTTGATATCCGCATTTACAAAAGCATGGAAGTCATGATCGATTATGAAGGTAGTGGTAGTGATGGTATGGGTTTGTAGTCTTTTAGGTATTCTATTTCTTGGCATTAGCCACCGCAAAATCTATTGGTTGAACATCTATGCATTACTCGAGATTTTATTTTATTTTATTTTGTTCTTTAACCGATTTTTAGGTTTTTTTTTCTCGGTTAAAGGTTTGTTAATTTTAACTAACATTTCAACTCTAATTTAGGTTTTTTTTTTTTTTTTTTTTTTTTTTTTCGGATGGGATTTCATTAATGGTGTTCTAAGATTTCAACTCTAATGATCATTGAAGAAGGGTTGAAATTAGTTTTTAGTTCAAAATTTTCCGTGGATATTGAAGCATTTTAGTATTGGAATAATGGGGTTATTGATGGACAATTTGAATTTTGTTATTTCATTTTATTTTCAACTATGATGATGTTTTTGAGTTGAAATATAGGGTATGCAGCTTTATGCTTAATTTTCTTTATTCTTTTCATTGTTTTATTTAAATAAAATTGAGTTTGTTAAAAATTCAATCTTTTTGTTAAAAATTGAATGCTATCTTTTTGAGTTTGTTAAAAATTGTTTAGTGTTTTCTTAATTTTAATCACCTATTAGGGTCTAGACCTATCTTATAATGTGTATTTGCAGTTGGTGTTTATCTAGGATAACTGCTTGTTACTAATTATCTTCCTTTCATGTTTGTGAATAAGAGTTTCTAGTGTAAATCTCTTAAGATTTTGGTATAGATCTTAGTTGATCAATGTCTTACTTGTAATTATTTGATGTTATGCATCCATAACTCTCTTTTATAATGCTCTTTGGATGGTTTCCATTCTATAAACGAGAACATCCATGAGAATCCATAAAAACTAGGCTCGGTGAAGGGCCGAGGCGGACATCTTAAGCTTTGAAAGTGTTGGTTGGGTTACTATGATGGGTACATATTAAAAGTCCACTGATATTAAGGTATCATATTATCTTCCCTGCACATACTTTTACTCTTGTGATTAGTATACATCTCAACATTGGCGAACACGTCTTACTACAAGGTCTTATTTTGCTCATAAGATACTGATTTATTGAATACTTTGTTGCACTTGAGGTTATCCAGTCTTCAAGTTTTACAGAACATGGGGGAGAAGGAAATGATGCACCGGGTGTCAAGTTATTATGAAATTTTAGTTTGATTTGAATCTTAACCATCCAATAAGCATATCCTATTCAACAACCATGGGAAGTGTAAGATGCTTGAACTGATCTTTTTTTTTCCCAAATATAAGTCTTATTGTGGTTCGGGGGCTCATGGAATTGGAATTGGAAGTGGCCTTTTTACTTAATGATATTCTTTGGGAACTACATTTATGCTTTGATGACTTGAGTCAAATCACTTGGCGACGTCTTACAAATTCTAGAGAGTTGTTTGTAGCTTATATGTGTTTTCAAAAGTGAGTCCATTACTTGTCTTGATTAAATTACTTAAGCTACCTATTATTTGTCCTCTCATATTTATTATGATGCTAGTTGTTTTATGTTGTGCAACCCGCATCCTTGGATAAAAATGCATGGTAGATATTGTTTGGTTGATCATTTTTTTCTCCTCCTTGATGCAACTTTGAATGAACCTCTTTATTAGATGCTGTTGTGAAATTGAGATGTGATCCAGGACTTTAAATATTTGAATAAGCCACATAACAGAAGTATTCTTGTAAAAAATTCACAACCGTAACCCAACCTCATTAGTTGTTTTCTACCGTTTTGTTGCTTACATCATGCGTAGTGTCTTTGTCTGGTAAGAAAAGCATTGCATATATGTACTAATTCACATTCATGTAAGCTTTTAACCGTGACATCGGTTCTTGAGTTGAAGCTTTATCTTTCAAGTCTTATTTTGTGTCAAAGACCGTAAGATTACTTGTTGTTTTATGTAGAAGTTAACTTGTTGTTATCGATTTCAATTCCGTAGTTCGATATTTTTTCATGTTATTTCATTCTATAAAATCGTTTTTTCGTGTTATTTGACTTTAGAAACCTTTTCTTGCAAAGTTCTGTTGTATTGATCAAATAGGTGGCTCTTGCAATGACAAAGTGATGTTAGAGTGTTTTTAATAGGTATGTAAGAGGAGTAGAACTTAGATTAATCACAGTTAGCTATCATTCTTGTTTCGATCTATAGTTTTTCTTTGAAGCAATTTTCCATTACGCATCCTTTATTTTTGAGGTATTGGATCGCCAGGTACGAAACATGCTTGAGGTCTAGATACATATGTTCTTATGTTTTTCATAGTGATGCTTGGTGACTTGGTGTAGTTTAGTAATGGTAGTGAAGTTGATGGCTAACGACTCTTGGCAGGTGATGCTAACTGCTGTCTTATCTAACCTACCGTATGGTAGAATAGTCACTCGTTAAAGAAAATAGATGGATAAAGTTAATATGATAGTAGGTATCCTAGATTGTTGCTTTGAGATATTATGATTGTGCAAGATTGTGAGACTCGAGAAGTATGTATTCTCCTATTGGCAGGAATCTTCAAGATGATGAAGTTAGACTAGCAACATAGGGTGGCATAAACTAACAATAGGCAGAAAACTTGAAGAATAGAACGATAGAAAATCAACAAGACGTTGATAAATTGAGTCTAGGGGCTTGAAGCCAAATTACTCATTGATAATCTAAAGATTATTTTCATAAAAACAATAACAAGTCCGCCTCCTAAAGAAAACCTAATATCCTATTTATATTAGAAGATAACCCCTACGAAAAGAAACCTAAAATAAATACTAACAACTCAAAACATCCATAAAATCATAAGACACTCCTAATTAGACAATATCCCTAAAGAAGGACAATGTAACACCCCGTGTTTTTAGCATGTCGCATGCTAAAAGATGCGCCATGGCCTGAGATGAAGCTTCATCCAAAGCTTCTCGTTGCGTAGGAAAAGGAACATTGGCCCTTGGCCAATGATGTGTTGACATGTCACGACCAACATGGTAGGACATCGGGATGGCGATGGAGCGGCCAGCATGGCGGTTCATCAGGTTCAGTGGGCAGCCAACATGGCCCAGGACATCGGGTTGGTATAACGACATGGCAGATATCGGGAGAATACATGGTAGCGGCCATGAATAAGTAAACGGGGAGTTGATGATATTTTTCGTCCCTTTCCATACTTGTACATATATAGGGAGGGGTAGTTGGTTGAAGGTGCATATGCGGACTATGTACCAAGTAAGCTTCATAACTTAGCCGAAAGAGTATAAATGATGCCTAAGGCTCATTTATAGTTGCGTAGCCTCGCTAAGAGGGCATTTGATTCTTAGGCATCGTTATGCCATATTGCGGACCAAACATGCATCACTTGGTGCATTTCGTGAGCGACCTACACGGACTAGGCCATTTCCATTATTGCTTGCCACGGCCACAAACGTTTGGCTTAAGTTCGTCCCGTGATGAACTACGGTGTGCTTGATCCCTTTAGAGTAGGGAAGGGTACGAGGCATGCAATGAGTTGCGGCATTGTTAGGTCCAAGACTTTTGTCGCCATATCATCTAATTCGAGATGATCGCGACATTCTCGCCCCTCATATCATCTAAGCTCGACGCTTGCAGATGATTGTGGCCATACTTGACGAGCTTAGTTGCATGCCGCGGTGGATGCTCATACTTCTTATCAAGCCACAAAGAGTGGCCATAGCCTATCTGGAGGCGAAAACTAGAGATGTATTAATTTAGCTCAAGAGGAGTCCATTTTATGGGAAATGGCCCAAAGATCAAGACATGTTGATTCATATCCACATGGTCACCACAATTTAGCCAAATTCCATCGTTTAGAGCCTCGGGTCGTTTTCTTAGTATTAAGCAAGTTTTTGCTTTCTTTAATAAACCCTTTCATGGAATAAGGGTAAGTTGGAATGTGTGGAATCTAAGTTAGATGCATCATGCTCCACGAGCATGCTTACAAGGGCAATTGAACGTGTATTTGCCTAGCTTTGAGGCCCTGGATGGTCAACATCGTCATGGCGCATCGGGAAGTTACGGCTGCGGTAACGCGCCAAAGGCGTAATTTTTCCAAGATCACAGAACCAATATGCTCCCGCATCAACCACAATCGTTGAAAGATTTTCACTCCAGACGAGAACGTCTTAATAACTTCAGCACACTTATGTACCCTTGTATAGCAACCCGGTGACTTCCCGCGATCAAATACAAAACTTCGTAGCCTTAGAGATCCTAAGACACGTAAGCAAGAAATGTTGTTCAACTTTATTGCACCATATGATAATCTTTGCTTCCTTCCCACGATCGTAAAAATGTAGTCCAAACCTTCATTTCGATCCCGAACTTTGGTATGCCAATAGCAAGCATTAATTGAGTCTTTGCGTCTTTACAATGCAGTCATATTAATTTCTGTCGCTGTCTTATCGTTTTGGAACTGACTACCATCTTCCTTATCGACTTTCCTCGATCAAACACAAAAACGTGATCCCTCATTTACGGTAACTGAACTTCGGCATGAAAACAAGCATTGGTTCCATCACCGCATCTTGATATTCAAAGATAAACTAACCACTCGTCCGAGCTAGCGTTGAATCACGACAAGCAAGCAACAAATTCATCCTTGTTCTTCCTAATTCTTCATGCCATCGATTAGCACTTACATCCTTTGTGCACTCCTCAAAGTTAGATATATTCCTCTTTATTCTTTGTGAAACCGGTGACCACCATTTTCTTGTTTTATGCGCATGTTCCTTCACGCTCTTCATTCGCACTCTTGTGCGAGATAATCGATGAAAAATCTTCTCAAGATCCCGATTTAGCCGAGACAACATGTATCTCTACTACTCGTTATCTTAGCTACCTTCACTACTACCCTTAAAGAATCTCATAAAACGAAAAGTAACCATCAAAACAGTGCCCACATATGTCATGAACCAATAAATTTTCTACCAGAAGCAAATTTGTGACAACAAACCATTACTACTCTTTTTATAGGTTCTAGACCCGTAAATTGTAGATAGCACAATATCCTTGCGTGGTCGTCCACCCGCTTCATCTCTAAACAAAGAATGACTTCGAAATTTTTCCATTGCGGTCGGTTGACTTGTATAATCAGAGAACAACTCCTTTTGAAGCTTTTTCACCATCCTGGTATCACTTTTCACTAATCTCAGAACTTTCGCTCTTAACATGTAATCTAGACATATATCTCGCTAGAATCCAGGTTGGAACTTATCTCGCTTCTTGTTGACAAATTTCGTTTATCAATCGAAAGTAGTACAGCGACTCAATGTAGATAGAGGCCAAAACAAGACCCGACGGTGAAGTTGAACGATAGCACAAGCACCGATAATATAATAATACATCATACGATGTCCGTAATGCTTTTCCATGATAGAAAACAAAAACCAACGAGTCACTTCGTCTTTGCCCAACTAGATCTTTTAGCCAAAGGGTAGCCATACTCTCTAAGAGACGAATACTACCCATAACCATGCACAGAAAACCGAGTTAGTCTCAATATTTCCTAATCTTTTCTCTTGTATTGCGGTAGGGTGTCTACCTTCGTGGTTTTGCAACAAACAAGAGCGATCGGAGATAGCTTTCTTAGATTGCAGGCGAAATCGTCTCCCGTCGCACCATCAATGTCTTAGGAGTCATATACCTTGATGTTATATCTCTCGAACCTTGTTGCCAATTACAGACTTTGTGATCCAGTAGTTCTTCCATGCTAGGATGAGGATACTCCTTAGACGAGACATCGAGAATGTATGTGGATTAGTTGTTCAAAGTTCAACGTACATTAATTTGTAGAATGTCTTCCAACAACCTTGTAGTTTACTTTTTGCTAAGAATGTCGTTGTATTTAAGGTTTGGGAGTCCAATGTTGTTTCGTGTTGGCTGAAACAATAGTTGAGAAGTAAAGATTAAATTTTACAAGTACATAAATTGTGTGTTTGGATTATAATGGACCTCTTTTCATGTTTTGGTAAGTTTGTAACCAACATAATAAGTTGTGAACTGATTTTCAAGTAGAAGAGTTTTGATGTCCTTGTCCTCTTGTGCTAATTCGCTTTTTTTTTGATTTCAAGATTTAGGAAATACCCTAGAGCCTACCTCGTGCCCCTTTTCCTATGGATATTAGTCAAGCAATGCATTTCATACATGTTGAATGAGGTTTTAATCTCTTGAGGAAACTTGTGAATGCTCACAAGATGTGAAATCTTCAATGGCACATCAACAAAGGATGGGAGAAGTGCAAAGATTTGAACAGTTTCTATAATGATAGAGAATGAGTTTGCTTAGAGTAATTTCATATTGAAAAATAGGAAACCGAGGCCTATGTTTTGGTTTGTGCAGGCCTGTAAACTGGAAGTCCAGGTCCATGAAAAAATGATCTGGACTATCCATTTTTTTTAATTGTAACTGAAAGAACTGTCACGGAGATAATCACACAAGAATTGTGAAGTAAAACAACACGTGTCATGATTTTACTGTTGTTACAAATGAGAGTAACAGTTTGATCGTTACAAAGCCGTGACAAGAAGATGATAGGTGTCCTATGAGGATTGTTATAAACAATTGCAACATTAATATATGTTACTTTTCTCGTGACAAAAAATACACGTGTCGTCGAAACAATCGTTGCAATGCTGTATATGTGGCTCTTTAAGACACGTGTCGCAATCATAAAATTAGGTCAATTGTGACTATTAATTATTGTAACGCTTTTAAAATGTGATTGTATCTGGAGATTGTCACAGATAAAAACGTTACAAACGCCATCACAATTATTAATTACGGCCTATTTATTACATGCTATAATCGTTACAAATTTAATAAGAATGTAATACCTTTGTGACAAAATTCCTGATTTGGTGTAGTGCATGGTAGACTTGTTCATGTAAACTATAAATCAATGCATAAATTGGCTAGCGTAGGCGCATACCCAAATTCACTTTAGATAAAATCATAAGTGTGAGATTTGCGTAGAATCTAAGCATCTTTAAGAAATCATTGATAAGAATGTCCAAGAGAAACTAAACCCTTAGACTTAATCCACTCGAGACCTAGTTGATATGAAGTCGGTTCATCGATCCATTTAACAACCCTTTGCATTTCAATACCAATTGATTTTACTAAATAAGAAAAATGTAAATAGTTGATATCTAGTTTATTTGATAAAAAAATCTTTCGTGTTATTAATTTTATTTTGAAAAATAACTTTTTAATCCCCCTCTAGTTTCTTCCTATAATCATACAAAATGAGAGAGGGCGTAACATGATCAATAGAAAAACTCCGACCAAAGTATTATTTCATCAATTCTACTTGATTAACAAAGCTACCCGATTTTTGTAAAAAAAATAATAATAAATTTTATTGTGTTTATTACCATAAAAAACATAGAGAATACTAGCTTAAAAAGAAATTCGCATTGCATTTATTTTTATTTAAATGAAAAGATCCAATCTATGTACATTCATAATATGGAGTTTGATGACCCTAATCATGGGGAACCAATCAATTGAATTTCATAACAAAATAGGTTTACAATTTTCATATCCCTGGATGTCTTTAGGCGGGATAAGGTTGGGATATTCCGATGCAATGTTTGTCTCTCAAACCGTTATCCATCCGTACAATTCAAAACCCATTCAGTTTGGGCTCCTGTGTAGGATGTAAAAATTGATTAGAAGGCATGACTAATATTTTATTCTTAAAAAAATAGTTTGATTCAGATTGAAATAGCAATATACTCGTGTTTTCGTCAATCATTAGTAAATCCAAAATAGTGACTTCATTGGTCCCCATGAAAACAATCTCTTCCCATTTTCTTGCAACACGAACCTAAGGACTCGTGCTCTGTTTTCATCGCACCATGCATCGTTTCGAAAAGGAAGCAAAGGCGTTTTGGGCAACGGTTTTTGTAGGGATGCTGACTAATCATATTTTGACATGTTGATACTCTTAAGCTAAAAATTTCACCTGTGAAATAAGTTGGAATGAGTTTAACTTCGTTTTGTTTGTTGATTTTCCGCGGCATTAAAATCTGATGCAAAGATCGTCAGTGATCATGATCGAGAATGCTCAAATGTTCTCAAGAATGCAAGAATTGATATGGATGAAAAAAGGTTCATCTTTCTATTGGTTAAAGGTCTCATTCGAAAATAAATTTATTATGAATGCTAGAAAATGATTCTAAACTCATTTATACCTTTGGATTTTACATCAGAACTCCGATTTTTTTTTTTTTTTTTTTTTTTTTTTTTTTGCAGGATGATGAATATAGGCTTATTGACTAAAATTAAAATGGACCTATGGCTAAGATTAAATTTTTGGTGAGTCATTTTTGGATATATATATATATATATATATATTCGTTACTCATTGTTCCATTTATCTAAATGAGTATAACTTAAAATCATTATTTTTATTTTTTTATTCTTCCATTTTACACAATGAGTATAATGAAAATTATTTTTATTAGTTTTGTATGATCCTATTGATTAATCTTTTTAGAAATAAGATAGATATATTTATTATTAAAAAAAAGAATAATTGCTTTATTTGAAAGTTATTAAATGATGGCTAATTTAGTTTTTTTAAAGTTATGGGTCAAAGTTTATTTTCTTTTAATTCTCTATGGTTGTAACGTTTATTTTTTAGTTTATTTCTTAATGGCGCATTTATTTTGCAGTTTGTTAAAGGGTAATTAATATCTCCATAATGGAAGGAGGTTACAAACACCACAACCGCTTAGATGTCTTTGTTTGGATTGGGTAAGGATGGTCGGATCTTTGTTTGTCTCTCAAAATGTTATCCATCCAGTTCAAACTCAAAAACCTATCTTTGTTTTTGTATTATAGATTGTCTTTAGTTTAGATTACTCCCGAACGCACAAGTTTGTTGCTTTATATATTCCTATAGGGCTCTGAAATAGCAAATTTGCACATTACATTACTCCTTTTGGTTATGCGAATGTATACTAGCAAGCATACCCATAATAGATATGCATGAATCGTAAAATACCGAAGTACTGCAACGTGTTTGACGCATCAAAGTTCAATTAGGTTGTTATCTGGAATTTGATTAGAAGACTCATTTGATTCAAATCATTTGAACCAGTTACTAAACTTCAGTCGTGCCAGCAACACCCATGCAAGCCAGTAATATTCTGCGAAAGTATAAATGTTTAAAACAACACTAATCTCTTTTTAAAAGAACTCGAATCAATTTGTAATAGGTATGACAATTTAAGACATCTTTATGTTTCTTACAGGAGCCCATTAGTTACCCAGCCCATCGGATAAACTTGAAACTTGTAATAAGTGAAAACTACTACGAGACCCATTTTGTCAGATTTCTCCACTATGAAACCCACGGACGTAAAACTTTACGTGCGCACTCAATTTTTAGGAAAAATTACTCCAACATCCATAGTTTCTGAAATTCTCTTCTCATTTATTTATTTGTCTGAAAATTGAGAAAGAGATGCACCGAGACGATGCGACCATGGAATTGAGAGAAGAGAGATCAAACAGAGCAGAAATTGATGATTTGAATGGAAGAAATCGAGTTGAACCGGAAGATGGAGATCTTGTTAATATTTGTGATGAATCTCCTCCTGTTCGTTGCCGCAGGTTTGAGATTGATCTCAGCTTTGGAAAAGGGTTTTGGTGATTTCTATGAAGGATTATTGAACTTATCCCGTGATGGAAGATGGTGAATGAATGGGTTCGTGTTTGAAATTGTGATGGGTCTCAGTCTTTAATTTGGTTTCAATCAAAGTAGAAGGAATTTGAGAAGATGGGTTCAATTGAGAAGGAAGGATTAATGGTGGTTGAAATTTGGGACTTAGGTCTCGCTTTGGGAAGACACGGGAGGCACAAGAAGAGCAAGATTTCAAAGATTATTTTTGGAACAATTGTAGAAAGAGGGCCGATTTTTTGAATCAAGGGGGACAAAATTAGCTTTAAACTACAAGGGGGCAAATTTTTTTTTATTTTTTTGCAGAAATCGAGTGGGTCGGGTCGGGTTGGAAATGCTAGCCAAACCTAAAGGCAGAAAGATGCCAAAAGGTCCAATTAAATGAAACCTAAAAAAAAGAAGACACTATCGGTGATGAAACCCAAGAACACATCTCTCTTGAATTTTAAACTACTATGAAAACAATATTGACTCACACGATAACATTTTGATTCAAAATTCCAACAGAGGCACACCAGTACAAACAGAAATACAAGACGCTGCTATTTCACAATACCGCAGCTAACGGAAATAACTTGAAAAGAAAAAGGCACGTAGTGTAACTAATTACTTACATGGGAGTAATTAATTAACCACTAGCAAATTGGTATTACAAGACCAACATGATTATCCCGCCGTAGCTAGCTAGGTGATGATAAACTTGTAGCCGCCACTGTGTTGTCTTTAAGCAGCAGTACAACAAACATTCGCAAAACACCGAGTTAGTTTCCACTGTGCGTCTGCGTCGTCATTGTAGTACCGGCTCTGGAGCATCGATTTTCGCAGTCACTTTCACAAAATTGACAAGATCTAGTCATTAAAAGTTTCGATTTTTCAACATACTTTACCCCAACTTTACACATATTATTATTTGAAGGTGGTAATATGGGAGGTACAATTGGGGTAAAGGTGGGGGTGGAGGTGGGGGTGTGTTGTCTGTACAACAACACTTGCATCTCGAAGAAGATCCTGGTGTGCACTGCTGCTGCACCACTGAAGTACCTATAGCAGTACATTTCGATTCACACCCACCTGGACAAAAACTGCACCACGAGAATTGGATAGCGTAAAGCGCAATGGAGGTGTCTTCTGAGTCTACATATATTATCCGAAGTTGGCGTTAGTGGGAGAGGTGGTGGAGGTCCGAATAGTGCTAGAGGTGGGCTTGGAGGGAGTACAATTCTTGCCCGACAACAACATGTGCAGATTAATCCCAACAATGCTCTAGTTTGTGTTTGCCCGTCTCCACAAAAAAAAACAAACCTGATCAGCGGCTCTAAATCCTATTCCTATAGCACCACATTTAGTTTCACAGCTATTAAAACAACGCTTGCAATCTTCCCGGCCTCCAGTTAGTTGAAATGATTTATCTGTATCCCCGGCTCGACATTTCTTCCGGTTGACTGGAGCTGGAGGTGGCGGTGGAGATGCAGGGAGTGGTATTTGGCAACAACCCTCGCACCTATTCCTACCCGGATTTGTAGGAAGACGTTATACTCCGACTTTGACGCTTCTCTGCCTTGCGATAGACATAAGTTTTGCAAGTCCCTTCGACAATTATCGGCACTCGGGTTAATCATAAAACTAGTTTCAACAGGATCACCGCAGAAATAGCTGCTGCCGGTGTTTGCATCTCTGGACATATGTTCATACGATATCAAATACAGAAATTTACTAATTAGTAACACAAAAAAACAACAAAAAAGCGTAATTAAACACACAAGTTTGTAGCAAAAAGACAAACCATTTAAAGATCAGAGTCGATCTCTTGGTAAAATTAGGGAAGAATATAACGTTCATAATGTAAAACGTATCAACATATATAGAGACTAAAATGGCTGAAAGAAGTATATATACATAGTTAGGTTGAATATTATGGGGGCAAGTAATAAATGGCTGCAGTTATCTAGAACAAGAACAGAGATACTAAAGATAAAGATACTACTTACGTAATATGATCAATAAAGCAATCGTTACAGTGAGAAAAAACCCAACAGATGATGAGAACCCCATCTCTTTGATGAATACCAGTATTCCTTACTTTGTTATTGTGTTCTTCAGGTACTTGAAAGCATCTGTATTTATAGCAGAAATAAGACGATGATTAAATTATTCAATTATTTGATAAAATATTTGGGTTGAGATTCGAAGGATTCACAAAATCCCAATTTTTGTGGGTTTAACACGGTAATGGATATACATGAGAGTGGTCAGGATGCAAACCTCGTTCTCGCTGAGATGTGATGTATCTTAAAAATTAATTTGGTCGATTCAAAACTAATATTGCCCGCTAAAATAATTAACCACGTCTAATTGACGGGCTTGTCTATGAGGGGCCGGCCCAGCTGTTGGAAAATTTGAAATTTCAATCAAACTCAACATTATTGGATAGAGTATATAATTGGGAGCAACCTCCGTCTGAAGTAGGATCTCACTTTTTGCATGGGTGATAAGGGTAAAATGCAAATACCACTCAAAATTAAGATTCAAATTAGATTTACATAAAAAAAAAAAAAAAAAACAATTCTATTAAGTAGAAAACATCCGATTTTGGACCAATATGGTTTTTTTTTTTTTTTGTTTTGTGCAAATTTTAAAGAGTGTGCACATAATTGGACTTCAAAACTATATATATTATAATAAAATGTTATGAATATAGCTAAATGTCGATCTATGGTATGGGAGATGGGTTTGGTAGTGTGTCTACCTAGACTCACCAGTTGCAGAGTCTAGTTCCAGTTGTAGACCACAATTTCATTCCATCCTTGCTAACTGATTTTGCATCCATAACAAGATCACTCGGTTTATTATTATATCCGGTGGTGGTGGATATCTATTTGTGATTTTAATGAATTGTCGTCTCTTGACGGTGCTTAACTGAATCAAAATTTAAGTTTCTTCACTTGATAACTTTTAATGTCATCGGCAGAGCTGAAACTCATTATCTCGTTTTGTTTCATGTCCTTAGATAAGTTTTAGCCAGTTTGACATTTATCATTTATGCAGACTATTTTTGAGACCAATATTTTTTGGGGACCATTCTTTTATTTTGGGTAAGATATTAGAAGTAAATCTAGGTCACCTTATCTAGATATTTATGATAATACCTAAATTACCCTACGATTATTTTGGTTAATGATTAGTTAGTGTTAATATTAGTTAGTGTGATTAGTGAAATAATTTTGAATAAAGATTTGAGATTAAAAAATCAGATTTTTAAAAAAGAAGTAGAATTATTGAGAGAGAAAAGTTAGAGAAGATGAAGAGGAAAAACATGGAAAATAAATCTTGAGTTCACTAAGCTAGACTATTCAAGTGATGAATTATTTCTTAGATGGTGAATGTATTCTTCCCCAAAGCCAATCTCAAGATGAAAACGATGGATTTTACCAACCACAATAGGAGGAAGACTATTTGGATACCCGGGTATGCTCTAAACTTAGATAATGTTGGTTGAATTGGTCCAAATTTTCAAAAAATGTGAATTTGTTACGTAGATTTGGGCTTGTTCGGTTACGCTTGTGTGAAGAACATGTACTTGAACTCATCGAAAGTGTGGTTCGGTTACTTTTTCCAAACTACATGCAGTTCACAGAACTCTCCAATAATGGAGGTTTTTGAAGTTCGGTTAACGGACATGTTCTAGAACTTTGTAAATAGGATTACTGAGTGTTATGTTCGGTTTGGCCGAAATGCTAACGAACTTTAGGGTCTATAAGTTCGGTTAGTTTGAGACTCAATAGCTACTTAGAACTTATGTAAAATAAGATTGCACATTAGTGTATGAAGTTCGGTTGTTTGTCAAACTTCATACCAACCAATATTTAACCGAACTACACACAATTAGTTAAGAGTTTGGTTTGTCAAGGTTTTTATGGAACAAGCCAGAACATAGTGGGACAAGTTCAGGTTAGAATTGAAACTCAACATAGTGGGCAAAATAGCACGTTAGTTCGGATTTACATTGGATTTTTTTTTTTTTTTTTTTTTGTAATATTGGTAAAGTTCGGTTAGAAAATAGTTTTAGCCTTCTTAACTAGCGAGACTCAGTAGCAAGCTCTAATCAAGTATCGAGTATAAGAAAAAAAGATAATTACCGTGATGTAGAAGTGTTCTTCATGTTCTTGGTTTACGAATGTTCGGTTAGCAACTTCTTTTTTTTTAAACTATTCCCTAATCGAACATGCCATTTCTTAACTTCATTTAAACCATATTTTGATGACTCTTTGCTCAAAATTTGATCCAGCAATTAAAGTAATGGGTTTGTGGGAAAAATACTTATGGATAGGTTTGTTTATAAAGATTGATTAATCGACGATGAAAATTCAATGAATGCAGCCCAGGCTAAAATTTGATGATTTTGATTAGATTTGTATATTATCGAGGGTTAGATGATCATAAATTGATGAAGAAGAGAAAAAGAAAAAATTGTAGAATAAAGGAAGAAGAAGTTGTAGATTAGTTATAATTTTAATTAGGTAAAGAGTAAATATGTTAATGATTTAAATTAAGCTATATATATAGAGGTTGGTGGTGGTTGGTGGTTGTGGTAATGGGTGGTTGAGTGGTGGTGATAAGGTGGAGGAGGTGAGGTGAGGTGGTAATCGGCGGTGGTGGTGGTGGTGAGATCGGAGGTGGTGGTGGCCAATCGGTGGTTGGTGGTGAGTGATGATCGGAGGCGGTGGTGGTAGGTGGTGGTGGGAGGAGATGGTGGTTATATATATATAGGTGGTTATTAGGTTGGTTTTAAATTTAATTAGGTTAAGAATAGGTTAGTCATTTCTCAAAAAACCATGGGGAAGGTGGCCTAATAAGACCATGGTCCCCAAAAAAAACCATGGTCCCCAAAAAAAATGGTTAGAGCTATTTGCCCTTTGGCATGTATGTAGAGCTTTAGTTGGGCTTTAGATATGATTTGTCGGGAAGCAAAGCCCAAGACCGTAGTTTAAGAATCACTCAGCGCAGTCAATTAGCTCAAGTTAGGAACGTGCTAGTTACGGGTTAGCGTTTTGGCATCAATGATTGTCTGTCAGATTCCCAATTAATAAACACAATTTAAGTTTAATTTCAAGTTTTCAACGATTTCTGTCCGATCAAAATCTCTTTTTTCTTAGAAAAAGAAACGTCACTGGTTCAGTGGAGGTGCACTACGCATGGGAAGAAAGGAGGGAAATGGAGAGGAATATCCTCCCACGTTTCCGATTTATAATTTTTAGAGGATGACGAAGACATTATCTGCTTCTTTCTTTTCTTTTTTTTTTTTTTTTTTTTTTTGGATGGAAGAGGAAGATGTGATCTGATCAACATGGTGACAGGTGATTGCAGCTGGATTTACGTGGAGGCGACTCTCTATCACCAATGATTGCATGCCTAAATTCTTTGCTCCCCGGAATGTTTGATCAACAATTATCTGAGTGTGTTTACTTCTGCTGCGGCTAGCTACTAATATTTCCAATGCAGTCTTCTGCAAAAGTAGAGGAGTTGCAAGTGATTTGTGTCGCTCTCGAGAAAGCTAAGGAGTAATAACTAAAAGTAACGCACGTTATTTTTGGAAAATGATACTCTTGCCTTTGTCGAAATATTCTTTGAATGATTTGGATAGTTATTTTATCACGTATTGAGATTATAGTCTACGTAGTTTTAGACCGATTTAAAAGATCTGCGATTTATAATCTCTTAGGGTCTCTCCACTCATGGCCAAATTGGTTTTTTTTGAGTTGGATCGTGTTAACATGTTATCGGAAGCGAGGCTATTTGTCTTGAGTCATTTGGCCAGCACCTTTACTTCATCCAGAATTTATTGTCGTTAGACCCACAATTTCCATGAGGGGGCATGTTGAGGTATTAGTCTCACATAGTTTGGGCAATTTAAGATCTTAGGTTTTTATAATCTCTTAGGACCTCTCCCTCATAGCCAATTGGTTTGGTTGGAGTTGGATTCTAACATCACGAGAACCACGGATACTTGGTGGAAGGACATCAAATATTATTTTCCATGTATTAACATTTTTAGTGCAGTTAATTCCTAGAAATTGTAATTAAGGGCACCATCCTTGCTCGCCTAGTAGAAAAAACTCATGTTCGCTATGGTGAACCTTTATTTCTTTAGACGGGTGTTTTCCCAGAAAAGAATTTTCAATATGGTAGGTGACTAGAGTTATAGTAATATTTAATAAAAACATATAGAAAAGAAAAGAGTAATTACGAGCATGTATTTAATTACGATTATATTTAATTAGGTTTCGAAGTATGTTGACTCAATTCCCGATATAAAAACTTATGAACACAGAAAGTTTGATATAAATAATTTTAGAGTTGGTCCTATAAATTGTAGTTGATTAGAGTAATTACTAAAATTAAATCACTAAGTCAAATTGTATTGCTTCGTGTTATATTATTTTAATTTTTTCAGTAATACCTTACAAAGCGGAATAAGCTCATCAAACTTGGGATTGGTTTGATATTTAGATTATATCATCAATCCATTTAACAACCCTTTGCATTTTAATACCAATTGATTTTACTAAAAAACGTAAATAGTTGATATCTAGTTTTATTTGATAAAAAATCTTCGTGTTATTAATTTTATCTTGAAATATAACTTTTTGATTCACCTCTAGTTTTTCCTAGAATCATACAAAATAAGAGAGGGCATAAATAGAAAAACTACGACCAAAATATTCTATTTCATCAATTCTCTTGATTACCAAAGCTTAGAATTTTGTAAAAATAATAATAAATTTTATTGTGTTTATAACACAAAAAAAACATAAACATAGAATACTCTTAAAAAAATTCGTATTGCATTTATTTTATTTGCTTTAGTAGAGATCTATATTACATTCATAATACTTGGAGTTGCGACCCTAATCTTGAGAACCAATCAATTGAATTTCATAACAAAATATGTTACAACTTTCATGTCCATGGGATGTCTTTAAGCAGTATAAGTTAGGATGATCGAATGTAATGTTTGTCTCTCAAAATATTATCCATCCATACAAATTCAAAAAACCATTGTTTAGTGGACTCCTGCTAGGATCTAAAAATTGAAGTTAGAGGCATGACTAATATATTCTTAAAAAAAAATAGTTTGATTCGAGAATGAAATAGCAATATACTGTTTTTCGTCAATCATTAGTAAATCAAGTTACCAAGTTAAATTCTTAAACTATAGTTTCACCTTACAGGACAAGTGTGCTTGTTAACTTATTAGTTAATATTTAGCATGATATATGATAAAAAGCACAGTATGTAACAATTGGAACTAGTATGTTTAACCCTCACCCTCAGGAAACAACATACAGTTTGAGTTTGCAATAAAACCCATGCTAAAATTTACTTGAAAACTGATTTGTGAACATAATCTGGGTCTCAGATATTCAGAATTTGAAGATGCGATCAATCTTATCATTATAGCCATCAAAGGAGACAAAAAAAAATTAAACAAAGAAAAGAAAACTACGAAACATACTGTTCTACGACTAGAAAGCTGTATCCGTCACCATGTATCCCTCACATTATTTCGATTTTTGCTAGGACATCAGCCATAGTTTTGTAATATGGTCCATGCTTTTCATGAAACTTTAAGATATATGCTTTTCATCCTCAGTCCAATAGTGATCTATATCTCAAACAAAAGATGTGTATCATTTCTCATTGCAAGATAAGGCCTCCATGATGATACGTACATGAAATTAAAAGAAAGTCATCATCTTACCTTTTTAAACGTATTACCAAAATTTATTAGAAGCAAAGACACCAATATATATCCTCATAATCAGAAGAAAACTATGTGGGAAGCTGCTTAACTTCACCGAGAAGATCAATATGGGGAAAAGAGTAAAACTCACATATTTCCTCCAACAGCGCACCTCTTTACATTTTGTGATTTTTCTTTGCAGTTCAGAATCATATCAGCCTTTCTCACCCAATTATTGGCCTTAAGAACATTAACGACTAATCATCAGTGTTTGGTGATATTCTGATTAGAAAGACAATTGTAACATAGAGCAAGATATCATTACAGTTCTTGTTTGTTTGTCTTTGGCATCTTGGAAAGGGTCCAAATAATGTAAGCCCTTATCTTGCTTCTACAATTTAACGCTCTGCTCACACCCCAGGGGAGGAGTAAAAGACTAAATAGGAGTTGGATGATTATTGCTAATTGAGTGAAGAATATGTAATGCAGGTTGTTTTCTAGATGATGGATGTTAGATTGACCAAACATAGTTTTCTGAGTGAATTCGAGAATAGAAGTTTCAGACCAATTGTAATAGTGCATATGCCACAACGAGTGCTAGTAAGGCAACGTACGTGTTCGACGTGCATCCCAACAACACAGGATCACAGAACTGCAACAAGAGTTGGTACTCACGATGATGTAGAAACGAGAACCGACACTGCCACTCCTAATAACAATGGATTAGGTGCTCACAACAAAATAAGTTCTCTAAGAATAGAAATTAACATGGCTATTCAAATGTGTACATGAGGTAATGACAAAAATATACTGGCATAATAAGTGTATACTCATTATTTTTTGTCAAAGAACAATACTTCTACTTTGCAATCTCTCTAAACAAAAGTTTACAGCTAGTCTATTCAAATTAATGGGCATACCTCTATATAACTGTAAACAGCATCCTCCACCATTTGATCTTCTTGCCTTCGAGAACCTCTTACCTTGAACCAATTTTTTCCATGATTTTCCTCCCGATCATCTCTTTGTCAGGTCTGAAGGGAAGACATCTAAATTGCCTGAAAATTTAACTTTTATGGAAGATTTATTGGAATCAGAGTTCTTGAAATCATAACCCACACCCATGCTTACTTCCTCTTCTTCTTTTTCTTCTTTTTTTTTTCCTTTTGCTATCTCGACATCCATCAATTTTTCCTTCCCATCCCTCTTCTTAAAAGTACGAGAAACAGAATGAGCCTCAGCACAGGACTTCTTGATAGACACATTTTTGTGTCTAATTTGTCTCGATTCTATATATTAATAGTGCTCATTTTTGTACTTTATTATGGTGTTTTATGTGTGTGTAGGTATTTTGGCCAATAAACATTTTGGAAAAATCGGCTTGAAAGAGTTACTGCACCAGGAGGACCCCTGCCATTCGGACTCTCACTATAGATAAGGAAGTTTTCCCCAAATTACTAAGGGGCACCCTCGGGACACCCTAAGGCACGCCTTCTTCGGAGCCCTACCTGGATTAGGGGGCATCCTCTTCTTGACAGTCAAATGCTGTTTTTAGTACGGAGGAATAAACAGGCAGCACGCATGCGAGATTTAGGGTTGACTGTTTGGGGCCGATTTTAAAAGAGATTCGATCGGCTAAGAAATCATTTGTAATGGACATGTTCGAGAGCTAAAAGCGGTTGCAGTATGGTCGATATATTTGACCGATCGATTGGGTGGCTAATTTTAGAACTCGAGTTAGAGAGGAAACATGTGAAGATGAGTCTCCAGGAGTCTACCATGTTATCGGTTTTAATGGAGTACTGGTAACTGTCGGGGTTTTGGATGGATTTGGATGCGGTATTGATATGTGGATTGAACAGGACTTGAGCTACTGCGTATCTTGGGCTGAAAAAAAGAAGAAGAGGTCCTTACGACAAAACGAGTTGGAGTCTATCGGGTTTCTTTTGGTTCGATTTTGGAAGTTAAGTGTTTTTAAGGGAAGTTAAACTCTCACGGGATTCATATATGACAAGTTTGGTAAGTTTTGAGAGACTTAAGATGTTAGCGTGAGAAGATTGGGGAGAGAGGAATAAGCCGTAGCTTGGAGTGGAGGAAAGAGAAAATATAGTGAAGATTTTCGGAGATTTTCTTGGACCCTGTTAGTAATATAAGGGGTGATCCGAGAGCCCGGAGAGGGTCGAGACTTGGAGACCTAGTTTGGGGGTAGTTACAAAAGCTCGAACCAGAGGCTGACGGGCGTGTTTGATCATCAGGTCGAGAGGTAGAAGAAGAACCCGAGAGAAAACGAGAAGAAGAGAGGTCATAGCGAATCACGTAGCCTGTTCTTTTCAAATTCTAAGCCTTTGTAACGAGAATTTTTCCAACCGGTCTATGATTGAGTTCGCATCGGTTCTGCGCTGTGCTCTTCTACGCCAACAATGAGTTTTGTAACAGTATATATACTACCACTGAGCTCGTTGCTTTATTGGTTTTCTCTTATTTTTCCACACTTTTGAGCTGTGTTCCACCTGTTCTGAGCACGTGAATAATATGAGGATCTAAACCCCTTGTTTGGCGAGGAGAAGCTATTTTTCCAACA